>LOEQ01001034.1:275421-286196 GCA_001685075.1 Bramus lutescens
AAAAGAAAAGAAAAGAAAAGAAAAGAAAAGAAAAGAAAAGAAAAGAAAAGAAGATCCACTATTTTTAAGATTTTTACCACCTAGAGCTGGAGTCTGGTTTAGAGGATTCTTATCGTTTAATTTTAGAATTGCCTGTTTACCCTTAATGCGAAGTTCAGAGAAAGCTGCTGAGGAAGTAAAGAGAATCTAATGGCAGCATGTTGCCCTTAAAGTCACTTCCCTTCGAGTTAACTGAGGATCAAACCACATCGCCGATGCCAAATGCAGTCCCAAGAATAGAGATCACTTTTTTTGCAAATCCTTCCATCTGTAGACAGCTAGGGAAGCCCTTTAAATAAGGTTTGGTTTGATCTGCTAGTACAACACAAACTATCTCATTATTCTATTGCTACTTAAATGTTTGTTGTTTTACAAAACAAGCCTAGGCTGCAAAAGAGGCTCTTCATCTGTTATGTTACTTCAAAGGCAACAGCCTTTTCAAACGCTCTGACTGATTCTAAGAATTTCAGGAAGACAGGATTCTGACTCCTGACAGCCTTCAGGCTCCAGGGCCAGCTAATCCTGGGAGTGTTTTACTGCTCAGCAGAGGTGGGGCACTTGGATTCTGACCTTTCTGCTCCAAAGAAAGTCCCCTGAGCACAGGTGTCAGAGGGAGGCTTCCCAACTCTCCAAGGATTACCCACCTCCAAATCTGGGGCATTGGTGACTCTGGGTTCTTACACAAGCTCTTCGGTTTCGTCAACTTATACAAGACCTGAAAAGACAGGGAGCCTACGAATCAATACAACCGATTTCCAATCCTTTACTCATTCATGCAGGGGTCTACTGAACAGATTTGTTTGTTTCTTTGTTGAGACAGAGACTCACAACATAGTCTTGGCTGGCCTGAAACTCACTATGTAGACCAGGCTGGCCTTGAACTCATGGAGTTCCACTGAGATTAAAGATGAGTCCTACCACATTCAAACTATTGAAAAGATTTTTAAGGGCTTCTTTGCTTGTTGAAGGAAAACCTTGGGGTGAAAAAAGGAGATGTGTACTCTGCTGCCATGGAATCTATAACCAAGATGAAGGAAGACATTAAATATGAATCCAATATTTTTTCTAAATTAATTATTATTATTTCTGCATTGCTTTAAGAACTAGGAAGGAAAAACATAGGGTGGGGAGAAAGCATACAATACTGGACTCTCTCTCTTTGTCTTTCTCTCTCTCTCTCTCTCTCTCTCTCTCTTTGATAGAGCTTATGAAATGCCTTCTCATTTGAAAGTTAACTGAAAGGTCAAACTTTCAAGGAAGGAGAGAGAGAAATAATGTGTGTATGTGTGAGTGAGTGTGTGTGTGTTATTAATACCACTTTCAGGTGAAGAGCCACAGGCTGTGATACTCAGTGTATCTTACAAAGTTTAAAAAAAAAAAAATCAGGACGCCGAGCCAGAAACAAACTTCCTGTCTTTTTGCCGTGTTCCTTTTCTCTCACCATCCTGCCTATCGTTTTATGGTGACTGTAGTTTTTAATTAAATTTATTCATTTATTTTGCATCCAGACTACAGTTGCAGCCATCTTTTAAATAAAATGAAAGAAAGTTGTCTGTCTTGTCTCCTTTATAGGTTACCCTGCACAAGCGCAGGCAAATGGCACTTCATTAATACAGGAATCTCTATATATATGTAAAGTATCTCCCAAATGGATTAGTTATTTTTCTAAGTTGCAGTGATAAAACACCATGCAAGAAAGAATTTATTTGGGATTACTGTTGCAAGGCTTAGAGGCCATGATATCGGAGACAGCATGGCAGCAGGCACAGGGTTGGGAGAAGCTGGACCCGCAGGCATGGGAGCTAGAACAGCAAGCTAAGGGTTCACATCTTGAACCACAAACACGGAACAAAACAGAGGGAACTAGAAGTCAGGTGAGGCCTTAACCTATGAAGACCCACCCCCAAGTGACATATGTTCTCCAGCAAGGCCACAGCTCCTAAACCTCCCTAAACTATGCTACCAACTGGTGATCAAGTGTTTAAATGCCTGAGACTACAGGGCACATGTGTCATTCAAACCATCATTCCAGGGTTCTCTAGTTACTTTTAACCTCAAGATAAAGCAATCTAAGTATAAAATATAGATTTTTCAAAAGAATTCATTAACTACCATTTTATTAAGAAAGAGCTTCTCTTTGGCTTTTCCATTTTTTTCCTCCTAATTGAAACATATGAAAATAATCATATCAACGGGGTATTAAGAGTGAACTCGAGAGGCCAAGGGCAAGGTGGTGTGTGTTTGCAATCCCATCCAGTAGACTTAATCAGGAGAGTAACCACGAGTTCATGAATTCTATACCAGCCTGGACTATAGAGTGAGACCTCAGGTAAAGACAAGAAAGGGGAGAAAGTAAGGGGGAGGGGCTGCGGAGAAAGAGGGAGAAAGAGAGGGAGAGAGAGGAAGAGACACAAGAGAGGGGAGGGAGAAAGAAATTTGTATCTCGAATCTGGTCACGAAACTGGAAGTTGTTTTCTCAGATTTGAATCCTTATATTAAATCAATATTTATATACATGATTTTTTGTGTAATAGCTCCAGGTAATGGAAAAAGAAAGTATCATTGTCACTCTTCACCCAGCTGACTTTGCCAGAGGCAGACCTTAATATTGTTAAACACACTGAATAGATTCCTGCAGAACATGGTTTTGTGTGCTATGTTTTGCATGCAACAGGGATGATGCAATATTGAGCATACATCAGTAACCTTTCTGTTCTTAGACAACAGTGTGTTTAAATATTTTTATGGCAAATAAGTATGTTCTACATTCTAACAGATCTGAGTATTCATGCATACTATTTGTAGTTCATAAATTGACTGTGTCTATTAATATACTATTTAATTCAATTTTTATTTTTGCAATAAGAGAGATTGGGCCTAGGGCCTCATGTAGGTCAGGCCAGAATGGAACCTTTAAACTGTACCACCTAGGAGCTTCTTTTCTGACTTTTTTAAAGTTTAGAGGCAGAATTTCATCTAAGTGGTCCGAGGTAAACAGGTCTTGAACTTGCAATCCTTCTGCCTTTTCTCCTGGTATCTGACATCAGCACCAGACCTGGCTACTATTTCTTAACATCACACTGCCATGACATACATGCTTGCTCATGTTTGTGCGCCCGTACAAACATCACTACTGTCTAGTCCACACTATCTGTACAAAACTTTTCTGAGTTCTAAAGTTGCCCTCCAGAATGATCTATATTGTCTGACCTTGTGATCAACATGAATATAATCCACCCTTTTCAGTGCTTGTACCTGAGGGAAAACAGTATCTTCATTGTTAGCTAACTTCCATCCAGCTGATTAGGAGTAACATTAAGATTTGGACTTATTTTATATTATATTTTTGTATGAGCAAAGTTTGTTTGGTAATTAGTCCTATCAGTTAGTATTCACTGGCTCTGCTGGGGACAATGAAACCTCAGTACCAACACCGGCATCCCACAAATACCTCCCTACCTCTTCTCTCTACAGAGTAGCTTAATGGACTCACTAAAGACAAACCAATGTATAACTAAAGATAGCAGCAAATCACACTTTCACTTTGTTTATACAAAGCAGCCACCACTCATTCAACCAACACTTGTTGAACTTCTCTGTGTATCCCTAGAAAATTTCTCCAACATAGAAGAGCTCTGAATTTTTATAAGGGATTTCTATCTTGTGGCATGCACACCAAAGAGTCACTGGTAACTGAAAGAGTTTTAAATTGCTACTATTTCAAGTTCTCCAGATTCAAGCAAGATGATATAATCAACATAATGGACTAATAATATGATGTCACCTAGAATAAAAAGCTGATCAAAGTCCCTGACAGTAAAATTATAAACAAGAATTATAGAGTTGCTATAGCCCTGAGACAGGATAATGATGATGTAATAGTAGCCCAGCCTATAAAATGCAAATTGCTCTAGGGATAATAGAATAGCATATAGAATGAGAAGAAAACATTGCCTCATCACTATCTATGTATAGAGAAGGCAGAGAGTACATTCATTTACTCAAGCAATAAAGATCACAGTTCTGTTCAGTATCTGCTACTGAAGTTAAGACAGTTAAGTTTATCATAGTTCACGGGCAGGCACTCCTCCAAAATTGGCTCTCTTGGTGTAGATGAAATGAGGAAGTTGAATGAAATAAGTTGAGGAATCATTACTTCTGCATCATACAGGCATGTGATGTTTCTAATAATCTGCAATTCTTCTAAACATGCAGAATTATTTTGGGTTTGCTACTTTTGCATGCAAAATCATCTCTTTTATTGATTTTATTAAGCTATACATTTTTATCTGCTCCCCTTCCTTCCTCTTCCTTCTGCTTCAACCCTCTCCCATGATCCCCATGCTCCCAATTTTCTCAGGACATCTTGTCTTTCTCTACTTCCCATGTACATTAGATCCATATGTATCTCTTTTAGGGTCCTCATTGTTGTCTAGGTTCTCTGGGATTGTAATACAAAGTCTACAAAGGCTGGTTTTCTTTATGTTTAAAAACCACTTATGAGTGAATACATGTGATAATTTGTTTTTCTGGGTCTGGGTTACCTCACTCAATTCTAGCTCCACCCATTTGCTTGCAAATTTCAAGATGTCATTATTTTTTCTGCTGTGTAGTACTCCATTGTATAAATGAATTCCACGTAGTACGGAATTTTGTATCACTATGCCAAAATGAATAATATTAACTATGCATATTCTTTTTAAATTCACTCAAGGGCACAGCAATGCTCATCAATCACTAACCTCAGCAAGTCCCTGTTCTGAATGTGGACCATAGTGCTGCCAGTCTCCAGAAATTCATTCCATTTTGAAGACAGAGCTTAATACTCCCCAAAAAATCTCATCATTAATTCTTTTCCAATGAATTGTCGTCCTGTGATCCCTTTGGATAGATTAAAGAAAGGGGGGCTGATCTATAAATTACGACCTCATAGCAGGATTCTTCTTCTGCCTGATCTGATTTCCCCTTATCTGAGGTTCTCCAAATCTGCTGTCCCTCATCAGAGAATTAGTTGATGCATTGATCCCAATGTTCTACCAGGATGATTCAGGATCGTTTTCATCAAATATGGGTTTCATCTAATTTATTTATCTACTTTAGCCTCGAGTAGTCTGCTAACAGACTTCAGTTCCAAGATTGCCATTATTATCTACCCCAGGTCAAATTATCTTAATCAGTGCCCTGACTCTGCTGCCGATTGACCATCACATCCACACACTGTGATTACCATGTGCTCAGTTGGTGATGTCCTGCAGTTCCCATCAGCACCACTGGGTCCCCGCAGTCCACTGTGGGGAGGAGTTCCCATCAGCACCACTGGGTCCCCGCAGTCTACTGTGGTGGAGGAGTTCCCATCAGCACCACTGGGTCCCCGCAGTCCACTGTGGTAGAGGAGTTCCCATCAGCACCACTGGGTCCCTGCAGTCCACTGTGGTGGAAGAGTTCCCATCAGCACCACTGGGTGCCTGCAGTCCACTGTGGAGAGGAGTTCCCATCAGCACCACTGGGTCCCCTCAGTCCACTGTGGTAGAGGAGTTCCCATCAGCACCACTGGGTCCCCACGGTCCACTGTGGAGAGGAGTTCCCATCAGCACTACTGGGTGCCCACAGTCCACTGTGGAGAGGAGTTCCCATCAGCACCACTGGTTGCCCACAGTCCACTGTGATGGAGGAGTTCCCATCAGCACCACTGGGTGCCCACAGTCCACTGTGGAGAGGAGTTCCCATCAGCACCACTGGGTCCCCGCAGTCCACTGTGATGGAGAAGTTCCTTTACTCTTTGTTCTTTCTTGTATCTGCCCATTTTCCAACACGACAGACAGAGCTTAGAGGACCAAGTTTCTAACACATGAACCTTTGGAATCATCTCCAAATCATAGCTGCTTCTCGCCACCGTCCTGGGGAGGCTTGTTAATGGACTTCTTTCAGTTCTGCACCGCCTCAGTGACCGCAGTTGCTTCTGAAGTTTCTTAAGTAAAGAGATGAATGAGGAGATCTTAAACAACAAATCTCTCCAGCGTTCTAACATTCCCCATCCCTTTACTTACTTTTGCCCACGGGACAAGAAACCTCTGGTGGGCCTGGAGAGATGGCTCAGTGGCTGAGAGCGCTTGCTGCCCTTGTAGAAGATCAGAGACCAGAGTTTTCTTACCAACACCCACAGCAGGAGGGTCACAAACTCTGCAACTCTGGCTCTAGGGGATTCCATGCCCTCTTTTGTCCTCTATAGGTAAAATACACACACACACACACACACACACACATATGCACACACACATACGCACACACTCACTCATGCACGCATGCACACACACACAAATAAAATGAATCTTATTTAACAAAGAAATAAAATGCTGGAATTCTGTTGTGATCTGGTTGAGGTGATCTTTGGGTCTAGATATCTGCAGCTAACCAGCCAAGCATCCAGCCAGTTTTCCTCTCTGCTGATCACAGCGACATGAACCCAGGACACAATGTTCTTTCATCAATAAATTCAACCCAACCAAACATCCCTTCCCCTTACCTTTCCCTGATCAAACATTGCTTCCTATCACCTTGCTCTAGCATGTTTAATTGGTGATTTAGACTCTCAGCCACATACCCCCCCACCCCATCCCACATAATTTTCTAGTATAGTTATAAGCCAGCAATCATTTTTACTCTAAACCATATTTTTATTAAGATGCATTATGAAATATCCAAAGTTCAATTCAAATCCTTTTCTCTTATAGGTTCTTGATTACAAGTGGCCTGGAATGATCATTTAAATAACCTTTACCAGTGGATTACTGGTGTCCTTGGCCAAAGGAAGGAACATTTAGGCCTTAAGGCCAAGATGAGGCTGAGCCACACATACACATCTTTATGGCTCTGTTACTCTGAGTCCTTACACTTCCTGTTTCTAGTAACTTTAGCCATCACTGTTTCATCAGAGAAGCAAGAGTATCACATGACACATAATTTATAATAGAAATTATAATTATACAACTATAGATGAAGAAGAGGGAAATGAAGGTCTGAGAAGGTTCAGAAAAAGTCAGTAACCAGGTCCCAGTCCATGTGAACTACCTGAGTGTGCAGGAGACTGACTATGACCTCCAGCCCCAGCGTGCCACGGAGTAGGCAGTGCACAACTCATGGAAGGTTTGTGTCGCTTTAACCAAATAGCTTATATGAGAGACTTCTTAAGTAGAAGGACTAGGAGACTGAATGGGGACTGGTGCAGAAAGGGAAAACACAAGAGTTCAAAGGCCTCAATGTAGGAGACAGTCCTGCTTACTTGAGATGGTGTAAAAGAGAAATACAATTAGGAAAGAGAGAGAGAGATAGAGAGAGATAGAGAGAGAGAGAGAGAGAGAGAGAGAGAGAACCAAACTCAAAGATTAACTCAAGATAGAAACATAACCACAGAAATGACTCATATCATTAAGGGCCTAATGGGAATTTGAGAGTTAGTCTAAAGCATTGGGAATCATTAAAGATATTCTCAAAGGTCCTAAATGTGACAATTTGCCCCTGTCATGGTTGCTTACTACATAGTGGGGACCACGGAAAACATTGTATACAAGTATTCACCAGACATTTATTAACCACCTATGATACACCACATATTTTGCTGGGTACAAGTGACCCAGTAGTAAAAAACAAAAGACAAACTCAGCAAGCTTAAGATCTGTTAATGGGTGTGTTTGTTTAACCCACATGAGAGCCTCGTGAAGTGGGGCAAAGAGGGACAATTGACTACCACAAGGTCACCCCAATACAAATACATAAGGTCTTTCTGAGATCCTGCTCATTTGCATTCCAAAGACATTGCTTTTAAGCAAAATTCTGTCTGTCACACACGCTGTCACAGGTAAACTCTCAGAGAAATCAAAGGAAGAAAACACAGGGATATGATTAATTTCTTAATCTCGTCCAGGGTCCTCACTTCTCTATGCTTATGTCAGCGCGTGCATTCCGGTTGTAAATTTTGCTTGAGTGAGGAAATGAGACAACCTTGAGTGTGTGGAGTGATCTCTGTAGAATTCCAAGCAAATAACTCACCAGCACTCTGCTTCTCATGGGCACAGTGCAAGTGGAACAGGCTGCTCTTAGTTCTTCATCATAAGATGGGAAATGTGTCACCACACTGGATGTGCTCAGTCAGACCAAATACCCTGCTTGGTAGCTTCTTATCAAAACCGTGTGTGTGTGTGTGTGTGTGTTTCAGTCTGTCCATGTTGTATGCATTCACGTGTGTGCGCATACAGCTATATAGAGTCCAGAGGTCAATGTCAGAAGTCTTCCTCTATTTCTCTCTACCTTATTTTTTCTCTCACTGGGCCCAGAGCTCACCAGTTTGGCTAGACTGGCTGATCAGTCAGTTCCAAGAATCCTCCTCCTGCCCCGGAACCACATCTTTCCATCATGTTCTCTTTGAGTCGGATGTATAACAAAAGCTTTTAAGTGTTTTCTTTTTTAAGTTTTTTGCTGATTCTAGGGAAAAAAATATTCATTGAATCAGCACTGGACAGATAAAAATCTAAATTTGGTTGTTGTAACTGTCAGGCCATTTAGAAACCAAATAATTCACACCCTACTAATTGCTTTTGTGTTCCTCTATCCAAGAGACATGAGTCATCGCTCAGAAAATCCTAATTATGAATGACTTACACCTTGCTGATGACAGACCTCTATGCTGTTCTTGCAGAAACTTTCCAAAACGTATTTCTCTCAAAATAATTTCAACTTTCTCTAATTTATGTGTATCTGATAAACCTATATCTTTTCTCAGAAATATATGACCCAAGGACCTCCCCTCACCTGCCTTCCTTTCCTTAGCTGAAGGTTGTTTGGGAGCCAGGAAAATGGAGTTTTTAAACTTCTGCTGCCATGTGTCAGCACTGTGATGACAGATTAATCTGAGCACATGATTGCTGAAGCCATGTCTTAGGAATATGTTCTCCCCTCAACTACACTGAACAGTAGTGACATGAAAAGCCATGTAGGACATATGTCAGTCTGCTTAGACAAGCTCACCACATTCCTGAGCAATCAAATGGTTCATACGATCCCACTCACAGCTTAGGTAGGCATCTCAAAACTGGATGTGAGCTATGAGGAATCGTTCAGGGCAGAGGAAGAATTCATAGAAAGGCAACTCACTGAGTACCAGTCAAACGACATAGCAATGCAATCTGCAATTTATGATTCAACTGTTTCTAATGCCACCTCTAGTTCTACACATATGTGCACAA
Source organism: Bramus lutescens (assembly GCA_001685075.1). Classification (NCBI taxonomy): domain Eukaryota; kingdom Metazoa; phylum Chordata; class Mammalia; order Rodentia; family Cricetidae; genus Bramus; species Bramus lutescens. The sequence continues at coordinate 284,700 of LOEQ01001034.1, forward strand.
ACAGACACAAACATACACTCATAAATACACACAAATATGGGCATACACAAGTATGTACACACATAAATTCAGACATAATGCATGCATGTACATATACACACATTCATGTACATATACATGTACATGTACACATAGCACACGTATATACATATTCACAGTATGTATATACATGTGTACATACAGTATGTATATACATACACAAAATCTTTTGGCTTATTAGCTATTCTTTTACATTTTACAGTGATATTCAAGGCTCAACTCTAACAGGAAAGTGATGGGAGGTTAAACATAGAGGCTTTCCTTAGTGCTTGGCATGCCAATATTTCCTCTTTATCCTGAAGCTTAACTCATCCATCTCAAACAAATGTTTAAAGCCTGAAGCAAGGAGCACGAGGACTCTTTGGGATGCATAGTCCCCCAAACACATTTTCTTTTGCAACCTTGTTGTCCATGCTCAGGACCACACTAAGTTATGCAAGTGAAATGTTAGACACAGGTGTTTTCCAAGAATTAAACCATAAAGAATAATCCTTGGTTCTTGCAAAATGATTCTCAAAGACTTTCTCTCATATGTTTCTGGGAATTTCACATTAAGGAATGATTGACATGTAATTAAAGTAGAATTCATGTATTTATTCAGCAGAGGGAGTGGTAGCACAAACCGTCTGGAACATTATTCCAAATGGGAGGATCCAACAGCAGGGATCAATCTTTGTGCTGTGTCAAATGTTGGCATCTCTTCTGAGGATTCTGATACACAGGCATCCAGGAGGGCTATGTCCCATGATAGATTTTGTTATATGGAGATATTGCTGGAAGATGCTAGCAAAAATGTTAGCTTTTCCCTTTAAATCAGAAACTCTTCTGCCCTAGCTGCCATTAATATTTATAAATTATCATAAATATGGTGTTTCTCAAGTACTCTAAGGTCTAATAAGATAATTTCTAGGACGTTGCTTTTCATCTGTGGAAATACACACACAAATAGACAGGAGAAGGTGTTGTGTTGGCTGGCAGTCAGGATCAGTAAGAAAGCAGTTACTACTCCAGTATTTTAAACTGATCACAATAGAACGCACCCTTTGGAAAACACGGTCATGAAACAAACTTGAACTCAAGGCCTGATGTAACTTGTTTATCATTTCAACATCCTTGGGAGCCTAATTAATTTCTCTCACTTTAAGCCCCTCTGTTCTATCTAGCAAGTTATTTTTTAACTATGTAATATTGTACTAAGTTCTGCTGTGTGATAATGGTCTTATACACTGTAAAGATTTGTCACTTGTACTGGTTTAATAAAATGCTGATTGGCCAGTATCCAGGCAGGAAGTATAGGCAGGGCGACCAGAACGGGAGAATTCTGGGAAGAAGAAAGGCTCAGTCTGCAGTCGTTACCTAGACACAGAGGAAGCAAGATGAGAATGCCTCACTGATAAAAGCTGTCAAGCCACATGGCTAACACAAACAAAAAAAAAATAAGTGTTAATGGATGTTATA
>LOEQ01001034.1:287707-304655 GCA_001685075.1 Bramus lutescens
AGAGAGAGAGAGAGAGAGAGAGAGAGAGAGAGAGAGAGAAAGAGAGAGAGAATCAAAAAAATAAAAGCATTCTGGGACTACAGAGATAAAAGTTTAAGTGTAAGGACCTGGGTTCAACTCCCCAGAATCCACAAGAAAACCTGAAGGTGACCACTTGTATACTTGTAATTCAACTCCTGTGGGAGCAGAGATAGAGAATGGCTAGAGCTTGTTAACCGAGCTCCAGACAAAAGAGAGTCTCCGAGGAATACTGGAGAGAGTGAGGACCTGAGGCTCTCCTCAGAGAGACTTTCACCTACAGTACCATACACCAGACACTCTCACACACAAACAATTCCTTCCATTGTTTACATCTGTCGTGGAATCAGCATGGCAGAACATCTGTTCAGGCACTGCTCTCACCCTCCTGGATCCTAAGGCAAAACTCAAGTGTCTAACAATCCTCAATAAATTTTTTACTTGAAAAATAAAACCATATTTCAGAGTCTTATCAGTAATGTTAACAAGGAAATGTTACCAGAGGCAGTTAAATGAGCAAACTCAAGCCATATGCTGTGTTTCCCCCTCACATTTAATAAGTTTATTGTTAGAACACCTAAGATTGGGTGTAGAAAATTAATTGGCTTATCCATTCTTTCTTCAAACGAGTATCAGGTCTCAGTTGAAGAAGTAGACTCAGGGATCATCTCCTGACAAAGGGAGGCCGATGCTGGGGGTCCTAGAAAAAGTCCCATGGTTATAGTACAGACAACTTTTCTATTTAATTATCTTCAATGCGACTAACAGGCAGGATTGAGAACTGGTTTCCGCGTTTAGCCATGAAGACTCTTCATGACCCGGGCAAGAGTAGTTTTTTAATGGGAGTTGTAAGGGCAAATTCTGATTGGAGTAAGTTCAAGCTCAAGTGGGGACCAAGAAAGCGGGGTTCAAGGTCTCTGAAGAGGAGGAAAACAGGTGGTAGGTGAGGGTGCATGCAGTTAGAGGAGAGCTTTTTAAGAGCAATTAGAGGTCTGTCACCCCTGACTGGGTAGCTGGGACATACACAGGAAGGGAAGGATCGGGCTCCTGGTCTAGTAGATATCAGATAAGCAACTCAGTACATAGTTCTGAGTGAATTTAAAGTGTTCAGTATGTTTTTTTCTCAAGGGTCAAGGTTTGGCTTTTTTTTTTNTTTTTTCAGGAGTGTACAGATTGCTTTGTTCTGACCTGGTCTTTAGCTGGAAGGTACCTTAGTTCAGAGTTTGATGTGAAACAAAGAAAGGGGTGGACCTTTGCATGTTGATGTTTGTGGGAACTAGAGTTTAGGGAAAGGCTTCCTTAGAATACTCCTCATCATCACCGGAAGACCCGAAGTGGGGAGAAATGTTAAGGGTTATAGAAAGTCTTCCGTTACAGTATATTCTCCATTTCCTTTCCTCCAGCAGACCAGCCGACTGTGTGCAGGCCTGTGTGTGCCAAAGATAAACACCCGCTGCCTGATCATCCAGCAGATAAACCTCACTCCACTTCCTGGGAGATCATGAGCCTCTGAGCTTTTCAATGAGGAGTGTAGGATCAGTTCCTCCCGTGTGAATCACTTTGACATTTAAAGAGTTCATGGAACCAAGAAAAAGGTAAGGCCTATTATTGTAAAAAAGAAAATGTTGCAACCCTCATGGAATGTTCCTGGATTCCTGCCATGCAGAGGAAGGGATATGTACTGGGTGGCAAGAAGATGTGATAGTCACCCTGGTGATGAGTAGCCCATCAAGGCCCTTGAGGTCTAGGATCATAGATCATCAGGCAATGAAGTGTCAGGTTCCTTGCAGGCTGGGCCCCAGTACGGGTAGCTCTGACTGCATTCTCTAGTCCATAATGTGTGATCAAAAGGGATTAAGTGAATCCAGCCTTTCCTTTGCTCTCTCCCCAAAAGACTAAAACAGACTGCAGCAAATATTTGCTTAAGACAGATTCGTTCTGATAACCAAACTGGATGACTTTCAGAGTAACCACAGAGGTAGGATTAGAATTGTCTGGCTGACTCGAAAGAGGTGGTTAAGGAAGGGGAGTTGGGTGTTACCATGGAAAGCTGGAATCCAGCTCTACTGGTACGTTAGCCTCTGCCACTTTGGAATCTCTTAATTGCCACAAAGCCTGGTTTCTGGGTAAACACAATGGAACTCAGTATTTTTGAAGAAGGGGGAAGGGCAAAAAACAGAGCAGCAGCCTTCTCACCTGGGGAAAGGGTGACATTCTTCAGCTGAGAGAAAAGGGATTCCATTTCACGGACATTAAGATTTAGCACAGCCATTGCCCTGTGTCATGTCCTGGAGTGGGCGGAATATCGCATTGAAAGGGCAGTAAAGCACATGAAAGACCCAGCATATTCAAAATTACCAATTCTAATGCACCAGGCATCATATTCAGAGGAGGGACGAATGCATGGATATCCTTAGCTACGCTGGGCATTTCTATGCTAAAACCCATTCAATGTTCCCTTTCTATTTTCCTAGAAACATCTCCAAGAGGAAAACTAACTGTATATCTATTGTCAAAGAACTCTCAACTCAAAGGCCTGGCTAGACAGCTTTAGCTTAGCTGAGGGCCATTGGATAAATTTTCTTGATTTTGAAGGTGAAGGCCAGTAGTGATCAGGATTGCTCTGCCCCAGTTCTTTTAAATCCATTTTTAATTATAACATAAGTACAATATTCACAGCAAAGGGTGATTCCCATGGATTGTTCTGGCAGGCATCAGCTTGTTTCCAGAGCAAAGGGTTTGTTTTCTTCCTTTCTCCCCGAATATCCTTTTAGTCTTGAAGGAGCTCTGCATAGGAAAGGACATGGTGTATCTTGTCAACTTCCTTAGTTTTCCAACAAATTAAAAAGAGTTTTTAAGTCTAAAATGAATAAGGCAAAGCAAGGATTCTTTGGTTTTTCTTTTCAAATGTAGTGCAAAGATGGGGAAATAGAGATGTTTGTATATTCTAAAAATAATTTTCAGAATGGCTTTATTTCATAATGAGGATGAAGAAAACATTGACTTTAATATTAAAGAGATAAAATAAATCACAAGATGGACTCATTCATTTCCAGTTTCATTATAGGTGGGGATAAGTTATTTTTCTATACTATTCTCATTATTATTAATATTTATATGTTTATATATAAACAGCATATTTAATCTATAGTATACATAATATTTATGCAGTACTTTTCAATTTGTTTTTATTTTATGTGCGTTGATGTTTTCCATGGTTGTCAGGTACCCTGGAACTAGAATTACAGATAGTTGTGAGCAGCCATGTGGGTGCTGAGAATTGAACCTGGGTCCTCCGGAAGAGTAGCCAGTGCTCTTAAACACTGAGCCACCTCTCCAGCCCCGTACTTTTCGATCTGTGTGTGTGCTCCTGCATGTGGAAGCCAGAAGACAACCTTGAGCATCATTCCTTAAGCACTATTCATCTTTCCTTTCTGCAACAAGGTCACACCCTGTCCTGGAGAGACTAGGTTGGACCCAGGGACCTGCGAGTTTCTGCCTTACCAGTGCTGGGATAATAAGTGTTCTCCAGCACACCAGTTCACTTCCCAGTGGCTCTGATGATGTATTTCAGGTTCACGTGCTTGCGAGGCAACCAAGCCATCTTCCCAACTCCACTTTTCAATATATAAAATGCTTTAGAGACAAAGCAATGGAGAATAAGATCAAGTGACTCACCTAAGGTCATAGATCTAGCTGTAAGTGGGGTAGTCAGAATTTGAACACAGGTTTTCAGCTCAAATTTACCTATGTGCAGGAAACACTGTCAGCTTTACTTGTCCTCACTTCCACCTTTTACTCAAATCTCTCTTTCCAGACATAACTAGATTAACTGTGGCTTTGTGTAATTTTTCACTGGGCTAAAGTTATTGTCTGCCTTCTTAATTAATGCCTGCCGAACAGTAACCATGTCTAAAATATTACAGGCAACTTATTCAGTTAGAATATGCTTTCTCGGGCTACCTGATTTATGAAGTCCTTGATTCATAAATCTACAATATGGAAATTATAATTACAACTCCTAGTGAAAATATTTAGATACATTGGAACAAAATGCATTTATTATTCTACAAACAGCTGACAGGATTTTATTGAAAATGCCATCACTACCTAAGGCTCTTCTCCAATAATACTCTGCTGTAGATTTAGCCAAAGAACGATGTATAAGCAATCCCTTTTCAAGCTTGAAAACAAATAACTAACCCTGCAATAGAATAAAGGGGCTTCTCATTTCTCTACTCTGTGATAAGAGGAGAATATCGAGCAATTTATGTTAGAGTAATTACATTTTGGAATGTGAAATTTCAAACTTAACTTGACCTTTGGGTTTTTGATTTTGTCTACTTTTGGCATAAGATAATTTCCTGACTTTAAAGACACCAGGCGGCTCTTACCAATGAATATTTTAATTATTCAAGTTGCATAAATGACTTGAAACCATATGGAACCAATTTCCCACGCAATGTTCATTGGTTAAAAAATTGTGACAGAGATGGCTTTGCTATACATGGAATTAATTCCCTTGAACTTCAGACTTCACAGGTTTGGGCATAGCCAGATCTTTTAGGTCTTCTGAAACTCAGAGGGCTTCACAACCCTGCTGGTATTCTGAACTATGTCAAACATTTTTTTTTGCCAGCATGATAATCAGCTCCCACCTATACAATAGTATTAATAACATCACTTTCCTATACTCATCAATACACATTTCTATTTGTATCTTTTGAAAATTAAGCCCATCCAAAATATTACTATAAACCACAAATTATGAAACACCCCCAATACATGGCATCCTGCGGCCATCATTTTCATGGACTTTTGATGGAATGCAAGCCACTGATAATAAAACCTTATTATGAAGCCTATCATTTATCAGCTCCCCGACACTTGGCTCCAAAATCCTGCACCGTGTGATTTTTACCACTTGTATGCTAGGTATGGATTCCAAGCCATCGGGAACTATAACCCTGCTGTTCTCTCATTTATTTCTCTGTCACTTCACTTAATAGCGCAGAGCATCATGTGGACTGTGTGGGATTATAGCACTTCGTATGAAAAAGTTAGTAGGAGGATATTACAGCATCGGTTATGCTGAAATGAAAATCTGGCATACGTGCAAAAGCGTCTTCCAATTCGTACTCTTTTCCAATTTTGGACCTACAATCATATGCTATTACTAACATTTATTTTAAGTTGTTATCCCTCGGACTGATTTAATTTTGTGACACAGTAATTTTCAATTTCTTCTGCTTCAATGGACTTAGCCTCAGAACTATCATTGAAAATGCCACAGAGGCTTTGAAATGGTATGGCTTTGAGTCTAAGTTGATGAGTGTGCTAATAACTGGTCGCTGAGCTTCCCAGTATAAAAACAGAATCTACTAACTTCCTAGTGTGGCTAGAGATAGAGGTGGGGTAGGAGAGAGGTGGGTTGGGATAGAGGTGACTTAGGATAGAGTTGGGCTGGGATAGAGGTGACCTAGGATAGAGGTGACCTAGGATAGAGTTGGGCTGGGATAGAGGTGACCTAGGATAGAGATGGGCTGGGATAGAGGTGACCTAGGATAGAGGTGACCTAGGATAGAGGTGACCTAGGATAGAGATGACCTAGGATAGAGATGGGTTGGGATAGAGATGGGCTGGGATAGAGGTGACCTAGGAGAGAGGTGACCTAGGATAGAGTTGGTCTGGGATAGAATTGGTCACATGGTTAAGATTTATTTCATGATTTTTAAAATTTATATATTATGTATTGATTTTTCTCCCCCCCAACCCTCATGTATAGCATGTGACTATATAGGTCCTTGCCCCTGGAAGCATAGGCAGAGGCCAGCAGAGTATATTAGAGCCTTTTTTTTTTTTATTTAACTCCAGTTCATTGCTTTGAGACAGCACCTATCACTCAACCAGAAGCCTGCTGGTTTGGTTGGACTGGCTGGCTAGTAAGGTTTCATGACCCAGCTCTCTACTTTCTGCAATGTTCTGTTTACAGGCATGTACAGACACACCCAACTGTTTTATATCGGTGCTGGTGATTTGAACTCAGGTCCTCATGTCTGTGAAGCGAGAACTTTTACTTGCCCGCCCTACTGATTCTCTAGTTCGACGATTCCATATTTGTGAACTCATCTGTTCACTAAAATTTAACTATAATTTCCAAGTCAGTATTCAGGACATCCTGCACTCATTCATGGACATTCACAAACGGCTACAAGTCTGAAGTACCAGCAGGACAAGGTAGAGTACAGACATGCTCCGCCTTCTTCTTTAGCTCTCATACTATAAATATTTCCCCTCCTCTTTTTTTTTTAAATAAAATGTGTGATTCACTGTTTAAAATCAACCCTGGGCTGAGTTCTGAAGTTCTGTCTAAGGTTCCTATGTGTAAGACACCGATGATGTGTGTCAAGGAGAAAGTCCACCTATTAGATAGCTTAGTTCACATTGGAGTAATGGTACCGCCGGCTGGAAGTGCGAGGATGATGAATCAACTATACTAAATAATAGACCTTACACAGAAACACACCTCAGAGAAGTCTAGGTCTTCCTCAGTGGCAGGATAGAGTCCATAGGAGCCGAGCTTTCCATTTCGCCCTAGGACCGCTGGCTTAGAACTTGCAGCCAGTCTGACAAACAGTGAGAATTGACAGTATACGACATTTTCCTCCTCTTTGGGAAACAGCATATGGAGAGATAGCAAGATGATATTAACAGCCCGGTTTTCTTTGTTAATGAGGTTCTGTGTTTTGACATACAAATTGCGCTTGCTATACTACTTTTCTTTTCAGCTCCAGTGTCTTCTTAAAGGAGATGGTTAATTAATGAGCTAGTTCGTTTTCTTTTTTACAACTGATTGTCACTGAGGATAGTCCCTAACTTAATGTTCAGGGGAGTGGGGCTTGTTGGGGGGAAGTAACATGGGAACTCTTGCCACCTGACTGCTCAGTGTATCACATTGGCAGCATCTTTCTGGGATGCAATACAACTCCGAAACACAGACAGCCTCCTCTTTTAAAGGTAACGGGTCTCCAGCTCAAGATCTAGCAGTCTGTACTCACGTAGTCTAGAGGATTTTTTTCATGTGCCTTTTGGGACTTTTCTGTTTATTCATCTTTAAAGTAATATATTAACACCAACTGACAAAGACCACTCATCCCAAAGCCTAAATCTAGAAACCCTAGGTTCAGCTAAGAGAGCAGCATCCTGGTGGTGAGAGAATCGGGGGTGGCAAACTCGGCACTTGGGCATTTCCTATATTATTCTGTTTCTGGGCACTGTCTCCTTGGTATACTGTTCTGCTCACATGTAATGCTGTTCTCAAATGACGCCAACAGTGATCCTGATTCTTTTGTAGTACAACTGAGGCAGACTGAGAGCTTTAGAGTCATCACTGGCTAGTACGGAGAACAAAGTCCCAGGTCCAGGAAGGATACTTCTGTCGTGGTTTACTTGGCAGTATCTCCACATAGAACAGGGCAGAGACTGAAATACTAGGACTCTGAGGAGAGTGAGTAAGCTTGGGAGGCCCACAGTATAGAGTCTTCCAACTGGTGCGTGGACTATGACAGGCTGCCCTCTAGTTAACAGTCATTAGATCTTTTGTTATATTTTGTTACTTTGTTATTCTTCCCCATTAGCTAAGAAATTCCCTTTAAGAGCTAAAGGCCACAGAAAGCAAAATTCCAGTTATATTGATGAACCCAGGCTGAAGTTCTGACAAGGCTTTAAAAGGGGGATATAGCTAAAGATGGTGCCGACGGAAAACGTGGAACAGGCGGCAGAAGGATTAAGGAGTCGTATCCCGTAAACTTCAAGAGACAGAGTTGGCTGACATGGTCATGATTGCTCCCACTCTAAGAGTGCCAAAGAGACTGTCACAAAGGCTGGGTAGAGCACCACACAAATACTTAGGACTAAATTGCTCTTTTCTGACATGCTCGAGAAGGTGCCTGTCACTTGAGCACTGAACCTTCCAATGAAGCTAGTCTAGCTATTTATCTTGCCTAAGAAATCCCATGTCTCCAGATCACTGGGATTACAAAGGGACTGCTGTACCCACTTAGAATTTACATGGGTGTAGGATTTGAACTCAGGACCTCATACTTGGGTAGCAGGTGATTTACCTAATGAACTTTCTCCCTAGCCGTTAAAATTTTCTTCTGGGATACTTTTATCAATAAAATCACAGGTATTCAAAAATTCTTGGTTTATTGTGACTGCATTTAAGTACTTCTGCTAGCGAAAGTCTAAAACCCAGCAGGAAGCACCAAAACTGTTTGGAATGGATATTCTCACTGTATAGTTCACTTTGCTGTGAAGTCTGTGGATCTAGTTAATTTTGTTGTGTGATGCTTTTATATTTGCTAATTTTTATAATGAAATTTAAAATAAGAAATAGCAAATCATCTTCAAAACTTTTCACACAGTTCTGTGATAAAGGAAATTAGTGCCACCATTCTTTACGTTTATATTCACAAATTCAAGCCAGGAAACTCAAAGCACATAGCAGAATACAATTAAAAAACTTTCTTCTGAAATCTGTGATGGGGATAAGCATTCCTATATTCCTGGAGGTAAAGAGACATGATGTGCATATTTTCAAGGTATGGGTAATATAAATTGAGACTGAAAATGTTGGCTTCTGTATTCAGTCAGTGGTCCATACAACTACTTGCATGAATTAACATTATTGACTGAATTCTACTGTTCCTCAACCCGTACCACATTTAATGGTTTTTATGCCACAGAAGAAAATCTGTTCAGTGCCTCGTGCGAGGCAATAAGAAAAACACATTTGTAAAGAGTGTTAAATGATTTCTTGGCTGGTCAAATCGGGGAAAAGGGAATCAGGGTCACCAATTCATTTCCTGATTCAGAAAATGAGTCACCACGTAGCTTTGTGAGTGTTGCTTAACCTTTCGACATTTCAGTTTCTACAGCTGAAAAATAAGGATAATATTTGTCTACTATACAATAGTAAATACTTTAGAAATACAAAAAAAAATCTTGAATCAGAAGAGAGTAAATCTGGTTTTTCATGCCCTTGAGATACCACTGACACACTCACAGCAAAGGCTTGTCCAATGTTGCGTGGTTAATGCTTCCAGATCACCTCCTTAAACACCACATTGTGTGTCGAACTCTCCTTATCCTGCCGTGAATCAGACTGCTGGTTGCCATGGGGTGTGTTCAATATGACGGATGGGCTGCATCATGCCGACTGTATCAGCTGCCTGTGCCAGGGTGCTGTCTGCTTGGTTGTCAAGGAAGACACAAGTCAACAGAAGGGAAAGATCCGTGCGGTGGGAAGAAATGTCCTTGAATTGTGGTTCTGGAGAAGATGACTCAAGCTACGGAACGGCCAGTTTCATTTGCAATCTTCCTGCCTTATGATACATCCCTTCATATTTCTCGCCTATTCTAGAGGCCTAATCTTAGAGAAAATATCGTTTCCTTCCTTGCTTCTCTTATTCTCTCTTTTTTCCTCCTTAGATGGTCTGTACGTTTCTCTTCTGTATTTTTTAAGGGCCAGTTACTTTAAATGATTGCTGGGATCTCCTGATATCTATCCCTTGGCTTATCAATATGTTTTTCTGAATGTTCCCACAGTTGGCAGGAATTACAGTTCGCTGAAGTTGCTTTGCAGGGCTAACCAGGCTTCTTCTAAAATTGTCTGTTGATGATCTGGAGCTTGGGAAATTCCCTTGCACAGGACAGGTAGGGCCAGAAGTTCTCACAGAAAGGGTACACCACTAAGACAGGAACGAACTCCCTTGCTAAGATCCTCCTCACACCAAAGTAGACCCACACTATGAACTCACACTGAAGGCCAATGGAGTTGGCACACAGGACAGGAAAAAGCCTGAGTCCAGACTGAGAAGTGCCGAAGGAAAAGAGGGCTACATGGAAATCTAGAAGGTTCTACACTAACAGAATGAAGTGGATTCCTGATGGGGACTTCGCTCAAGCTCCTGTGTCCTTTGGAAACAGAAAAGGGCATTGCTTAGCTGTAGGTAACAGGAATCTCAGATCATTGCTGTTGGTACTCACAGACTTCCGTCCTCTGTGAAATGCCACTTGGAGCCTTCACTTTGGTATCACCGCCCTGCCCTGCACATAGGACTGTGCCATCAGGGCTCACGTTTACTTCTCAAGCAGGATGTACATGTCAGTCAGTATACATATTAGCCTGACAGGTGACTAGGAGTAAAGGAAACAGGAACCCTGGTTTGGAGAGATCACTCAATGTGTAAGAACACTTGCTTGCTTCAAAGTACAACAGCCCGAGTTCAGACTTCTGCACCCTCATTCAAATCTAGGCAGCTGTAATCTCAGCATGCTCAAAGACCCTTGAAGGTGAAGACAGGAAGACAGCTGGGTTTTCCTGGCTGCCAGACTAGCTCCAGGCTCGATGAGGGACTCTGTCTCATGGGACTAAAAAAATAAAGTGATACAGCAGGACCCAAGATGCCCTCCTCTGACCTCAGCATGTGTGTGCCTGCACACAGACCACACACACACACGCACACACACATACACACCAAGTATGCAGACTTTAAGATGTTGATTTACCATTGCAGGCAGTTTACACAGAGCTTCAAGGGAAATTTTGTTTTCTGCCAGCAATATCCAGCTTGACTTCCTTAAAACAGACATATTATTTTGCACTACCAAAATAGTTTCAGGTTTGAGAATTGCTGCTTGCTACATAAATCTCCCTTTGAGAACTTTATTCCACACACTAGGCTATCAAATCTTTCAAGGTTTTTCCAGAAGGTAGTAAATGTCTATTATGCATTTTCCCACAAAACAGCCAGAATGGCAGTTTACCTGCTTGAGTTCCCAGGACTGTTACAGAAATTCTCAAGCAAACCATCACAATATTGAAAATAGTATTTTCTACCTGATTTTTTTTTAGGTTTATCTTTATTTACTGTTCATGGGCGTTTCCCCTGCATGTACAGCTGTACACCACATACATACAGTACCTGTGGAGGTCCGGAGAGGGGCTAGATCCTCTGTTGCAAACTGCAATGTGGGTGCTGGGAACTGAGCCTGGGTCCTCCTGGAAGAGCAGCAAAGTACTTTCAACCACTGAGTCACCTCTCCAACCACCTACTTGATTTTTTTTAAATTGCTAGTTATTTATTTGCTTGTTTGTTTAATTTATCAGAGTGGGGTGCACACATGAAAGAGAGACAACTTGTAAGAGAGTTAAGGGAGAGATGGCACTGCCCTTTCACCACGTGCATTCTGGGGAAAGAACTCAAGTCACCAAGCATGGCCACAGGAACCCTGCTTGGCCCACTAAGGCGTCTTCCAGGCCCTTGATCTCTTAATGTGGAGTTGGCCTTCTGACTCTACTCTTCTCTGGGTTGATCCCTTGAACACGTTGTAAAATGTGTGTTTATATTTGAAATAAAACTAACTTCCCTATTAGCAGAGACCTGTTTTAGGTGTGACCTGGGAAAGGATTAACTGCAATTCCTTTTTCTTCTGAATCTTCCTGTAGAGAATTTGTGGCTAAGCAGCTTCCTCGTTTTGACAGTGAGCAAGCGTCTAATTGGATCAGAGCACAAGGACACCAGAAATTTCTGTTTCCTACAATAAAAAATGATTCAAAGGGGCAAAAAAGAAAAAGATTTTTTTTTTTGCGCTGCCATACATTCTGTTAACAGGGACTGGCAAAGATAAGAGACAATGAGGTATTTTACATGTTTATACCTTAATTATGAGCCCATGTTCCTTCAGAGATGAACTGCCTCACCACACGGCTGTCTGCAGACATGAATTTCAGGGGAATTTGAGTGGCAGAGGCTGGAATATCGCTCTTGCAGTTTCCTGGAAAATACTTTTTTAAAGTCAGGTTTATTGACGCTATCCTGAAGAGCACTGGTCTTTAGTTTTTCCCTTATCTTCGCCTCCTTCTCCCATTCAACATTCCTCATGTTCATGTAATTTGAGTTTCTCTTTTTTGTCTGTTAAGCCTAATTTTGCTTTTCTTTTACAGATGAGTATCGTAGAATAAGAGGACCCTAGGAAGTGTCAAATGATTGTTTTTATATCAGTGTTGACTCTGTGAGTCTCAGACTTTGGAATATCCTTTAACTAGTGACATTGTCAAGTGTCCCAGTCCCCATTCTAAAGGTGGAAGATGGAACAGGAAAGCTAGGTACCTCATGCCTCTGTACACAGTGAGTCACCTCCTTACATGAAACAGGGAACAATTTCTCTATCCATTCAATGCAAGCTGTTTTTTCCTTATTGTTTTTAGACTGAACTTTGTGTCCACTGCTGAATAATTCATGACTTACAGGCTACAGAAGCATATACTTATGCACATGTACATCCTTGTATTTTACTCATGCACGCGCGCGCACACACACATACACACCTTTGCATTATTGCAGAATTATCCCCAAATATTTTTTCAACATTTTAATTAACATTTGTACCAGGTCAATACTAGTTTCCCTGTTATGCAAACCCACGCCCATGCTATGTGTCTCTAGGGTTAGGAACACAGTGATAATATGACTGTTTGGTTTCGATGTTTGTGTGCAAGGAGCCCCAGGTCATTTTCAGGAGAGAGAGGTTGATTGATTCAAGGAGAGCCTTAACAAAGAAGTGACCATCACCACCCCTCAGTGGTAACAACAACAACAACAACCAAAGCAAGTAGGATAAAGAATCAAAAGTGATAGACTATTAAAAATTGACAATGGTTCAATTCCCATTTAGTGAAGAAACTGAGGAACCTAAAATTTTTATACATGGAATAAGTGACTTAAGGAGAACTGTGAGCTCTCATGGAGAGAGAGCGCACACCCCATGAAAGTATTTGATCTCCGTGACAGCCAGGCTACCCTGTCCTTTGAAACCTGGGTGCTTGTGCAAATTCCTCTGATTCTAAGGTGTGTGTGCCTGCAGAGCTGCTCCTGGGGCTTCACATTCTCATGGGCCAAAGAGCCTGGCTATTCCATGCTTGCGATTTGCTCTGTTGATCCCAAAGTTGATGCTGTCCTCCCCAGCATCCCTCTAGCACCTGCTCTCATCATGGAGGACTTGGAGAGAATGGCTGTCATGGGGGAGGGGATGATACCAAGACAATGAGGTTTTCACTGAAAAGCAAGAAAGACACCTTCAAATGAAGCTTTAAGAAAACCTGTTGTTTTTTTTAATTTTTATTGTTATTGGTGTGTGTGCATGTGTGAGTGCAAACATGTGTGCATTTTCATGTGGCGGTGTGTGCATGCCATGGCTCTAGTGTGGAGGTCAGAGAACAACTTTCTTGACTTGGTTGTCTCTTTCAACCTTGAGTTTCTGGGCCTCTACCTAAGATCAGGACTTTGCAGGCCTAGTATTTATAACAGCTAGACCATTTTCTTTATTTTAGTCATTTATATATTTTAATTTTATGGGTATGAATGTTTTGCCTGCAGGTATGTGTTTGCAGCATGTGTGTGGTCCCCAAGGACCTCCTGCAGCTAGAATGATAGGTAGATGTAAGCTGCCATGTGGGTGCTGAGGTTCCAAAACAAAAGAGGGTCCTCTGAAAGCCCATCAACTGCTCTTACTGGCTGGGCCATCTCTTCAGCCTCTTGTTAAACAATCTTGCAGTTCCTAAATGCACAAAATATCCCTTATTACATAAAGAGAACTTCCTGTCCTGCTGAGTAGGGCCTCTTCCTTACATCCCCAGGCTCTCGCTTTCTTCTAGCCCAAGTAGCTACTAGTGGATTTTTCCTAAACAGTGGGGCTCTGGGTTCCTTTCAGTAGGGTTTGTACTATGATACAGTTTCATCTGGGGCTGGTCAGTACTGCTTCCTGTTTGCAGGCAATGCCACTCAGAGAACAGCTTCATGGAGCGCCACCTATCACATCTGCTTCTTTAGTGCATAACTTTACTTTTGGGACTTTTGTTACAAGTTTGTATTGTGTGAAGCATGTCTCATCCTCACTTCTCCTGGCTCCCCTTCATTAGTCCCTGTAACATGAGGGCCTGCTTGTTGGGGTTTCTGTCCTGCCTAGTTCCCACAGCCATTTATTCCTCCCAAAATTGCACAGGGATTCTGCATTAGTTATAACTGATTGGCCCCTTAGCTCAGGCTTCTTGTTAATTCTTATAACTTATATTAACCCATTATTCTTATCAATGTTAGCCACATGGCTCAGTACCTTTTTTGGCAGGGCAGGTCTTATCTTTCTTCTTGTGTGTCTGGGCAGGACTGCAGAGGAATGGGCTTCCTCCTTTCCAGAATACTCCTGTTCTCATTGTGTGTATGTGTGTGTGTGTGTGTATGTGTGTGTATGTGTGTGTGTGCATGTGTATGTGTGTATGTGTGTGTGTATGCGTGTGTGTGTGTGATCTTATGTACCACTATAAATATCTAAGAACCACAAGTCATAGAAAGCACATAGTACTTAAACATGCAAATAACTGCCTCTGGGCAGTTAACAGAAAACTTGGAAGTTTCAGGCTCTTATCAATTGTTTCATGTTACAGCATGGTTTTTAATGCACAGACATGCTTTATTTTGCTAAATATAAAATATCATTAAATAAACAGAAAACATCATTAGGGAGCTAAGGAGATAGCCCAATTGATAAAGAACCCGAGCTTGGATTTTGAGTATCCACGTAAAAGCCAGGCATGGTGGCATGTGTCTTTAAAACTCTATAGCTGCTGGGTACAGAGACAGGCAAATCCCTGGAACTCAAGTAAGTATTGCTCATCAGTGAGTCTCAGGTTCAAGGGCAAATCCTGTCTCAAATAACAAGATGGAACAAAAGACTTGCTGTGCTATTGACCTCTGGTGTTTCTGCTTCCCTGTGCCCCCATATGTATGTGTGAATAAAAACATCATCAAGGATGGTGGTGTAGCTCAGGGTACCATGCTTGTATGGTATAGGTGAGATCAGGAATCTGGAACTCAGAACTACAGACATGCAAAAAACACCTACAAGGGTGAAACAGGTGGATTCAAACAACTTTTTAGGACAATTTAAACCAGACAGAGTGAATGTTAAGCAGTACAAATAGAATCAGCCACTTGAAGCTCTCCTCGTCTTCAGGTGTGCCATTGGAGTGACGCTTTCTCTAGGCTTTTAAAACTTCGAAACATAGAAAAAGGTGAGGAAAGTAGAGTGAGAAAGTGTGACCCTCCCAATGCACACGCACACAGCTAAATCTTTCCGGCCACTTGCAATCTTGAAGGAGTCTAGCATGGAGGGCCAACAGAGCTGGGGAGCTGCAGCTCAGTGGTGGGATCTGGGTCTTGCCACCTGTGTAAGCCTGGAGTCCCTCTCTCTCCTCACATAACAAGAGCAAAACCTGCCTCAGAAGGTGTTATGCGGATTAAATGAATAATACATTTGCAAGTTTTAGTCAACACTTTGGCACCTTTAAGTGTTGGTTGCCTTTGTTTTGGCTTGGCCAGTTGACAGCCTAGGGAAGGGCTGTGCAGAGAGCTGACAAGCTGGGAGTAGGAAGCTTTGGCAGATTTCCCCCAAGGGAAGTAGGCGAGATGGTTGTTGCAAGAGCCTGGAAACCTCCACTCAGGAATTAGTTTTGGGGGCAGACTTCTTGACTTTAAACTTCGGCAAGTCGGGATTCTGAAGCTAAGTGAATGGACTCTATAGGAAATCATGCCTATTTCACAACAGGCTGAAATACACATGGGTCTGAGCATGGACGTATTTCTCACGCAAATAGGTCACCAGTTTTGATGGATTTGAATGTGTTTCTCTGATGGAATTCTGTTTTTGTTTACTGAGCAAGTTGTACTAAAAAAAAAGACTCGGGGGGGGCAAAACCAAGAAAGCTTATGCTTAGCACAATGCAGTGTCTTCCTGGAGACCACCTCTCTTCTAAGCTCGTATTTGTACAATGCAGTGTCTTCCTGGAGACCACCTCTCTTCTAAGCTCGTATTTGTACAATGCAGTTTCTTTTTGGAGATCACCTCTCTTCTAAGCTCATATTTGTACAATGCAGTGTCTTCCTGGAGACCACCTCTCTTCTAAGCTCGTATTTGTACAATGCAGTGTCTTCCTGGAGACCACCTCTTTTCAACGCTCATGTTTGTACAATATCTTGCATGCAATATATGCTCAATAATTGTGCATTGGTTTCAGTTTTCATCCTTTAAACACAACATTGAAAGGCCTGTCTTAAGATATTTGCAGTTTTCCACCTAGTTTAAGTGTATAGCATCAGCTGCAATTTAGGTAAGTTTTCTATCTAATTCTGGAAGAACTTAGCCACCTGGGTTCCTCTGTTGACTTGCAACAGCTAATCACACAGGAGTCTCACATCTGGAGGCATCTATTTCAAAAGAATACACTTATTCTCTTTTCAAGTGTCCTAAGAATAAACTGTATTTAATTTACCAATTCCAAAAGAAACCAATTCAGTCCATAATAGTAAAGTTAGCCTTTTTAAAGTTCAGCCTGGTTAGAAAGTGAGTTTCAGGCTAGCCAAGGCTACATAGTGAGGAACTGTTTACAAAAATATTCATGCTTGGGGCTGGAGAGATGATTCAGTGGTTAAGAATACTGACTGCTCTTGCAGAGGTCTTGAATTCAATTCCCAGCAACCACATGGTGTTTCACAGCCATCTATGATAAGATCTGATGCCCTCTTCTGGCAAAAAAAGGTGTACATGAAGATAGAGCACTCATACATAAAATAAGTAAATAAATCTTTTTTTTTTAAACTCGTGTTTATGTGAGGCATGGTGGTGCATACCTTTAATCTTAGCACTTGAAAGGCAGAGGCAAGCAGATCTCTGAGTTTGAGGCTAATCTGGTCTACATAGTGAGTTCTAGGACAGCCATGAAAACATGTAGAAACCTTGACATTAAGAAAAAAATTCAGGGCTGGAGAGGTGGCTCAGCGGTTAAGAGCATTGCCTGCTCTTCCAAAGGTCC
>LOEQ01001034.1:338653-352574 GCA_001685075.1 Bramus lutescens
ACCAGGCTGGCCTTGAACTCACAGAGATCTGCCTGTCTCTGCCTCCCAAGTGCTAGGAATAAAAGCATATGCCACCACCACCTGGCTGTAGACCCATATTTTGAAATCAAAATACCTTTAAAATATATACATTGGTTTAGGTTAGCAGCCTATACAATGATATGTCTCTCATTGTGTAGCTCTTTAATAGTCAAAAAATTCAAAGAAAACACAATAATATACATAATCCAGACTCTCTGTGTATATTCTGTCTTTACATGGCCTATTTTTCTTTACTTCTTTTAATCTGTAACTGTCTATACTCTGTCTCTTTAAAGACTTTAACTTTTTAAAAAACCATTTGCTTCTTTTTATAACCATCTATTTTTTTTCTTTTCTATCCCAAGCCTACGTACATTTATCCAACACTGTGACCCATTTAGAGGTCTTCTTTATCTGAATGTGTCTTTATCGTGTATTTGTAATCATTTTCTAACCAGGATGGCTTCTTAAATATATAAGTGCCTCTTAAAAACCTAAATGGTGGCATTACTAGGGCAAATATGGCCCTGCCTGCTTGCTCCACCCAGTCCAACATGGCGGAAGTCGGTTCACTACCTCTGAGACTGCCGGGTGGGAGCTATACTCACCACCTCAACTCTGATAACCAGTTGGCCCATGCTGCCACCAAGTAACTAGCAACATGTTGCCCACAAACACCATTTAAATGCTCTGCTTCCTGAAAGATCCAGATGCTGGCAGCATGTCTCAGATAGCTGTCATTTCAAAACCATTTCAAAAGCTACTGCTGAATCAGGAAAACCTCTCTTAAAAGACCCAAGACAGTAAGCTGTGCTTAACTCTGTTTTGTTTTGTTTTGTTTTGCCTAGAATTCCTTCCCAAACTCTCAGGTTTTAAGTGGATTTTAGTTGGCCACGTTGGCATCAGAAAGAGTTAATTAAAGCACCAACTGGCCTATCAGGGAAATTCCATTCAACTCATGGCCTTCTGCCAGTTCCAATCTCACTGAATGCAGAGAAGCCAAGGACACATCAGATCACCCTCCTGCAAAGGTCCTTGAAATTTATTTATACCACTCCTCTAATACCCATTTTTTTCTTCTGTTTTTCTGCCTTTTAACAACTTTATATTAATTTGTATTGGTCACTTGGTTTTACTCATGAGCATATTTAGTCACTTGAAATAAAATCTTATGAAATATTTCAGCTTTTGTAGTTTGATTTGACTGGTGAAGTGATGAATGGGTGCCCCCACCATATTCTCAGACACACTATAGCAGTGTATACCATAGGCTGGCATATACCTGCTGGCAGCCAGGGCAGATCTGCACTCATCTTTGGCAACACTGTTCCAGTCTTGTTTTCTTGCAAATGGGACACATGCAGATATTTCCATTATGCTAGCAAAAGAAAAAAGGTAAAGCTACTTAGGCAATGCGAGTATGAACCTTAGCATAAACCTGAGTAAATGCAAAGTATGAATATTCTTAACTTGTTGTTCAGGTAATGCAATAAATGCTACCCATTTAATCCCATTAGTGTCATTTCTTAATCATTACAAGAAGAGATACTGGAAGTTCACAGTATGAAGTAGAATGCTTAAAAGAAATCCCACACTAGCTCAGAATTGAGAAATAGATGGTTATTTATCTAAGGGTAGACTCAAAATCAGAATCCTCTGTGTTACGGGTGGGCTGTGACACTTGTCCACAGAATTATCACTCCTGCTATAGGAAACTCTCCCTTTGAATTTTGTTCCATAAAAATCACTTGCAATAGTTAGGTGAGTACACAGTAATTTTTCTTAAAGATGCAAGCAAGAAGGAGAAAATTGTTATTTAGCTCAATATAGAAATATCTAGTGTGTCTGGTTCAAAGCGTTCCCCAAGTTCCTATTCTTTTTACTTCACTCAGCTGAGCAAGTATGCATAAGAAACGTAAGCACAGCAACTGAAGAAACCAAATACACAGATGGCTGTATATACCTAATCATTTCTTTTAGTGATACCAAAGAAGTCCACTAAAATGTATAGCTTGCTTTTTTCTGCCCACCTTCCCCGTTAGAGCCTTCAGGAATGGGAACAGTACAGAATTCTATTCAGAGTTTGTTATTCCCTACATAAGACAAAGTAGCTGTAGCATGTGTCTATGGGTTTTATATGTCCAATTAATCACTTAATTTGTCCCCATTGTATTAGATAGTCCTCATTATTGCAGACTCAGTCTTCCTGCCTCAGGAAGTCCTATAGAGAGGCTTGGAAAAGTAGTATGTGTTCCCCTTGCAAATACTCTCAAAGCCCTAACATTGGCCATGCTATGATATTTCATTTGGGAACAAAAAGAGATCTATGACTTTTTGATTATCTACTTTGTGCCAAACAAAGTACATCAATACTCAACCCAGAAAATAGGTATTCATGCTCCAAATTATACCTGAGGATTCTGAGATTAAAAAACAAAATCCCATGGAGATGGGAGCAGGGTCAGGGACTGAACCCAGATCAGACAGCTGGAAAAAATAATGTAACTTTTCTGTCACACCCAAGTTTCAGGTGTAAAAAATGTTAAATGTGTTTTCCATAAGTACTTCCCAACTGTGGGGAATTTTGTTACTGTAACTTCTTAAACACATTCAAATTCTCCCAGCAGGCAATGAGAGCCTATTGTGCTAGCTGGGCCACATGGCTGCAAGGAAGTTCTTCTCTAGCATATCTAGGGCACATTTAGGACTTCATTTCAGGACTCTGCAAGCTCTGAGCTATAAAATACACCCTGAAATCAATTGGCAAATCGCATACTTGAAGCAAACTGAAAACTAGATTTTTCAATTCATGACAGGTTTGGAGGAGGTAAAGGAGTTTGAAGATCAGGCCTAACCCATAGGCAGATGTGTGCACACCTGCTTCTACAGCTGTGCCTTTGGAAGCTACTTTGGAAAAATGGAGAAATGTAGCATTGTGGCTGTCCTGTTGCTTAGTTTGTTGTTGTTGTCATTTGTTTGTTTGTTTTTGTTTATTGTGGTAAATCATATAACATAAACTTATCAGTGGTGTTCACTGTATTCAGCATCATGTAATCAGTTTTATCCATGCCCAGAATTCTATCATCACCCTCAACAAATCCTCCAGCCTGTAAACAAGCTCCCTTTACTTCCCCCCAGTCTACCATCTGTCTCTATGAACCCTGAATAAATGTTTCCATCTATAAGAGCAGCTGTGGTCATGGCATCAGTATGTACATACTTCCCACCAGTCTATACTTTCAATCATGCCAAACCTGACCTTTGGTGTCATCACTTAGTGCGGTAATTTGAATGTAATTGGCCCATAGGGCCATAATCTCATAGGGCATGGCACTATTAGGAAGTGTGGTTGTGTCAGAGTGGGTATGGTCTTGTGGAAGGAAGAGTGTCACTGTGGGGGCAGGCTTTGAGATTTCCTATGCTCAGGATACCAGCCAGTGTCTCAGTTGACTTCCTACTCCTTGCAAGCCAACATGTCTACCTTCACGTAGCCATGATCCCCACCATGATGACAATGGACTGAATCTCTGAAACTATAAGCGAGCCATCCCGAATAAATGTTTTCATCTATGAGAGTTGCTGTGGTCATGGTGTCTTTTCACAACAATAAAAACCCTAAGGCATTTAGACAGTATTTAAAGTTTATCCACTGTTGTAATTAAATATTCAGCTCTTTGTGGCTCATCATTGTCACCACTGAGTAGAGGCATAGCAGCATGTTTTAGTGAAACATCTAGAAATACCAGAGATAAAGACAATAAAAACATCCCATCTATCAAGCTAGAACAAAAATATTTGTTTTCATAATCTCCATAAATATATCAGCAAATTTCAAGGTGATAAAAGATAAGCTTTATGTACACATTCAACATTGTATATACTAATATTTTGAGGCTAGCCATAATTACTTTAAATGTTCTGATTTAGTAAAAACTTAACCAGCTTCTATTATATTAAAAATACTGAGTGGAGCAGGGAGGTGGTGGCACAAGCCTTTAATCCCAGCACTCAGGAGGCAGAAGCAGGCAGATCTCTGTGAGTTAGAGGCCAGCCTTGTCTACATACAGAGTGAGTTCCAGGACAGCAAATGAGACACAGAGAAACTCCATTTTGAAAACCAAAGCAAACTAAACCAAACCAAAAAAAAAAAAAAGCCTGAGTGAAACCAACCACTTTTTGATTGGATTTATAGTATTTATAGTCCACTCCAGAAGATAGAGCCCATGGCTGGTATCATAGGTCCCAGAAAATAAAACAGTATTATTGTTTTGCTGAATTATAGTAATAAACCACCCCTAGCTGTTATCTTTCTACCAACAGGTTCCTGCATCTCTCAGGCCCCTTTAGAAAAGCTTCTTTTGCGGTAGAGAGCAGTTAGTAAAAGGACACACAGTCAGTCAACACAAACAGAAGAGACCGTGGAGCCCTCAGCTCTAAATGGGGCATCTATATCATACTCCATCCTCTCCCCAAGGCTCAGGGATCATCTTGGAAATGAGAGCAGAAAGATTGTAAGAGTCTGACAGAGTCAATGCCTATAGCAAGATAGTATTTTTTGGATATGACAGCACAGATGCATGTATGGACTCAGAGCAACTACAGCTGCATGCCTAAGGCTTGCACAAGGTCAAGCAGGCTCAAAGTCCCGGCAAGGTCTCAGCGGCATTCCTGACATCTTATCCCTATCTGAGGAGTTTGGAAACTGATTACTGTTGGAAGAGAGAGAGTCAGTTTTCTTCAGGATTACAGTCCTGGGACGGTCACCCATGCTTCTGTAGATGGTTCCACACCCAAGGACATACACACAGCACTAAATGGTCGCAATGGTCATTAAATGATTTTCTTAGGGGAGGGGCAGAGGAGCACATAAAGTTGGGACGGAAAAGTAGCTGTGAGATTAAGAGGGCAACTGAAAAAGGAAGAGATTTTGTCCAAACATATCATAAGCACATATGAAATATTAAATAAAATATTAAACATTATTTAGTACCATATACTATACTTTAAAAAAATCTGAAATTATGTCCCTTCTTCTCTTCTCTCTGAACTTGGAATGTTGATTCTTCCTGCAACAACATATGCATAGCTCAGGCGCCAGTGAAATGGTGAGGCAAGATCAAAACAAAACAAAATACTTGTGCGGAGAAGAGTGTGGTCCTGATAAATACAGTTACATTGGGGTGTTGAAGACATGAACCCATCTGAAAATTGGGAAGGTGGAGCTACCAAAGGTCACACTGTCTTGCGGCCGGAAGCCATGTGTGGATGGAGCAGATCCAGCTTAGTTAGCACGTAGAACATGCGACATGAGAGTGAGTGACAAGTTACAATGCGGTCCTTCGTATCTGCTGCAGCCCTCCCCACCCCCATTTCCTACCCAAGCAATGGCCTGTGTGTAACCACACAGCCAGGTTTTCTTGAGGCCATGACTCAGGAAAATTGCCTCCTGGGATCTGTTGGGGTAATTGATTATACATTTCCGGGACTCACTGGGACGTCAAGCCTGTCAGGACCAAGATGGCTGTTTTTCCCCAGGGTGGAAAAGTCAGTGGGAACAATAAAGGAGAGGGACAGCAGGTTTGGTGTCACAGCACTCTTGTGGTGCCGCAGAAGCATAAGATGACAACAGCCTTGTCCCGGGGGCTCCAAGGCTGCAATGTTGCTGGCACCATCTTCAGTTACCACACACCCGGCGCTACGGTTCCTGTACCAATGGGGAGTCTCAGGGGTGAGTCCTAATTCCTGTGAGTGGGCACCGTATACGTCGCCGTTTCTGATGCTGATGCCACCTCTGAGCAGGTTTTCGCAGTTGCTCATGTAACCAATATCTTGAGCCAAGAGCCAGCAGCTGATGTAGGGTCTGTAGCATCTTCTGCTTGGTTTTGAGGAGCTGCAGATCCGCTAGGTGTTTGCGAGGTCTCTATGCGGTGAAAATTGCAGTCCCCAGGGGTATACTTGAAGGTATTTTGATAAATTTATTTTCATTTCAAGCTTAAACTTATTGCTACACTCGACTGTCAGGAAGTAGATTTCTGATTGCGTCTGAGGGCTGTGACCAATTCTGGAAATCAGATGGATACATGGGGTCTTAATATTCACACCACCATGCTATGTGACGCTCCTATTTCAAAAGACAGCTTAGTTTTTCCTCTTCCTGATGTACTGTTCCATTGGCTAGTTCTAGGATCTTAGGCTTTGGCCAGGATTAGGTCATCCACATTCCTCAGGATCTATCCTGCTCAGCATAACCCATGTGTTGAGAATCCGTTTGAATAGTGAACTGAGCTTGCACTCACCTGCTAGTTGCTAGCTATGTGGCCCAAGTCACTGAAGAGTTAATGTACTTAGTACTCAAATGTTTGGGGCCACCAAATAGTCCTACTTGGATGATACCTTATTGCTCCACAACACTGATTTCTGTCATGGGGTGGGACAGGTGGCAGGAATGTGAAGCTTTAGCTTTCCAGGGTTAATTTCAATCAGTTATTCATACTGGAAGCTGGAGGGACACTCCACTTGATTCTTGAATTCATCAGTTATATTGGAAATAGATGCCTGTCTATGTCACTTAAACAGTCCTTTATGCAGGCGTCGTATGGTGGTAGTCTGGATTTGTGTTCATGTTTTTGAGTTTTTGTCGTGGCAGTGGAGAGGACGTAGTTGGCCGGGCCTGTGGTCTCCTGTACTAGAAAGAACATGAGCCACCGTTCTCTGCAGGAACACCTGCGACCTTCCCAATCACGTCTTTGAGTGGGGCCCACTGGAGAAGAGTCAGTGAGTTGCGCACTGCACAGCTTGGGTCATGTGTCCAGATTGTGCATAATTTTCCCACAAGATCTAGAGGATTCCATATCCAGGTCTTTGGAAGTCTCCATCGAACTTTGTATTCACAGTTTGTGGGGAAGTTATATATTTCCTAGTCGAAATCTGAGTTTATGTCTTTTACTTGAGCGCCCTTCTCACTCCCAAGATGGTCTTTGATCAGATGCTCACCATGAATGGAAAACACATCTTAGATCTACCTCCCTTTGCGTATTAACTTCAGCATGGCCACATGAGTTATGGCATCTGGCAAGGGACATCTTGCCTCATTCAGTTTCTTGGAAAGCCAGGTCACGCAATGTGTCTACACTCCAAGAGAGTCAGAAGCTATTTGGAAACAGTGTTTCTCTAACAGGCCATAATGGATGTACACTGGGTCAAAGCTGCTTCTCCCTGTCTTGGTCAATTGGCATACGGCTGATGCCACACAGATGAGTTGTCCACGCAGAGATTTCTGCCACCAGGTAAAGAATAGCCTGGAACACATCAATCTGTGAAAGGATGATGGAGAAGCTGTGCTAGCTGTGTGACTTACGCCTCTCACAGCCACCATCAAGGATCTTTCTAAACTGTGCTGTATATATAGTAAGGAAACACTTGGTTAAAAATGAAAAATCTCTGGTACTCACAATGAGTACTACCCCCCCCCGACCCCAAGCCAATCCTACTCCAGGGGAACTATTAAGGTCTAAATATAATGGAGAGTGTATTATGAACAATGTGTTTCTAGAGAAATAATGCTCGTAGCCCAATCGACAAAACAAAGCAAATCAGGGGAGGGAGTTAAAATATAGCATTCCATAATTTCTGAAACACATAATTTCCTGTTTTTTCATATCTCATAAACTGAAAAGCATCTTATAATCAACATAAAGAATCAGAAAATAGAAAGATATAAAATATATCTTTGCTTGCCAGGGGTTGGTTGCCTTTCTTTTGAGCAAAGGTTTATTTGATTTGGGGTTAATTTTTTAATGATGTTTATGAAACTTCTCTTTCCCACTGTTAATGATTATGAACTTAGAATTTAAATGGCGCAAGGAACTTTGCATTTTTCCCCCTGACCATTAGTGAGGAATACCTGGTAGTATAACAGAACGATCTAGAATTGTGGTGCATAGCCGAGCCCACAGACATACTGGAGGACCTGCCTGCCTGTGTTTGAATCATAACCTCTTCTACCTAGCTAGCCTTTTGATTTAGATTACAAAGCAATTACTTCAGCATTACTGACCCTCATTTTCTGTGAGTGATAGATACTGCTGTCTCCCTGAGTGTTGCTGAGGGTTGACTTTAACATAAATAAATCACTTAAAATAGTGCCTGGCAATCGCAAAACATCCTTAGCTGTTTGCTGGCACCATTGTGTCTCCCACATCGCGATGCTCTCTTTAGGTACCTGCTGTTAACTTTTTCTCCCATTGGAGACAAACTTAGACTTTCATTTTTACTTTGAGTTTTTCCCCAGAAAACCACGTATCTATGTATACCCAACTGTTTATTCTGCTTGATTTACTAACAGGGTCTCAACATTTATGCATCTCCAAAAGAACTTCATTTTTAGCCTTCATCTAATTGCTCCCCCAATCTCACCAAAATCTACCAACGACTAGAATTCACCTTTAAATTAACACCTTCATCTTTTGGACCCATATGTAATTAATCTATCAAGCCTTCTAGATTACCTTCCAGTCCTTTCTTCAAAATATACCCAAGTATGTCAATTTCTTAGTAAGAGCACATTTACTTTGTTTGGGTCAAGGCAGAAACTTTGGCAAACAATGGCAGTAGTGTCCCGCCTTCTTAGACTTGGTTTTACTCCCATCTATCTCCGAGCAGAAGTGGTTCTTTTAAGTGGTGGGCATCTACATGCTTGGTCAACACCTTCCCATGGCTTTCCTCACTCAGAGCAGAAGTTCTGACATGACCCCCAATGTGGGAGCTGCTGGGGGCTCTCAACGCTATCTGCTCTCTGTCTCCAGCATCTCCATTCTGCTGCAGCACCTGCATTTCTTCATTGGCTCTTACATCATCTGCATCTTGTCATTCTCTTCGTCCAAGTATCCCAGACTTCCCCTCTCCTGCCCTTAGCCCTCTTTGGAACGGGTCTTCTTTGGCTACCTTGTGGGAAGAGGCTCCGCCTTCCTTCACATGCTGCACTGGTTTTCCTCACTTCAGTCTTCTTCCTTGCTTTCATCGCCACTTGTTACTTAGTCTCTGCTCTCGAAGAGGAAAAGACATTTTTATTCACAATCCCTCAGGTCTAGAATAGTGGCTGGGTTTAATAAGGGATTAGCAAACACTGAATAAATGAAGAAAATCATTGATGTTTTACTCAGAATGTTCTTGCTTTGTTGGGATCTTTGTTTGAGGGTCTGGGTTTCCAAAAACAAATGGATTTGCATTTGTTTTAGGGATCTGTGAGAATTTTAAACTTAGACTAAATGGAACATTTCCCTCCTAAAGTCAGCAGAATGCTTTCAGCTTTTCTCTTATCAGATTTTCTCTCAGAGATCTGGATACTGTTTCTCACTTGTTTAGAGACAATCAATGTCACCCTATAGGCTGCCAAAGCTGTTGCTGAGTGACGAGGCTTTCCATCCCTCTGCAAGCTTAAAGTACAGCTTGCTCTGCTCCTGCAGTTGCTGTGAACTATGTGTAGAAATCTGGGATTGATCAAGCCAGAGTCACATAGGAGGAAGCACAGGCGAGGCACGTTCAGGCTCTGTGTTGGTTCAGGGCTCCTCCAGGTCGTTCCTGTGCTTGTGAAGGAAAAGCACCATGAGCTTTTCATGTGTTAAATCCACTGAAAGTTCTCTCTACAGTAATGGCCACTGCTCTGCAGGTCTCTGGGGTGACAGAATGCATCATATACTTTTGTGGTTTAATTTCTAATAAAATGCCATTTGGACCTGAAGAAAAGTCCCCTGTGAGTTTTTCTGGGATAGCTCAAGCAGTAAAGATCTCAGAATTTCTGCAGTAAAAGAGACTAACCCTTTCCTGCTGTTAAACCATCAAACCCAGTGCCTAGCTCTGAAAAACACTAGCAGATTTAATTTTGGTGAGTTACCTCACTGCTCCATGCCTCAGTATTTCCGTCTGTAAAATGGATGGCTGGTTGCCTCGCTAAATACCAAGACCTCAGTTAGGTCTCCTGCTTGGAGGACACTACAGTCTCATCTTTTAACTGCCTTTCTTTGCCACCTGTTACCGCTGCAAACACTCAGGAAGGTATTCTACTTCTCATGAAATACACTGCAGTTTTCCTTCCTGATTTATGGTGCCCTGAAATGTGAAATGCAGCAGGGTTCAAGTGTAAAGTCGCCTCATGGGATCCTAAATTACCCTACTTTGAGTGGTCACAATCCATATGAATCTTACCAAGTATTATCTTACAAATGCATAGGGAAATGCTGGTATTTAGTATTTAATTAATAATATTTTCTTGTGTTTTGTTTTTTGAGACAGAGTCTCCTGTGTAATCCTGGATGCCCTGAAATTCATATGTAGAGCAGGCTAGACTCCAAACTTATAGAAATTTCCATACCTCTGTCTCTGGAGCTGGAATTAAAGATATGTACTGACACATCTGGCTCGATTAATAATAAATTAAACACAGTAGTTTATATTAACATTTTAAATATTATTTTTTTGTTTATCTCTCTGACATCTACAAGTTCTAGTGCAGAAAACAAGCCATGAGGACATATATTTATTATCCAGAGTGGTCCCCTTAAGTTATTAATCATTGCCATGTTTTCCACTTGTTGTTTGCCAAGATATAATGCTTCATGTATTAACTCAGTCCGCATTCATTAAGTGCATGGTACATCCCAAGTGTTTCTACAGAAGGTAGACATAGAAAGTGATTAGGACGAATGATGTCGTCCCCTTGGGGGGTTAAGTTCCACTATTGAATAAAGATGAAGTGTGACATCCAAAAGAGCCAATTTCCTATTTACATGAGCTGTGAAGAGCTGAAGAATTATGAACAAAGGTAGGCTATGTTCCTTCTGTAGCTCATCAGAGGCTGCTCCCCAGGGATAGCAGTATTGGGGCTAAGATTAGGAGTTGGGCAGTAGTATCAGCCAGGGCCCATGAGAAGGGAGAATCTGTATTTAGGAGGAGGATGAGCCAAGAGCTCTGTGGTGGAGAGAAATCAAGGGTTCAAGGCCCAAATGAGAAGGGTAAGCTGGGAAGATCATGGATAAAGCAGGCTTGGAGCAGATCATGTACTCCAAAGAAGAGAGTTTAGATTTTTTTTTTCTAAATCCCATCAGAAGCTAAAGGACTTCAAGGAAGAGAATAAATACAATCTTGCCACCTATTAAGGAGATAAAATGGACAACTGGGTGATTATTCCACTGCAGAGAGGACCAGATGTGAATGCTATGGGCTCAGGAGTCAAAGTTCTGCCATTAAAACTAAAGGTGGTGGGATAGTTCAGACCCAAGTGGTGGTAGGAGAGACAGAGACACTGACAGATGAAATCTGTCAGGTGAGGAAAGGAAAAAAGAATTAAATAGACATCTTTTTAAGCCTGTGTGGAAAGGAAAACTGGAAGGAGGCAGACTTGATCAGCTATCAATATGTTAAACTCTATTGCTTATTATATGGAGTATTAATATCAGACTAATACCTTATTGCATTAGGCTCTGCCAAGATTAAAGCATTTTTGGTATCTATATAGTGCATGCATTTACAGGGCTGGAAAATATGATAAGAGCGGGTACCTTACAGAGAGCTGAGAGGATTGGGTGGCCAAGATCTGGAGTACTCCAGTCTTTAGAGGTTCCCCTTGCAAAAGGAACTAGCAAAGAGGAAAAGAGAAGACCAAATAACTGACTGGTGACGTGACAATTACTAACAAAGACTATTGTGACAGCCCTAAACTCAGTCCACTCATTTTCAGAGGCTATTATCATATCACAGCCTAGAAAACTTGGACACTGTGAGATTAATCAATGTCTTCAGCTTTATACAGGTTGTAAGTGGTAAGCAAGAGCTTCAGATCAAAGCTATGTCAATCCAGAGACTGTTTTCCTATCTCTGAACTGACACTGCCTGCCTGATTATTTTGCTAATTCTTCCACCTTCTGCATGTATTTAAAAGGCAAAATAAAATGGCAGAAAGGAATCCATAAGATTCAGGAAGGTCACTGCCTAATGGCTATTTCAGAGCAGCACTGGTACCAAGTCTAAGACAGATGAAAGGTGATTCACAATGGAGCACGTGCTGGAGGTGGGGTAGAACCGTATCTATGGCTAGTTCGTGTTAGTTCTTTTGTAAAGCAGAAATGTCTAGATTATGGGTGGAAAGGGATTGGAGACTCAGAGAGTGGTTAGGTCTTCTGGGAGGTATAGCCTAGAATGGAGGTTAAAGTGCTGGAATAGCATCTTAGAAAGATGCTGAGGAAAGAGGACGGGATTATCTAGGAAAAGTCTTTAGATCACAAGACATCCCAGACCTGGGAAGGATGAAGCAGATTTAATAGGAAAAGATTATTTCTATTGTGGAGCCCTGAGAAAGTATCAGGAGCGAAGCCAGTAAATTCTGTTGCCAAGAAAGCACAAGTACTGGAGCCTTGCTGTGTCTAGTCATCGATGGGAGTTAACTGGGGAGACCTGGTCCTTCACTCCAGTGCTGCGGTGGACTCTGAGGTGCTGCAGTGCAGCTAGACGCTGTCTCCCCACTGCTCTCATGACAATTCACCAGCTAGACCTTTGGGTGAAGGGAGGATAATGATATTTGGGGAGATTTAGATGGAGAGGAGACTGGAAGGGAAAGACAGATGAGGGGTAGAAGAAGAGATAACTGACTTGAAAGACTGTTTGAAGAGCCATAGAGGAAACCTTCTATAGTATAAGCTTCTGAACGCATGCACGCACACACATACTTTAAAATGGAGCAACCCAACGTGGAAGATAGTAGTCTTTTCAGAAATGATAGACAGCCAAATAAAATCCAGTGCCAAGTGTGTGATCCAGTCCCTCAAGTTGTTGGTCAGGGGTAAAGTCACAGATACCCTCCCCCGCAAAAAAAATACAGGCTCTTGACTTGCTCTTGGTTGGTTCCCAGAGCTTGGTAGTAAGATCCTATTGGTGAAGACATTACACAGTTTGGTCAAAGGCTATGGAGAAATCAAGGTGGTATTGTCCTCAGAAGGTTCTTCCTGCCAGCTTTCTTTCATAGTGCCTGAAGGTGCTATGCAGGCTGTTAGGGGATGAAAATCGTTAACAGTTGCAACCAGCTATGAACCTGGAAGCTTCACTAGACCTGTCCTTGTAAGATATTCCTTTGTATACAATAGTAGCATGAATCTTGTGGTGCTAGTTAAGCACTTCCTGATTGGACTTAAAAGCCCATTCCACCAGCAAAACCTCATGCCTAATACTGGATGGTCAAGGACCATGGATGGGGAGCTCATAGTCGTGAGGAGCGAATCTAGTATTATTATTTTTATAAATGTCCATAGTTTCACACTGTCTTCTGAATGCATATGTCTATGCCCATAGATTAGGACAGTCATGACCCCTCATCAGAGAAGCTTCCCATTACAGTGGATAGTGGTTCACACAGAGACGAGAACATGATCACGGTGTGAGCAGGTGTCTCTGGAATACCACCCACATGGGAGATGTCTAGGTCACACTCCTTTCTTCCAAGGCTCAGGGGATATAACACACGATGAAAGCCAAAGGTCTAGGAGGCCTGGGGTTTTCCTAACTGACAGTGCTGTTGTGCTCACATCGCAGCAACTCTGGGGTTATCTGCAGAAGAGCATCCGAGGTCTAGCTAGGCAATATTCCAGAGTGAATGGGGGAAGGGCACATATGCCCTTCCTCCCCTAGCCAGAGAGCCTGTTTATTGACAGTCAATGGTTGCTAAGGGAAGGATAGTCAGTTTTCTTTAGGAATGTGGTAGGTTTCCCATGCTACAAAGACCACACATGCATGTGCATCTGGACAACACTATGTAGTGATAAGGGGAGCACATGGCCTGCTTTTTGTCCCACCTGGCTATCGCACGACTAGCTTATACCCCAAAATAACAACACACAAATTGTATTCATTTAAG
>LOEQ01001034.1:354828-365672 GCA_001685075.1 Bramus lutescens
ACCACGAGGTGGTGGCTTACCGGGAAGATTCTAACCCATGTCCATCTTGGGCCACAGCTTCATGGTCTGCCTGACTCGGCTTTCTTTCTCCCAGAATTCTGTTCTGTCTACTCCACCCACCTAAGGGATGGCCTATCAAAAAGGCCAAGGAAGTTTCTTTATTAACCAATGAAAGTAACACATAGACAGATGACCCTCCTACATCAACACTAGACTGCTGAAAAACAAACAAACAAACAAGAAGAGCTGGAGGCATGTGTTTCTGGCTGTTGCGGGAAAGGTACCATATGACCTCCTCCCCAGAGCAGTGGTTCTCAATCTTCCTAATGCTGCCACCCTTAATACAATTCCTCATGTTGGGGTGACCTCCCCCACAACCATAAAATTATTTTCATTGGTACTTTCTAACTATAATTTTGCAATGCAAATAACTGTTTTCTGATGGTCTTAGGCAACCCCTGTGAAAGTGTCATTTGACCCTCCCCAAAGGGGTCATGACCCGAAATTGAGAACCACTGCCCTAGAGGTTCTCTCCAATGCCAGTGTGCTGCTGAACATAAAGGGAGAACAGAGGTGACAGAATCATGGACAAAAATCAGCACCAAAACTTAACTGTATTCTATTCATCTGAGACTAATGTGTTTCTCTTCTTTTTCCTGTCTTTTCCTTTGACCGAAGGAAGAGCACATCCCAGTATGTATTTCCATGGTGACAACAAAAGGATGAAAAGTGAATAACTTGGGGAAGAAAATGTCCCACTGAGTATCAGAACTAGACTCTCAAGCTGTGCAGTTCAACAGGTGAAGAGGAGACCCAAGTGGTGAGCCTGATTTTTAGGTGCTCTGTGGAGTGGATAGATATTTATCCAAAGCTGATGCACAAATGGACAACAGGAGTGTGTGCATGCCAACAAGGCCAGAAGTTGCAGAAATGCAGATTAAAGTCACAATGATATGGCCTTAACCAATAGCACAGTCAACTGTCAAAGAGATTTGAGGCTCTTGGATACTATGAATGGGAACATAAAATACTAAAGCTTTTATGGAAAACAAGATGGGGATTAAAACACAGATATACCACACAATCCAACAGTCCTTCTCTGGACAGTTATTCAGCTAGTATTAGTATTGAAAGATATTCTCCAATGCTCAATGAAGCATTATTATAGTGGACAAAATGAAGAAAGTGGAAACAAGCTACGCATCCATCAAAAACAAAGGAGATAAAGAAACTTACAGTTATATAAGAAATATTATTTAGCCTTAAAAGTAGGCAGTTCGGCCATATGCACCAATACGGATGAACTCTGAGGCCACTGTGCTAAGGGAGTTAGTGTAATCGGGACAAATACTAGCTCTATTCAGAAGAGGTCTCTAAAACAGCAGAACGGGGTAGAGAGTAGCATCCTGGAGACCAAGAATTGCAGAGAGCAGGACACAGGAAGGTCTTTCCTTCCTAACAGAAAGTTGTAGGGGCCTGCCACTCAGCACCACACCCGGGGTTAACAGCATGTCAACGTCAACGTCTAAGAGGGCAGGTTACATATTAGCGCTGCTTTGCATAAAGGCTGAGAGAAAAACTACTTACTCAGATCTGAACACAGTAAAGTTTTCTTCATCAAGGTTTCTTCTCTGTGACCATCTGAGTTCTCACAACTCAACCTATATTCTAAGAACCAAGATTCCAAGTTTGGACCTGATAATCAACATGACTGGGCCACATCTTTTTCTTGTTGTTGTTTTCAAGAGAGGGTTTCTCTGTGTAACAGTCCTAGCTGTCCTGGAAATCACTCTGTAGACAAGGCTGGCCTTGAACTCATAGAGATCTGTAGTCTCTGCCTCCGAGTGCTGGGATTAAAAGTGTGCACCACCACAGTCCAGTTTCTGCCACATCTTAAGAGCTAACTGAATTGTGTAATTAAATGCTGGCATAAAATGATTCCTGTAGCTATTCACTTTTTCTAATAAGTGTAAAATATTTGGTGAACAGGTAAATGTCACTAAAGCTGTTTCTCAAAGCTGTGTCCCTGATATTGATAAAATAAAAATATAACCAAGAAGCTTACGTAACAAGACACCAAAGCAAACTGTGTAAGATCACTTAACTAATTGTTTTTACTTTTTTTAAAACCTGGAAACACTTTGAAATACCATTGTGGCAATCAGAAAACATGGATCAAACTATGAGCACATATATTGCAAATCACTAGGTTTATAAAACCCAAGGTTTGTCTTCTGTTTAATGGAATACAAGGTCAGATGCAGAGGCTGCATTTAAGTTTAGGGATGCATGCATTAGGCCCCAAAAGTGATCAACTAAATGCTTTAAGTTGACCCTGACAAAACAACGGAAAGATGACAGATTAAAAACAAATTAAAACATACAAACAAAATTCACCCTCACAGCTCCCCCAAGGTACAGAGTCAATGATGTGAATTTTATCTCTGCTACAGCAAATGTGTGTATATTACTTGTGAAACA
This sequence comes from Bramus lutescens, assembly GCA_001685075.1. Classification (NCBI taxonomy): domain Eukaryota; kingdom Metazoa; phylum Chordata; class Mammalia; order Rodentia; family Cricetidae; genus Bramus; species Bramus lutescens. Next base: position 357,310 of record LOEQ01001034.1, read on the forward strand.
AATACTTTCTGTCGGAATTAACAGTCTTCCCATTGTGTGTAGAGTGATTCCTGAGGTGTCAGTTGCTTGGGGGAATTCATGGTGAAAATTACTCTAGTAATCCAGAGCATCATTAAAGTCATAACATTGAAGCATTCAAAATATCCACAGCTACTGTGCTCCCTGGGAATTTGGATGGGTAATCCCACATGGTTAATGGCACTTGTTATGCATGCTAGAAAATGATTCCAAAACAATAGAAATCACCAGGGGATAACGAGGGAGTTAAAAGTGAAGGCAACTTTGCTTCCCTGATGAAAATACAGCGCTTGAGATTTGGGCCACTCTCTGCTAACCCTGTATCCTCTTCAAAGAAACTTAGGTGCTAGTTCTGTTCAAGAACCGGACTCTGGAAGAGTTCAGTTTCCTCAACCTTTTTTTCATATCAACACGATGATGATCTCACTACAGATGACTGACTTGGACAACAAGAGTTTCCTGTCAGAAGGTTAAGTGGGTAGAGATGAAAGTGTAATTTTGGTGAGAAAAGAGTCTTGGAAACATACTTGGGTGTCAGGGGTCTGAGCATAATATTGCTGCCTCAAACCCGGTTAGACACAAACAATTATCAGATACACAAACACAAACAATCAGCTCCTCTTAGCTTTACTGTGTTTTTATTTATGTGTACTTGGGTGTCTCTGAGTGGGTTTGTGCTCATGTCAGGGGGTGCTGGCAGAAGATGACATCAGATCCCATGGAGCTGGAGATGCAGACAGTCTGAGTTATTTGATGTGGGTGCCGGCAATCAAACTCCGGTTCTCTGAAAAAGCATCAAGCCCTTGTCGACACGGAGCCTTCTCTCAGCTCCTCTTATGGCCTTGTGTTTATGAAGGGATTTTCCTCCAGGAAGCATAAGAGACCCAGCACTGAATCATACTATAAGTAATGCCTCAGGGATTTCATTGTCATGAAGACCCGAAAAATAAAATAAAAGGCCTCTCATACTTATCAATTAGGAATGACCATTGCAAAGCAAGACTGACTTTGTGCACTCAGGAGATGGGATTAAGTTCATGCCACAAGCTCTTTTCTTTTTGAAAGGTAAATTTCTCCTGGCTTCACAAAACAGGAATAATTATTCAGAATTCCTGAAGCAAGCTAACCATTTGTCCAGAGGGCAAAGAAATCCTGCTTGACTGGCTTCTAGTCGAAACCAGTGTCAAGTTCCTGACCTTATGAACTCCCCATAACAATGCTCACTAAAATAGGAGCGCTACTTTTTAGCTGCTTTTTTGAGTCTTTTTGTTAGTATGTTTGTTATTTTGTTTGCTTTTTGTTTTCTATTCCTCAGTAAGAGAAAGCAATGTAGTTGTGTTTGAATTGGCATACCAAAATTACCATATTTTAAAGATTGTTATCCTTTAAATGTTAGGTCACATTCTTCTTCATTTCCCTTTTTTAAAGAGACAGTGTTTTGTAAAGGGACCTTTCTTTCCAGGAGTGAATGGTACTCACAGTGAGGCAGCCATTATTGTGTGTGGGCTCTAGTAGCTTGATATGAAGTTGCCTGTAAACGCGCCATCTAAAGATGAAAAGAAGTGTAGTCCGTTTAACAGATGTGAATATAATCCAAAGAAGGAGTCAAGCTTTTAAAAGATGAAAATCATAAATGCTATAAATCTGCTAACATTTTTCTGTTTTCTGAATGGGAATGGCAACATGTTCCCAAAACATGAAAAGAAAAGGATGTCACTACATGCTTAGGAACTCTTTCCTCTGAGAGATGCAGTGTGTGTGGTGTGTGTGTGTGTGTGTGTGTGTATGGTGTGTGTGTGTGCATGTGTGTATGTGCGTGTGTATGGTGTGTGTGTATGTGTGTGGTGTGTGAATGTGTGTGTATGGTGTGTGTGTTTGGTGTGTGTATGTGTGTATGTGTGTGTATGCATGTGTGTATGTGTGTGTATGGTGTGTGTGTATGTGTGTGGTGTGTGAATGTGTGTGTGTATGGTGTGTTTGTGTATGTGTGTGTGGTATGGTGTGTGTATGTGTGTGTATGTATGTATGTGTGTGTATGGTGTGTGTGTGTGTGGTGTGTGAATGTGTGTGTATGGTGTGTGTGTATGGTGTGTGTGTGGTGTGGTGTATGTGTGTGTATGTATGTGTGTGTGTGTGTGTGTGTATGTGTGTGTGTCTCTGACAGCAAGAAGCCAAAGCCTGATTCCATCAAATCCCTACTTGAGGAAGCTGCTAGTTTACTAGCCTTGCAGACAGAGCCTGGGAGAGTATGTGTGGCAGTAAAGCGCAGCCAGAGTACTGGAAAGTCTCCTCCCTCCAGCATGGAAGGAGAGTTCTCCACAGCTACATAGACGCAGTATGTCCTCTCCCTTCTCAGTTAACCATCCACTCTCCAGATACTCTAGCTTCCCAAGACCATGCAGTTAGTGCTGAATTACATGCAAATGGCCACGAGGTGTGGGAGGAAGAGCAGGAACCCCAGGTGAAGTTTCAGTGGTATATTTCTCCCCCTCATTGTGTGAGGAAAAGCCCTATCTCGGGGATATCGGGAAGATTTTTGTAATTTTCATTTTCTGTGTGCAAATATACATACACAATGCATGTGCATCAGGTTCCCTGGAACTGGAGTTGTAGTTATGAGGCACATATGAGTGCTGGGAAGCCACCACTAGTCATATGCAAAAGCAGCTAGTTCTCTTAAAGTCTGAACCCTTGGGTGATAGTTTAGACATTGTCACAGCTGGTCTGATGGAGATAATGGTCATTTATCTCAATGGCTAGCATTCTTCAATTCTCCCTAAGGTAGAGATGCTTAAAATATGGGAAGATCTTGAAGCCTAGATAAAAGCAAGGGGAGTCAACCCCTTGGAAAAAGATTAAGTTAGAAGCACACAACCAAATCACACAGAATGTCAGAATATGTTTGACTAGATTTCCTGAACAAAGTTTCTCCGTATCAGCTAAGTCCTGTAATGAAAGACTGACTGCCTCGCGAGTCTCAACCTCTGACTGAAGTCAGTAGTTCCTCCTCCTCGGCCCTATCGCTCTGAGCTCTGCTGCTCTTGTGAAAGATGCCACAGCAGCGGCAGTGGCAATGACTGTAACTTCATAAGCAAATGCTTGTTAGGAAGTGAACGTTTTACTTCACATTCCGCTGAAAGCTGAACTCCTGAGACTTCACCCACGCACTGTGCTGTGCTGCTAAACTCTCTTGGAGAACTGTGGCGTTTGCTCATGAGGAGATACACATGGTTTCCAAACTGACTCTTGATGAGGGGTTTCACGGATGCCTGTATGTAGCATCCTGTCAATTTCAGCCTTGATTTGTGAGGAAAAGCAGCCCCATCTTGAACTAGCCCTCATAATAAGCTTGGATAACGTACCTATTCCTGAACTCAAAGACTAAAAGTGCTTGGAGGAAGAACTAAGCTGTCTCATCTTGAGACATCCCTCCAGGGCAGGCTAAAGGTATACTTGGAGAAGCAAGGAGAGAGAACTTAGCAGTTTTCCCTCCACAGGAGCTGCTGAGCTGTCAACTCAGCAGGTTTCACAAGAGCTGAACCCACCTTTAAAGAAGAAGCGCTTGAAAGGCTCGCGCCATTAACCATTCTGATTCTACGTGGTACAGGAAGCATAGGTTCTTACTATGCCATGTTCTATTTTTGATCTCCCCTGTATCAACCGCCTCCAGTCTCATCATAGCAATAGTGGAGAAATTCTATGATGATAATCGGAAACTGCTCTCTCTTGCCCCTTCTCTGATACAGTCTGTCACCTGGGTGTCATTTGAGCTGTTCAAAATGGTGGGCATAGGAAGTCTATGTGGATGGTACAGAAGCAAGTCACAGCACCTTCTGAAAGCTTTGGTGGATAGGCTAGAGTACAGGAGGACGGCATTGTGGCCTCCATCCTAATATTCTCAAGCCCTGAGTCACACTGTACAGCATCCTTTAAATTCCTGGAGGGCATTGCCTTTACTTTATGAGCAGACACCACCACGTGTGAAGAAGAGTCATACTACAAACACGGAAGATAGTTTAGCATGAGATGTTTAAACCCAGTACCTTCTTGTCATGATAAAAACTGTAACAAGAACAGGAAACGGCTCAGCCCAAATCCGTTTTTATGATAATGATCTCATGAACTCGAAGAGCATAGGAAAGGAAATAAATGTAACCATCCCATGGCCACCTTCACAGGCCACCCTCCCTGACGTCATCACAGCTAACTTCCTTGTCCTCCTACAGTGCCCTACTTATGGTCCTGACTACAGGGCGAGGCCAATCAGAAGACTGGCCCTCACATGGCGTCACAGTGGGAGGGTTGGACTACAAAATAGCCTGGATTTATCTATGTGCAGGACGAGGCACACACTCTCGGCGCTGTCTCTGCTCCACTGGAGAACTCCTTATAGCTGCCTCCTGAACTTTAGCCTGACAAAAGCAGGTCAGATATAGGAGAACAAAGAGAGCTAAAAGACACAAGAGTCACCTGGGAACAAGCACTGTGCTCACCACCCTTTATCGGGACAAGGAAACCCTGAACATTCTGTAAATAGAGGCAGTAAACAAAGAGGGCAGCCGGAGGCTTTGCTTCTGTGTAGCCTCAAGAGCTCCTTGGCTCCGGGAGGAAAATGGAGCTTCCAGCTCATGTTCTCACTCTTTCCTATCTAAAGAGGTTGCAATTTGATTCTGGTTCACCTCAAAATACAAAGGAGGGTTTTAGGGACACAAGGAAGGAAGCCAGAAACAGGTGAGGTCCATCAGAGGCGTTCCGAGCTGGCGCTGACACAGCAAACTGCTTCTCGACCTGAGCATCTTTTCCAGGAGGTCTCTCTTGTTTGGAAAATGATTAAGTCACATTATGTGAAATGTATACTAAATCATCTTGCCCCAAGATGACGACTTCAGATATGAGGAGGAGTAGAGAAGAAGGATATATGAGTTTGCCAAATACTAGGGAAGACGAAAGCCAGATTGCCTGGAGAACTGTGCCCACACCCTGCCTCAACCAAATGTCACTCCCTCTGCCCAGCTGGCTAATAAACTCCTTCCATGGCATCCAAGTCTCTGCACTATACATTTTCTCCTCCTGGGGATTTGTCCCGGCAAGCAAGCTGGAGTATATTTTACATTCATGTATCTTGGTTATCTTTCTCTCCAAGGTGATATTCTACCTACCAAGTGGCCCTGATTGGCTAAAGGGGAATGCAATCATGTTCCTTGCCCTGGTTATTTGTCACTTGTAAAGTGATGTTAGGAGATTCCCAGGCGATTTCACATCTGAAGATTGCAAGCCATTTTTTTCCTTATCAGATGCCATGCAAAATGCTTTCTGTGGGGCATATCAGTTTCCCAAGTATCCTGTCCGATTTCTGAGGCTGATAACACTGAATTTATCGTTCCAGAAAGAGGAAGGAAGCCATACATTGCAAGCAGGCTAAAAGTAAAGCAGGTTTAGGACCAAAAGTTAGCTATTTGGGAAAGAATAGTATATTAAAAAAAGAAAACAGTAAAAAACTGACTTAGTCGTTTTCACCTGTAACAGTTAAGAGATTTTAATAGACTATATATAAATGACGAACTGGGAAACAGACTGCTTTGCTTATTTTAAAACAGTCTATGATCCTCTTCATGTCTGTGTGTATGTGTATTTGTATGTTTGTGTGTGTACGTGTATGTGTCGGTATGGGTATGTGTACATGTAGCATGCAGACGTTACTGCTGCATGTCTACCTCGATCAATCATTACTTTTATTTATTTATTCTTTTTGAGACAGATCCTCTCACTGAAATTGGAACAGCTAGCTTGACAGTCAGCAAGCCCCAGATAACCTCCTGCCTCTGCCTCCCCACCACTGTGATTGTAGGCACTTGCCACAGAACCAGGCTTTTGTGTGTGAACTGAAGATCAAACTCAGATTTCCACATTTGTGAAGCAAGCACTTCACCCCAGCCCATTTATAATCCGGTCTTATATACGCTGTGTGATCAGGACAACCAGAATCTGGTCTGAGTAGTTAATGGACCTCCGTATTTATTTCTTCATTACTTATGCATTTCCTGGTGGATGACTGTTTTTACTGTTCTGAATCTTCCCTGTTTTTGTCTACAAATGACTGTTTTATACATCCAAATGGCTTTATCACAAGTCATTTTCAACCTTGCACTATTGTGGGAATGCCCCTAAAAGGGGGACCAGTCCGACAGCAGGAGAGAAGCTGCTGCCACTGGCTATGCAGCCTACAAGACTGTCCACTTGGCATTTCTGATTCTGAATGCTCTTCCTTGTAGGATGAAGAGATTCAGCCCTTCCATACTGAGAGACTCCTATAGCTCTAAAGCCTGAGATTCTGGTTTTCTTTTCTTCTTCTTCTTCTTTTTTTTTTTTTTAAATGTGAGCCCATAACCTTAATAGTACATGCCCTGGATTTTAATGACCATCACAATGAATACTTTTATATAGAAAAGCATCTCTCTTCATGATTATAAAGCTTTATACCTCCCATTTCTTGTTATTTCATATAGTTTTTCATTTTAACAAGTCAGAAAGAGTCTTCAATGTTTTCTTTGTGTCAAATTTTAAGGAAAAATGTCACTAGACCAGGACAGTTATGGAATGAGTTACATGAAATTTAAAATACAAAAGAATCATAGGGTAGATACAGGTTAGAAGAGATTCTGCCAGCACACTGTATGGACAATATCCAAGGAAAGGGAATTATAGTTTTAACAACTCCATTCAACTCAGGGATGCAGAGCTGGCTCAGGTAGCAACATGCTTGCCTCAGAGGATAAAGACCTTCATTTAACGCCCAGAACCCATGTAGAAATTCTAGACATGGCAATGCATGTTTGTAATCCCAGTGGTGCTTAAATAGAGGCAGGAAGATCCCTGGGACTAACTGGCAGTCAAGTCTAGCCTAATTAGTGAGCTCCAGGCCAGCAAGATACCCTGTCTCAAAGGAGGTATATGGTGTCATTTCTAAGGTTGATATTTGGGGTTCTCCTTTGCCTTCCACACGTACATGTATGCACACACTTGTGCACCCATACCCATTCAGGAACAGGCACACATACATTCATTAAAAAACAACAGCAGAATTATATACAAGTCAATGGGAGAAAAAGCTTTGTATTAACAAAGTTCTAAATTTTATTTGATATAGAGACTTTAATTTCAAAGCCACCATATCCTAATTTTTTAAAGAAATAAACCATTTCCTATATACATGATTTGAAGTATACAGGACCCAACATTCCTATTATGGATAAATGTAATTTATCCAGAAATACCCGTGTCTCTACACTAACTACCACTTAACATAGCTTTCCTCACTTTTACTATCTGCTGTGCTCCAGCACTCCTTTGGCCAATACAAGTTTCAAAGGATTGCACACCGCGGGACCACAGATAAGAAGGTCCCAGGCTGTGTAGACAATAAGTGCCGACCACAGTAAGGGGTCATTTTCCACCCCGGAAGTGGTATGAGCTGAAAAGGAAACTTTCCCTTTTGCCTATCCAGAGACTTTGTGTCATTTCAAATTACTCCACTTTGACATCCTGTTTCCCAGTCCCACAGCCATTTGGGGCTGTTGATTTATTCATTTGAATAGTTGAGTTCACCTCATGTTAAATTATTTTCCACCTAAAATATTAAGCAGAAATTCCAGGTACTCACCTTACAGAGTGTGCAGGATATAGACACTCCCTCCTGTGCAAAACCAAGCTGTTAACAGTGTTGTCATCCTACTGTGCTTCTCTCCGAGTTAAATGACATCTTCCTGCAGGCTTTAGACTGTCGTTGGATTCCAGGCTGTGTTCTGATGTTAAGATGCCTTTGGCTAACATTAGAAACTGGTGATCCAGCAGCTATGACTTTGTTACTAAGGATTAGGAAGACCATAGAAGAAGTAAAGCAAACATTACACACTGATTCCATCTACTACAGAACAATTTACCAAAGTAATATAAAAGAAGATCCCCAAACATTTCCCTAGAATAAAAGAAGCGCCCCAAATAGTTCCCTAAAATCATGTTTTAGTGCTCCATTTCTCAGTCTGAAGAATTATATGTTACACACAGTTTTGAAAGTGAGTTCTTTAGGAAAAAAAACAGTACAGCTATGAATTGAGGGGTTGATTAGAGAACTCTTAACAATAAGACACTAATGTTTCTATCACGGCTACATATCTATGCACCCAAAATATACTTCAGTGTTGCTTGTTGCACTTGTATGAGATGTAAAAATGTGTGGAGTGCTGGACTGACTCTACATTTGAGGTACTCTGACAACACCATAAGCCATGAAAATCATTTAATCATACTAATGCAACTGAATGCAGCATCTAACACCTAACACCCCC
>LOEQ01001035.1:0-10403 GCA_001685075.1 Bramus lutescens
CACCTAAGGGCTGGCCTATCAAAAGGGCCAAGGCAGTTTCTTTATTAACCAATGAAAGTTACACATAGACAGATGACCCTCCTACATCAAAGATGCCCCACGAACATGCCCATAAGGCAATATGATCTAGGCAATTCTCCAATTGAGATTCTTCCTCCCAGGTGACTCTAAGTTGAATAATATTAGCTATAAAAACCAAGTTGGATAGGAAAAGACAGATATCCAGAGAAGTTGCCCTAACTCAGTAGTTCTTGACCTTCTTAATGCTGTAATCCTTTAATACAATTCCTCGTGTTGTGACATCCAAACATAAAACTATTTTTATTGCTACTTTATAACTGATTTTGGTACTGTTAAGAATCATAATGTAAATATCTGATATGCAATCCCTTTGGAGGGGTTTTAGGTTGGGAACCGTGAGTTTAATGTCAGCAGGAAGGTAAACAGGAAGAAGTACATGGAAGAAGGATGAAAATTTTCTGGGCTCATATAGAACTGGAAACAGCACGTTTCCAGCTGTAAGATGGGAGCAATGCTATAATGAATGAGCATGTGATCAGAAGGGGTTCACCCCTGGCAGTTCGAATACAGCATCTCTGGATTTGTCCTAGCAAGGTTAAAACCAAGGCTTCAAAAGGATCAAACTGAACTGACGTCACTTTAACCTCATGCCATGGCATGGAATGAATACAATCTGCTATCCAGAAATATAAAGTTTGCAGTGACCCACATCTCATAAAAATATCAACAAGGATTCAAAGTTCCAGAGAACCATGTCTCTTAACAAGAAGAAAATGTCACTCATAGAAAGAGCTACAGAAATTACACGTGGTGGGATTACTGGAAAAAGACTTAAAGCCACTATTAATGTGTGAGTTTTATACATATGGGCAAGCATCTTAAGGACAATCTGAACATGATGAAGAAAGAAAGAAAAAGTTTAAGAGTAAGAGAATAAACCCTATAGAAAAACTCTAGGGGAAAAAAACTAAATGTGAATTTAACTAACAGTAGAATAAACATGGCAGTGTTTGGAATCATAGCAAGAGAAATCCCTCCAGATAAAATATAGACATTTTTATAAGCCCAAAGAAAGTGGGCAGAGAAGCAGTAACCTGTGGGAAATTATCAAGAAGTTTGACACACAAGTAATTGAGCTCCAAGGAAGAAGGAAGAAAGAATATTGATTCCTCTGAAATTACAGGGGATTTCTATCACAATAAATGCCTCTAGAAGTTGAAACTATCATTAGTTCCGAAGTGTATTTGATCCAATCCTACTGAACATCATATCTGATCCCACAGTGTAGTGTGGGATCAGCTGTTTCCCTTGTGTTCACATGCCTGATTTGAACTGTGGGTCACAACGGCTGTCAGTCCTGAAATGGCATTGCCCTGCATATCACTAGCATTGAAAGACTCTAAATTCAAAACCTGGAGTCTAGTTTCTACCTAATGCCAATTGCTTTTACACTATTCAACTGTGAGCAGAGGTTGAAACAATAAATGGGAGTCTGACTACTCAGCTGGCTTGACACCATCAGACTTTATTAGATAAAACAGTATACAGCTCTCTAAGAAGGAATGGTGGAGAATTCAAAATGCGTGCAAAAACACAGGCACACCTTTATTTGTGAGGTTACATCCCAATAACTTATCATAAATTAAAATATGTAAGTCAAAAATGTGTGCATGTGCCTATATAACTCAACACCGTAACTTAGCAATACAGCATGATGTAGTGTCAATTTTTTTATTTCTTGTGAGCACATGGAAAGCTATGACTTACTACTCCTGTTTAACATCAAGAAGAAGGATTGGAGCATATGTTGCTAACCCAGCAAAGGTCCAAATTCAAAGTCTGGGTCACAGTTTTTGATTAATGCATGTGGAGTGTGTGATGGAAAAGCCTCATCATTAAATCAAATCATCATGGTGGTTGGCAGTTGTGGCCAGAAGCCCATAATTTGGGAGACAGAACCTCTTGGTTCTTTCCATAAATTGAGTGTTAATACCATGAGTGCAAGAACTTACCCAAGCTGTGGTCCAAGAAGTGGATAGGACCTCTTATTTTATGTTTCAAAGTTTGATATCTGCTTCTTTTCTCATTCAGCATCACAGAAGGATTCTGTCTGCAGTCCTATGTGACTATACTTCCATGGCTGAGTCAGTTATCTTCTCTCATAAACAATCTGTGTTCTTTTACACTGTTTAATTGTTATCGAGAAGTTGTCTGCCTGCCTACCCATGGCCCAAGTGTTCCAGACTCTTTGAATTTCATTGTTGAGTTGAAATACTTAAATTCTTCATAGTAAGATGTGAGAATCCAAGTAGACTGGAATCTCTCAAGTGGTACCCTCCTCACTTGCCTCCAGCGTTCTGGATGCTCTTCCAAAACTCTGGTGGCAAGAGAGAGTCATGATATGTAAGTAGCCCATGTCCCTGGCTCATCTTGGTGGGAATCTTCACATCTGCTAGAAAAGCCATTATTGGACTGGTCAGTGGCTAGCAACTGCTCCTGTTGAGTTAAGCTATGCCATGTTACAGTTTACTTATGGTTCCAACTCCATGGTACTTTCATCCCATGTAGCTGCTGAAGGAGAAAGATGTTGGAACCTTACAGGTAGGCCACAGACTCATGGTGATGCAGAGATTAATAGAAATTTATTAATTTAAGATGTAGGAGTTAGCTAAGAACACATGTAAGCTATTGGCCAAGCAGTGTTGTAATTAATATAGTTTCTGTGTGATTATTTGGGTCTTGGTGGCTGGGAAACAAACAAGTGCTGTCTGATTATAAAATGGTGCCCAACATGGGGTATGGATCCACATAAGACCTAAAGAAAGTTTTAAAAGGAATGGCGGGCGGGGGGTTCTAGACTCACAGAAACAGGAGTCAAGTTTGAGCTTCTTGGTAGCTGTATATTTTTAGATAGGCTCTGATTGCTAGTATTTCCTTAAAAAAAGGTGTCCTGACTCAGCATTAGTAGAAAAACATGCATGGCTCCTCTAAGAAATAGCTTCCTGGTTCATTTATGCATGGTATAAATGGCTCTGGATCTTTTGGGATGTCCTGTTATAGAGCACTTGAATGGGGTTTGTGGGCAGCATGCTGCAAGTTACTTGGTGACAGCATGGGCCAACTGCTTCCCAGAGTTGAGGTGGTGAGCATTGCTCCCACCCAGTGGTCCCAGAGCTGGTGCTAAACTTATCTCTGTCATATTGAAAGACCAAGAGAAGCAGAGCCAGCATTAAGGGCAACTGAAACCACACTGCTTACTTGTCAGAAAAGGATTTCAGAAACACGAAAGGATAGATTCAGACATAAAAGATCTCTAAACAAGACACAGTGTGTTGATAGAGGCTTCTGTCCTGCCTGGTCCTGCAGTCATTCAGTCCCAAAGAAACACAAAAAGGCCTACATTAATTATCAACTGGTTAGCCTATTAGTTCAGGATTCTTATTAACTAACTCTTACATCTTAAATTAACCCATAATTCTTGACTGTGTTTGTCATGTGACTTGGTACCTTTAATTAATGAGGTGTTCTCATCTTGCTTCCTCTGCATCTGGGTGACAGCTGCAGATTGAGCCCTTCTACTTCCCAGAATTCTCCTAGTCTGGTCACCCCACCTATACTTCCCGACTGTCTACTGGCCAATCAGCATTTTATTAAACCAGTATGAGTGACAAATATTTACAGGGTTGTGTGGGAGGTCCTTCTGTCTATGTGTTGCTTTTATTGGTTAATGAATAAAGAAACTGCCTTGCCCTGTTGATAGGACAGAACTTAGGTAGGTGAGGAAACTGGACTGAATTCTGGGAGAAGGAAGGCAGAGAGTGATGCCATGGAGCTGCCAGAGTCAGACATGCCGAAACTTTAATGGTAAGTCACTGCTACATGGCAATATACAGATTAATAAAAATGGGTTAAGTTAATATAAGAGTTAGCCAATAAGAAGCTAGAGCTAATGGGCCAAGCAGTGATTTAGTTAATACAGTTTCTGTGTGATTATTTTGGTTCTGGGCAGCCAGGATGAACAAGCAGCTCCTCCAACACATAAGCTCAAATAAAATCTCATGATTAAAAAAATGTAATGTATAATTAAAAATTATGGATTAATAAATGGTCATCTATAATAATCAAACTTTTAGTAAGGTTAGTTAAGTTTCTAGATATGCAGAAATATATTTCAGTTAGATAAGTAATCTTCAACATTTCAAAGACTTACAGAATATGGCATTTAAAATACTTTACAAACTTAGACTTTTCTCAACAGTGAGACATGTCTGCTTTGGGCGGCACCAATCTAATGTGAGATTTCCCTCTGTGCACTGTGATTGCCATTACTGAGTAAAGAAGCTGCTTTGGGCCTTTAGCAGAGCTATAGGGGAACAGATCTAAACAGAATGCTAGGAGAAAGAAGGGCAGAGCCAGAGAGAAGCCATGTAGCCCACTGGAGACAGACATTGGGAACTTTAGCTGGTAAGCCACAGCCATATGGCAATACAGAGATTAATAGAAATAGGTTAAATTAATATGTAAGAGTTAGCCAATGAGAAGCTAGAGATAATGGGCCAAACAGTGATTTAATTAATACAGTTTCTGTGTCATTATTTTGGGGCTAAGTGGCCAGGAACCAACAAGCAGCCTTTCACCTCTACCAGTCTACTTTCAAGAGGTTGATGGCATTAAAGAAAGTCATGGAATTTGCTTTCAATGTGATAAGGCCAGCCATTTGGACAAGAAACTGCTCTTGCTTGATGGTATGCTGTATAAACTGGACATGTAGGACCCACAGAAAAATGACTGATGAACTTGCCTAATGACCATGAGATAATCCTTCAGGGTTCCTGCTTCATCAAAGAGTCTGCCAGACATTCTGTGGACACAGAAGAAAGTGACTGACAAACTGCCAGTATAGGCAAAACAGTCTTTCAAGTTTCCTGCTTCATGGAAAAATCTGACAGTTACTATGGGCCTTTAGTCTGAAGATGGATGTCTCAACTTGACAGAAGAACTTTGGGTGACTGTCCAGGCAATGAGATATCTCTGTCAATTCTAGTTTTTGAAGTTGCTTACATGGCACTTCCTATTTACTTAGGTAGAATTATATCCTTCTGGGTTTTTTGATAGTGTTGAAAACAGATACTTATAGCTTTCCTTAGTTATGATAAAAAATAAATGATATGAAATTTTAGACTCACAAAAACTATTATAACTGTAATTCTTACTTGATACCTGTTTTGTTATATGTAATTTTAGTAGTTAAAGTTAAAAATCTTCCTTTTTATTTAAACAGAAAAGTAGAGATGATGTAGGATTCCCTTCTGTATGTTGTGAATATGTTTTTTAATCATTGGTTAATAAAGAAGTTGCTTTGGCCTATGGCAGGGCAGAATATAGCAAGGTGGGAAATGCAAGTAGAGACAGAGGAGGAAAGAAGGCAGAGTCAGAGAGGCACGTGTAGAAGGAAAAAATATGCTGGAATTTACCAGTTGGCCACAGCCTCATGGTGATACAAAGATTAATAGAAATGGGTTAATTTAACATGTAAGAGTTAGCTAGAAATACACCTAAGCTATTGGCCAAATAGTGTTGCAATTAATAGAGTTTCTGTGTGATTATTTGTGTCTGGGTGACCAGGAAATGAACAAGCAGTCTCTGATTACACTTGTTTTCTTAGTGTCCTTCATCTTCTCAGACTCTTACACTCTTTTTTACCTCTTCTTCCACAGGATTCCCTGAGCTCTAAGGGGAGAGATTTGATGGAGACATTCCATTTAAGGCTGAGTTCCAAGGTCTCTCACTCTCTGCATATTGTCTGATGGTGGGTCTCTGCATTTGTTCCCATCTTTTGCAGGAAGAAGCTTCTCTAATGATGAACAAGGCATTAGTCTATAAGTATAACAAAATATCGTCAGGGGTCACTTGTAACTGTGTATTTTGTTATTGTTTGTTTTTTAGAATAATAGTATTTGATTTTACCCTAGGTCCATGGGCTGTCTAGTCTCTGGTTCTTGGTCACTCAAGCAGGATCAGAAGGTATAGGTTACATCTCATGGAATGGGCTTTATGTAAAATCACTTATTGGTTGGTTATTCCAACAAGCTTATTGCCACCATTGCCCTAGCATATCTTGTAGGTAGGGCACTACTGTTGATCAAAGGGTCTATGGCTTGTCATTTACATTTCTCTTTTGGTAGCATGCTGAGTACCTTCCAATATCGAAGATACTAGGACATATAGCTGAGGGCTCTATGTAGGCCAGAGCTTGACTTTTTCATGTTCAAAAAGTTGTGTGAGTATTGTCTTCTGCAACAGGGCCTTATCAGTTTGTTGAGAACTACCTATTGTTTTGGCAATAGCCTGGGTTGTCTGGAGATTCCTATGACATTTCTTTGGCTAACAACTCACTTAGATGTAATCCAATCCAGATACTGAAAGCTGCATTTGGTGACTAGAGATGGCCAGGTGAAACTGTCTCCCTCGTTATTTGGAAATTTCATTTACATCACCTTTCTAAAAGTATAAATTTTAAGAAGTTTCTGCTGTATTAAGTTTCCATTCTACACCTCAAAGGGCCCATAATTCCATATTCCCTTCCTCAATCTCCTTCTCCCTCCCCACTTGGTCCTTCCATTCAGCCCCTCTCCATCAACCCATCCATTCATAATTATAGAAGAGGTGATAGAAAACTTTGGCTTGTAAAGGTCAAAGGTGGACTGCCAAGCAGAGGACGGGAATGAGCATCACCACCACATTTCTGAGTCATTTCACAGGCTGATACCCGGTTTAAAGGAAATTTACCATATAATTGACAGGAAGTGGCCTGGAAAGAAAAGAGGGGCAGAGCTGCACAGTGAAGAGGGAAGAACTGGGGGGCTTTTCCCCTTGTGCTGCCCAAGGGCCCAAGGTTAGCTACGACTGTCCTCACTGCAAACGGTCACATCCTACGCTTCATCGCCATTTCTTCATTCTTTCATCCATGTAATAAATGTTCATAGCGCCTTGGGTACAAGCGAAATTGGAGTTTCAGATATGAAATAAATGGGATTAAGGTGTTGCCCTATGGAGCTGAGTATCCTACTCCCCCTATATAAACAGTTGTGACCTCAGAGAATGCACATTAAAAGTGTGAAAGCCAGCTGTTTGCACCTAAAAATACATTTACATTAAAAATAACACTGTTTAACTGGCTGGAATATAAAGTTGAACCCATATTGCATCTAAAACTGAAAAAGAGGATTCTCCACTTAACGTTTTGTTGTTTTATTTCTTACTGTCTTTTTGAAATTCACAAAAGATTAAAATATGGGTAGTCAGTCCCAAGTAACCTGTCTTCTGGCTCCATTTATTTATTTTGGTTTTTAAACTGTTTTCATTTATCTATTTATTTTTAAAAGTTTCTTACTTTCTAACCAAGGCTGGCCTACTCACTCTGAATTCCAGACTATCTTCAAATTCATGACTATCCTCCTGCCTCATCCTTTCACGGGATGGGATTTCAGTATTTAAGTCTCCATGCTCACCTCACTCAACATTAAAGTAAGATAAAAAATGTATGAGATGAAAGTATGTCCATTGTTTCTTTTATGTCATCATATAAGGTGTTGTAAAGAGCTTGTCACATTCTTTATCCAGTCATACTAGAATTCACGAGGGTAAGGGGGGTGGACATTAGTGGGTAGCACAGCGTGGAGCCTAGCCGTTTAGAAATGGGTCTTTAGGTGCCTTTGAGGTCAGGTGCCTGAAGTCCTGTGTCCTCTCAGCTGGCCCAGTGAGATGGTTGTGAGCAACTGTGCCCTTTCGGTTTCCTGCAGAAAGCAGATGGCACCCGTAAAAGGGGTCTGGAGGAGTTTTATGGAGGGTCTACTTACAGTTGTGTTGCTGACGCGGTGAGAGGCAACATGGGATCAACTTGCAGGCTGACAACAGTGGGAGGCTGTTGCCACCTCCATGTCTAAAAGGCTGGAAGGATGTGGTCATCACACACCTCCAAAATCACAACATAAACACACGCACGTACATGAGTCTGTAAGTGTGTCTGTATATGTGTATATGTCAGACCCATTGGTTAGGATTTCTCCACCTTGTCCTATGACCCTGACATTTGTTCTTCTGCCTGGTTAAGCCCCTGGTGATGTTTTCTATCGTGTTTCATTTGGTTTGTTGAGTATCATTTCTACGGCTTTTCCCAACTCAAATTCCTTTGCTGCAACTTTGTTCTGTCTTGCTAGCATTTTCATCCGTTTTGCTGACATTTCCACCCCACGCTGCTGACTTTCTTCTCTAGGGTCTGGATTGAAAAGATCATTCTCCGTCCTCTTTGAGGTCTTTGGTCATTTTTACTAGTAAGCCTTGGAAATCCTCATTTGGGGCTTTACTTATTTTGAACTTAGTAGTGATAGAGATCGTTTGCAGGACTTGCTTTCCTTGTCGTTCCAGAGCTCTTGGACTTACGTGATGCAGCATGCGTATCTGCTGCTTGAATGTCTCTTCTTGTTTTATTTGGAGATCTATTATTTAGCAACCTATTTTTGAGGCTTCAATCCCAAGCACCACTTAGTGAGGCAAAAGCAAATGCCATAACAGCAGGCCCTTGGAACCCCGAAGATGTAGAAGTCCACTCAGAACTGACTAAGGCCACCAATGGCCGTAGACCAGACACTGGGAAGCTGTGCAAAATGTGACATGAAACTAAATACTATGTCGGGTAAATGTGGGACTAAAGCAAAGAGGCAGAGAAAAGGGAAACGGAGAGGGAAAAAGTTGAACGGAGTGAAAGAGTGGAGAACCATGCTAGGGAAAGGAATAACAAGAGATTTAAAAAGACATTTTTAAAATGAAAAAGAGATTTTCCAGTAATGATAAAGTCCAAAGCCAAAATGAAATAAACATAAAAAGGGAAATTAAAAATAAACCATGAAATTGTATTTTGCGAACATCAAGTTGAAAAGCAAATTTATTTATAAACTCATTCCAGTAAGCTGAAATACCATTAAGCATATGGGAGAAATAAAGACAGACAGGAGGGGAGAAGACAGAGACACAAGCGAAAATAATAAAAAATAATAATTACTCAATAATGAATGGTGTAAACAAAATAAGAGGAATTTATGAAAGGGAACTAAAAATTAAAATATGGTTTTTAAGCACAATATACTATAATATGCTGCCAAAAATTTCTAAGGATGGGTGAGCCTAAGAGGCAAAAAAAAATGAAACTGTAGAGTAGGCTCTTTCTTAGCTAAAAAAAAAAGCATAAACCTTTAGTATACGCATTGGAGAAGGGTAGCAGGTGATGGCTGAACCTGTCGGCTTTTGTAATCTTTCCTGTGGTACTGCTGTTGACCTTGTATTAGACATGTATATGACATCCATCTGAGCTTGACTTTAGTCATTTTTCTTCTTTTCATTCCAGGGGCCTCTGCTGGCCAACTTTTGCTATGTAGTTTATGAGCTGGGCACGTTCATGCTCCTGCATCTCCTTGGTGGTACCCACTGGGGTAGCTAATCTCTAGCTGGGGTTGGATGTTTTCCAAGTGCCTTGGGTGTATGGGAAGCAGTCATAGCACTGAGCTGCATGCAGGTGGAAAGCCTGTCTTCATACTTTCAAGATCGAAACACCTGTCGCCTTGCTGACAGACACAGCCATAGGGGTCAAGTTGGCAATTAGAGATGGAGTGTTTGGGCGCCACAGCAGCGGATGGTACATGGGTGGATTTAGAGGTGGGTTCCTTCGTCAATCATCTCTCAGGACTATCAAACTCCAGGGTATGTCTCTGTTAATGAGATCTGCTCCTGCAACTAAGCATGGGCTTGGACCTTCCTGTATGTCACTGCCTAAGCAGAAATTCTCTGTCTGTGCCTTTTGACTCGCCAACATCTGCCCCCAACTTCCACCTCCACCCCCAAAAGCCTCTCGGTGCTCTCCCTCACCCCAAGGCTGCAGCAAGGTAAATTCAGTCTCCCTGTCTTGTAATTTTTTCCCTATTCTCAGGCTTCCAAGTGGTTCACTTCCAAACAATAGGTTCTTTCTAAAGATGGTCCCCAGATTGTGTTCTCCATGGATGATTCCTTATGGGTGACTAATGGGATTGCTGTGCACTGTTGACCCCACCCAAACCCCACTGACGGAATGATTGTCTCATCAAAACTTGAAACTGGTTTTAAGGTTTGTGAGCTCTGCAAGGTGGTCCCTGGGGTAAGATTGCCTGTTTCTGTTCACCGAGGCTACCTGCTTGCTCTTGAAAGGTATCTCCCGTAACCTGCTTCCCTGTTGGGGAGCCACACAGCTCTAGCGGCATTCAGCCCAGGTTCTTTTCTATGCATGGCCCATTGATGTAGGAGGGTCATCTGTCTATGTGTTACTTTCATTGGTTAATGAAGAAACTGCCTTG
>LOEQ01001035.1:10510-25546 GCA_001685075.1 Bramus lutescens
CGTGCGGGAGCCGGGCAGGACGAAAAGCAGGGCCCGCTCCCCTTTTTACTACAGCCCATCTTTCATTCTATGCTTTCCAGGGGTTTATTGCTGCTTTCAGAAATTTCTGAATCAGTCCCTCTGTCTCTGTTTCCCTCTCTGTCTCTCTCTATCTCTCTGTCTCTCTGAGTCTCTCTGAGTCTCTCTCTGTGCCCCTCTCTGTCTCCATCTCTCTCTTTCTCCCCCTCTCTCATGTGTGTGCATGGTGTGTTTGTGTGTATGTATGTATGTATGTATGTGTGGTGTTTGTGTGTGCATGCATGCTCACATTCATGTGTAACAAAGACTATTTTTTTCTATTCTGAACATCTACCTCTACTCTCAGGCTTACCCAGAAGTCATTACCTGAAATATTAATCATAGTAAGGAAACCTCACATGCTGGGACTCTGTACTGAGAGGTCGAAATTGAATCTAAGTAATGATTGGCTCCATGTCTAAGTACCTGTAGCCTAATAAAGTTGACACTTAAAATTGGTCAAGTCTCACGTGACCTGAGAGGCAGGTCCTGGGAAAGAATCTGTAGTTAAGAAGGAAAAGCTGTGCAAGGTGGTGCAGATCTATGATCCTAGCACTAGGGAGGCAGAGAGAGGAGGATCACTGTAAGTCTAAGTCTAGCCTGGGCTACAGGGCAACAGGGATACCCACTGAGACTGTCTGAAAAAGAAACAAAAAAGAATACAAGCCATGTACAGTGGCTCAAGCTATGTGGGAATCCGAGGCAGGACTCATGAGCTTGAAGGCATCCTAAGCTACAGAGTGAGTTCCAGCCAGCCCAGGGTCCAGGAGGAGTCCCTGTGTTTAAAAGGGCGAGAGAGATTCGGTGGCTGCTGGAACCACTTCAGGGCAAAAGAAGAGAAAATAAATAAACACTCTCCTTCATCTCTGCACTCCTTTCCGACCTCTGTCCTTTTTGTCTTCGCATTTAACGACATTAAGCATAGACTCATCTCGTAAAGATTTGGGACATGTCAGTTGCGTGTAGATTCCTTATCAGAGATTTAAAAAATTCTGAAGATTACATATATCACCATATAGTCCAGTGATACAAGGGCATGGCGGACGGTGCATAAGTATTTGTTGAAGAACCATTTCAGTCTCTTACCTTTGAACCTGGTAGGAATGGATAAAATGCAATATAAAAAAACAAGAAAAGTCTCATAGGGGTCAAGTGGAATCGCATAAGATTTTTTTAGCATAGCAGGTAAAAAATGTAACTAAAAGCTTATTCATTCAACAAATGTCTGTGAGGTCTACATTTTGACACTGGGCTAAGAGATTCTTGAGATGGAAATTACCTTTTGATAATATTTTTTAGGGAAAAATGTATTATACCTAGGAAGCACGAGCTGCTCAGTTTTATGGTATCCAACCAGTCAGTTACCACACAAGTGGTAAGAATAGAGACAGACATAGGCTTATATAGCCTAGGCTAGGGGAGAACTCACTACATACTCAAAGATCTTGAACTCAGGTCTCCCTCCTTCTATCTCCCAAGTGCTGGGATTATAAGTGTGTGCCACCATGTCCAACAGCCTATAAAGGTGTGAATCAGCTAAATCAATCCTGGGTTTCTCTAATCCATTACATAAAACATCCTTCATTTTGTGAAGGGTATACTCCACTAATGTTGAGCACACTGGTGAAATGTGGGTTTTCAAGTTATGCAGCCAGTGAAGCTGAGTGCTGCACCTCATTCTCAGAAGTACTGCATCCAGGGCCCAGTGGACAGAAATCCTTGTGATTGAAGCATCCAGAAAAGTAGCAAAGCACAGGGTTGTTGGGATTTTCTTCAGCTGTGTTACATGCCTGCACATCTTTAGAAGAAACATGTTGCACATCTGCAGACAGTGGCCCCACCCTCCCAATGCTTTCTGCTAGCTTTTTCTTCTGGAACTTGCCTCCCCCACCATTGTCAAATTGGCTATTGACTTGAGTGGNTTTTTTTTTTTAAAGAATAAAGACAGCAGCCTTGTCTTTCGACTTTTCTAGAACCCCACGTTGCCTACTCTACATTGCAAAGAAGTAAGTAGATCTAGGCTCCTGCTGTTTGTGTCAAATACCAATTATTTTATGTTGTTCCATTATAAATATTGCTTGGACATTTTTAGTCAAAACAGTGAAATATCTGTTCTTGTCCTGACATTTTCCATTCTCTTACCAGATTTAAGATATGAATAATCTTCTATGTGACCTTGATTAGAAGATTATCTTTCAAAGCCAGGGTAAAAGGCAAGGGTGTGATTTCCTCACAGAGGCTATGGTAGTAGCTGAACACCCCCTGTACTTTTTAAAATCAGCTTTATTTGATCTCAACATTGCAATAAGAATATATATGTATATATATGTGTGTGTGTATATATATATATACATTCCAAAACTAAATTTTATGTCCTGTCCATCATGGGCTCTAAGACATATTAGAATCACTCAGCCAGTTTCAGTCAAAGATTTATCTGAGTTTAGTCAATATGGATTGCAAATTTGTTGATTTTGAGCATATGGCCACTAGCAATATTTTAAAATTAATTTGCTGATCTCACTAAATGAATTTCTGGTTTAGAAATTAAAATAATAGTGATAATTTTTTTCTTCTCTTCTTTTAAGATTTGTTGACTTGAATAACATGGGTTTTGTTTTGTAGATACTTATTCATAAATTAGCAGATTATAAACTTTTAAACTGACAAATATATTTGTTTCTTACCCCATGAACAACCTACATATAGTAAGTAACATTTGATAAATGCCTCATAAACATTTGTAGAATTGGATTGGATTGAATAGCTTTGAAAATGATATTAAAGAACTAAAATATGTAATAAAAATACATTTGGAAAAGTAAATATGGAAAGTAAATTTGAGTAAACCTCTCAAAGTGGATCATAAAGAACATAAATATGTAAATGAAGAGAAAAATTACATTTAAAGAGCAAAAACATTCTAAAAATTTTTTTATTCTAAAAATAAAGGGTAAACAAGAGAAAGAAATGGGACGTGTTGCCAATCAAGTTGTACAAGAAAAAATGTTAAATATCAAACAACATATATCTTCAGGCTAAAAAGACCCATCGAGAGGAGGAGAAACACACATCAAATCAAATTACTTTGAAATCTCAGAACTTGATTAGAGAGTGAACTTCTAGAGAGCAGGCAAAGTGGAACAGTGAGGATGCCTGTATTCTCACGGAGCTGGGCAAAACTAAAAGCTAGATACAACACGATGATACCTAACAGGTCTGAGGAAGGACCTGATTTAGCCTAGAATCCCAGAGAATGAAGCTATTGCTGATCCAGTTGCAAAAGAAATAGACCCTTGGGGATAGGCAAATTCTCAAGTTCTGCTTTTGTGTATTTCCTATAATGATGCTACAAGATGTGGTCATTCTGGATAAGAAAGTAAACCAATGTATAGCAGTTCAGTCATCCAGGCCAGGACTGCAGTGGCTCCAGGCCAAAAAGGTCAACACAGAACAGAAAGTTTATGATGCCAGTATGATCATAAGGCAGAGACAACCCCAGATAGAAGCTGCACTAGGGCTTAAGAGGCCTGAAGTTCAGATCCAATCAGGAAGAAGGGGACTTTCAAGAGCAATTGCTCCAAGAAAAATAATGGATTGATTGTAATTCCTTATAGTTTATTCATGCAAAAATATACATTTTATATAGGAATGCTAAGGGATAAAATATGGTGTTTAGATAAGAGCATGAAAATAACAAGGCATTAATATAAAATATATTGTATAAAATTCTCAAAAAATAAAGCCATTTAATAAAGAAATCAAGGTAACTACAAACTCTAACAGAAACTAAAAGTTGTTCAAAAGAATAAGCATCAAGTTCTGTACCTCAGTTTGAGCAATTTTAACACAATTGTGTGCCTCTGATTCCTAGTTTCAGTATTGTAGCAAAATATCAGAGACTGGGCAATTTATCATTATAAAAGTTTATTAACATCAATGTTCTAAGTAATAGGAAGGCAAAGTTAGGGGATTGGCTCTGGTGAGAAATTTCTTACTGTGAGGAGTCTGGCAGAGGCAAACTGGTTGTTACTATAGACCTGATTTGGGGATAATCAATAGCCATGAAACTATTGATTTACGACAATAAAGATGACGGCCTCATCTTTTAAAGTCTCCAACTGGTCTCACCTTTAGTATTTTACAACAAGGATCAATTATTATAATGTTAAAGCATAAATACTGGAAGATGATGAAGGAAGAAGCATTGTATTTATGTGTCTGTAAGACAGATGTGTAAGAGACACAAGTGTTATCTTCACAAGATAAAGGCCAGGATAGTTAAACAAAAGTCATGAAAAGCCTTGTGAACCTGTTCCTTATAAGGACACTGGCAAAATCAAGACTCGTGAATGTGCTCACTTACCCAGGTGGGCAGAACTCTCAGGAGGGTCATTGTGCAGCTGGGCTAAAATGAAAATGAAATACAGAACCACAACCTGGTTCCTTCAGATTCATGCATCTATTTTTACATAGTGTATATTTTGTTTGAACAAGTCCTTAGCGTGGGCCATCTAGCAATGAATAATTGAAACTCATGTTTGAATTATGTCAGCAGACCTATCTCAAAACTTATTATTTGCTACTTTTCATGTTTGTTTTTGAAGCTAATTCATAGAATGTTCAAACATTAAAAATATGAAACTTTAGCTTGGAAATATGTAAGCCATATTAGATATTATTAGGCAGCAGAACATTACCTATTAAAATATAAAAGCAGAGCTAAACTGAGCTTTGATTTGTACCCTAGCTATCCGCAGAAAGACAAATCACTATTATTGTAACTTGGGGGAAAGAACAGAAATTATGGTAGGGAGATAAAATTTTCTTGGCATTAAGTTCCCCAGAAGTATTTAAGGTTTATATTATTATAAAGGAAACACTTATTGCCCATAATTCATATGAATTCAGAGATCCAAACTAATCCTTTCAAAGCTTTCTTTAGTATTTTTGTGTCATTCCACACATGCTGTCACTGCCTTTGTCCGAGGTCTTGTCATTTTTTTTAATTAGAGACTTGCTGATGTTTAGATGTATTTGTGTGCACCTGCATTCGTTTATGTGCGCTGTGTACCTGCAGGTGGCCAAGGAAACTAGAGGCTGTTGGATCTGCTGAAGCCGAAGCTCCAGGTGGTTGGGATCTGCCCGACCTGGGACCTGGGAACCAAACCCAGGTGCTGTGCAAGGGATGTCCTAGCTCTTAACTGCTGAGTCATCTTTCTATCCATCATTGTCTTGTCACGTTATCTTAGGTTAGTTTTAAATTGATCAATCACCTACAAATTGCATTTTATAGATGTGTTCAGGAAATACTGCAAAACATTAAAAATCAGTGAGAAGATTGGTTAAAAGAAGGCAAAAATTCAGAGATACAGGGAAGTAAGCGTACCATCAAAACACACTTTGACTCCAAAGTCATTGCTGCTCTACAACAAAGTGCTGTGAGCTTTGCTTCGTGGAAGTTCCACACACAAACACCCTAGACATAAAATTAATTCTGGAGTGAAGAGACATGTATTGGGGAGGACAGGAGAAGCTGGGTGTCAGCATTCTTGTGTGCCTTCAAGAGAAACATGTTAATTATGAAACATTGGATTTTTGTGTACAGTCAGGTCTTAATGTGGTTTCTAGGGAAATACTTAAAACCATGGAAGAGAAAATAAAACCCTAAAGATGTGAGACAAATAGGAAGAATATAATTCAAATGTAAATTTCAATCAAACTCAAGTCCATGAGTATTAACACTAAATGCAAGTGGCCCAGAGCTTCACAGAAAGGAAAAAAGTTGTTAAATATAATGCATAAAGATACCAAAACTCAGAGTGAAAATTGATATGGAAGAAAGGATGAAGATGATGAATAAGTCTGGGTCAATCAGTAAGGAAAGAGTGTTGTATGTTTAGAGAGGGGAGAACAAACTGTTATTTGTTCACAAATGTCATAATTAATTTTATATGTTTTATATGGAAAAGACCTGTGGCTTAATTATTGGAGCTACAAATTACATTAAGAAAGCAACTATATTTAACTATATAGGCTATTGGTGTGGGAGGTCCTTCTGTATATGTGTTGCTTTTATTGGTTAATGAATAAAGAAAGTGCCTTGGACTGTTGATAGGGCAGAGAAGAACTAGGTGAGGAAAACTATACTGAATGCTGGAAGAAGGTGGAGTCAGGAGAATCCATGTAGCCTCCACCCAGGGAGAGTCAGGCTGGAACTTTGCCAGTAAGCCACAGCCATGTGGTCATACACAAATTAATGGAGATGGGTTAGGATACAAGAGCAAGCTAGAAATATGTTTAAGTTATTGGCCAAACAGTATTGCCAACAATATGGTTTCTCTGTGATTATTTTGTGGTCTGGGCAGCCGGGAACAAACAAGCAGCCTCCTTCAACAGGCTATAAACAAATACTGCAATTTTTAAAATATACTCATGATGTCAGGAGAATGCTATATTTAGATTTAGAAATACAATTTAAAATATGGAAAATTTAAAATACGGTTCTTGAATAAGAATCTTAAAATCTGAAATTTTTACAGTGTACACAGATGATAGAGTTATCTATGATAAAATGTCAATGTCCAAGGCTATAGAGATGATTAAGAATGGGTACTGTTCTTCAGAGGAACTGGGTTCAGTTTTCAGAACCATGTGAGGCTGCTACTAATCACATGTAACTCCAGATCCATGGATACCTGTGAGCATCTACACACATATGCTAACACACACACATGCATGCACACACACACACACACACATACACACACAGAGACAACTAAAATAATTTTTAAAAATGTCAGTGTTCTTCATAATGATCTAGAAAGCAGCTCAATACCAGTTAAAAACCTGAAGGCTGGGCAAGTGGGAACAGTGATTCCTGCACAAATCTTATGACCTGAGTTTGATGCCCAGAGCCTACATAAATGGAAGGAGAGAAGTAACTCTACAGAGCTGTCCTTGGAATTCTGCACACACTCTGGCACATATACACCCACTGTTCTATCTAATTTCATGCTAGTTTGGCACAAACTAGAGTCACCTGAAAGGAGAAAACCTCCATTGAGAAATACCTCCATAAGGTCAGGTTGTAGGGCATTTTCTTAATTAATGATGGATGCAGGGGGCCCAGTTCATTGGAGGTGGTGTTATACCTGAACTGGTGGTCCTAGGTTCTCTAGATGAACTAGCTGAGCAAGATATGAGGAGCAAGTCAATAAGCAGCACCTCTCCTGCCTCTAGGTTCCTGCCCTGCTTGAGTTCCTGGCCTGATTTCCTTCAGTGATGGACCATGGTGTGGAAGTGTAAGCCAAACAAACCCTTTCTTCCCCAACTTGCTTTTGGTCATGGTGTTTCATCAGAGTAACCCTAACTAAGACATCCACAGCATACACAGATGCTCATCATCATCATCATCATTTTTAAAAGTTTGGACTTTTCCATCTCTCTCCTGCAGTCTTTTTCAGAGAAAAAAAAATCAGCTAACTTTTTATAGACATGACAGAGATTAAGAATAATGAAACTCTTTTGGAGAAGAAAATATTAAGAATCCTCTCTCTATCAAATATCTTACTGTAAGAAACTATTTAATAAGCCCTGTGGTACTATGCTGTTAGCAATGGCTGGGGGGTGGGGCTGTGAGGAAGGAAGAGCATCTCAAAAGAGATCCAGTTAAGTTATACAGAACTGAGCCATATTTTACAAATTGCACAGAAATCAACAGCAGCTAAATTTTAGATCCCAAAACAAAAGGCAAGTGACACAGGGAGTGGGTTGGAGAGCTCAGCTCATATTTTTATCTAATGGGTAAAGTAATATATACCTAAATACGCTTACCTATTGTCATTGATTGTTGGTAGTTGTGGCTACTTCACAATTAAAAATGGTGTATGCATCTTGCCTAGTTTTTAAAAATCAGTTCCCTGTTCTTTGAGAACAGGAGTTATACAACCTATCTATCTGTGTTTAGTACAATGTTCAGCATATAATGGTGACACAGATTATCTATTTCATAAAGTAAACAAGACAATGACTATTAGGATTACTATTGATCAAGATCCTATGTCACTCACAATAAGAGGCTTGAAGTTTATTTCTTACTTAAAAAAAGTTCAGTGATAAGAAAAATTGAGGGCTACTGAGTAGTTCCCTAATTTTTTGGAGGAATCAAGGCTCTGCTAGTTCTCTGTATTTCACTTCTTAATTTGAAACATGATTATCACATGTTTAATTACAAGCAATGTCAAAACAGCCCACAGGTGAGCATGTGTTTACCTTGATTGTAGCTCATCTCTGCACCAGAGCCTCTGGGAGAGGCTCGTAGAGATCCCTTGTTGTTGAAATATTTACATTTAAGCAAAAAACATTTAACTTAGGTACCTAAAGGGATGAGGAGTTAGTTTGTATTATAATTTCTCCTTCAAATATCAGATGTTGTAAGTTAGCTTTTGCCAAGCGCTAGATGGGAGGCAGGCCCGCAGTCTCTGAGGAGAGACTGAGATGCCTGTATTTTGTGTTGTTGATTAAAGAAAGCGCCATATGCTTGCGATAACAGGTGTGCAGGTGGCAGAGCTGACGTTCTGTTGTACAAAATTAGTATCCTGACTTGTATGCCAGCCCAAAGAGGGCTATTCTGTTTGTGCACAGCAGTCAATAACTGAGCATGCATACAAAGCCAGATTTCACACACAAAAAAAGAAAGAAAAGAAAAGGAAGAAAAAGAAAAAAGAAAAGAAACAAACAGAAAAGCAAAGGAAAACTAAAAATAATGAACTGTGAGTCAGGTCAGACCTTTCATGAAAAAACTAGCTTCAAACCTTGCCCCAAGAATGTGCGAGAGTTTTAGAACAGTTCAACATTTCCTATCGTAAAGAAACCTAAGGACAGTCTAAGTTGAAGAACGCTTTTTATAAAAGGGATGTTCCAGATCAATAAGCTGATAAATATATTCCAAGATTTAGAATAAGTCAGTCTGAGTCTAAAGATTTACTTGAACCTGCCTGCAGTAACAATACTTTTTACTAAACAATTCTTACTAGCGCCAGATAACAAATTTCACTCAGACTGTTAATTTTGATGTATGATATAAATTATTGGGGTCATTGGGTAAAGTGCTTGCTGTACAAGCATGAGAATCTCACTTCAAATCCCCATCAGCCACATAAAGCTGGGTGCCACGATGCTTGCCTGTAATCCCAGTGTTCCTGTAGGAAGATGGGAGGCAGTGATTGGAGAATCTGTTGAAGCTTGGTTCATCTAGCCTAGTGTATTCACCATGGCTAAAAACAAAGAGACCATGTCTCAAATAAAGTGGAAGGTGAAGAACAACATCAGAGACTGTCCTCTGATCTCTACATGTGTGTCACATGCGCTACCCAAACACAGAAACATGTGTATACATGTACATATGCATATTCACATACATACATAGACCATACATATACAGAGAAAATATATAAATTTGCCACTCTTTCCCTAACAGGTTCTCCCTATACTATTAGTCCACCACAGAGCCTCCAGGGAGAACTCTGTAACTGGAGTCCCTCATCAAATACAACCACTAAGGGCCAAGAGAAAGCATTTGCAGGGAGGGGATTATTTTATTTTATTTTTTCAAAAGAAAACAGACCACCTTTTTTCATTATACATACCAATCCAAGTTCCCACTCCCTCCCCTCCTCGCATTCCCTCCACTTACCCCCCCCCATCCACTCCACAGAGAGGATAAGGCACATTGCTTTGGGGAAGGCCCAAGGCCCTCCCTACTATATCTAGGCTGAGCAAGGTATCCATCCAAAGAGAATAGGTTCCCAAAAAGCCAGTACAAGCAGTAGGGATAAATCCTGGTGCCACTGCAGTGGCCCCTCAATCTGCCCCAGCCACGCAACTGTCAACCATATTTAGAGAGACTAGTTGGGACCTATGCTTGTTCCTTCCCTGTCCAGCTAGAGTTGGTGAGCTTCCAACAGCTCAGATAAACTGTTTCAGTGGGTGTCCCCGTCATGTGTTTGACCTCTTTGCTCATATTCTCACTTCTCCCACTCTTCAATTGGACCTTGGGAGCTCAGCCCAGTGCTCCTCTGTGGGTCTCTGCCTCTGTTTCCATCAGTTGCTGGATGAAGGTTCTATGGTGATGTTTAAGATAGTCATTAATCTGACTACAGGGCAAGGCCAGTTCGGACATCCTCTCTTCTATTGCTTAGGGTCTTAGCTGGGGTCATCCTTGCGGATTCCTGGAAATTTCTCTAGAGCCAGGTCTCTTGCTAGCCCCGTAATGGCTCCCTTAATCAAGATATCTCTTTCCTTGCTCTCATCTCTGTCCTTCCTTCATCTTGACTATCCCATTCCCTCAAGTTCTCTTCCCCCTCCCCTTTCCCCTCCTCTTCCCTTTCTNATCTTGTCTATTTTGACTTTCCAGGTGGATCTATATATGTTTTTCTTAGGGTTCACCTTGTTACTTAGCTTTTCTAGGATCATGAACTATAGGCTCAATAGCCTTTGTTTATAGGTTGTGGTGGCGCACGTCGGTAGCACTTGCTGAAGGAGGCAGAGGCAGGAGGATCACGAGTTCCAGGCCAGCCTGGGGAGTTTTTGAAGATGACACCTTGGATCACTTGCTTTATACTTCTCTACATGTTCCTTATGTCGGCGACTGAGGGTCACATCTGTGTTTCTCTTTGAATTGTGCGTGTGATGCATTCCAATCTTCCTTCAGCTACATCTGCAGAGGGAGCAAATTAAGATCATTTACTTGGAAAGCCAAGTAAGGAAACTGCTTTGAATTTCTGAAGAACAGAGCCCATTTTTGCATTTACTCAATCGTAGCAGTTCTGTGGGCAGCCCCACCTTGGCTGTCTGGTGGACTGTGAGTCTCCTGAGAGCAGAGACCCTGTTTGGTTTCCTTCTTAAGAAACTTCTTTAAGGGCTCAGTAACCAACAGTAAATATTATTTTGAATGAATAAATAAGCCATGAAAAATCTGGTTGCATGCAGATGGACCTTATTAGTCTAGCTGACTCATGCTCATGAAAGTCCAGAGAGTTTTGTCTTTTGTCATGTTGAGAAGAAAGCCAATGTTGACCCCTGGACATGAGTAGAGTTTGACCAAGACACCCAAAACAACTTCAAAGGAAGAACTATTTATTTTAGTTCAGGATGTCCAGACTTTTTCAGTGGCACGTGACAACTTACCAGTACAGTGTGTGTTACAGTAAGATATGACAGGGCAGGACTAGTTTGTTCCCTTAGAGGTGGCTTGGATTCTGACTGACCTCATTAATGGATTAACACATTTCTGTGATTAAGGGATTAAGCTGTTAGTAGGCTGAGAGAGAGCCTGTTATAAAGGTTGGTTTCTCATGTTCTCCTCTTTGCCATCTTTACAGACTGTATTTTGCCTCCCATCTCTGTGAGCTAGGAGGTCAACATCAGATATGGTCTTACCACCTTAGGTCAGAGGGAGCCCAAATAAACCACTTTTCTTCGTAACACACCCAAGCTGTGGGATTTTGTTCTCAGTCATGGGAATGAGGCTGAGACAGAATCTTTCCAGATCGTGTCTTACAGCTGAGTACGAACCCACAATTATCTCAATAAAATTCCAAAAAAAGACCAAAAAAAATGACACACAGAGAAAATTGTGACAGCACTCATCAAAACTGTCAAGATCACTAAATTGGGGACCACCCAGATCTGATGGGACTAAAGTAGTTCTGACTTATTTCTGGAATGTTCTCAGCTTTCGATGATAGAGCAGATGCTTACGATAGATTATTTTTTCCAGAGTCAAAACTGGGATTCACAAATGTTAAAAGAGTATGAGAGATTTAAAAATAAAGCGAAGGAATTAATAAATTGTCAAGAAAACCTGTCATGTCTCTTTTAATCAAAAATTTCCCAGTATTTAGCCTATTATTTTTATGATTAGACCCTCTTATTTTCTGTAACTGATTCATGCTTGTTACCTTTTTGGCGGGAATCATGTTGGAGGTGATTACAACTTCCTCTCCTTTCTTTTTAGCCCTTGCAATTATGTCTTATGCTTGAACTGCACATAATCCAGGTGCTTTATTTTTAAACCGCATCCATCTTCCCTTACTTTACACTATTAAAAGTCTATGATATAGGATGGATCCTTTATCCAAAGAGAACAACCCAGGTGGGTTCCACTTTATTTACGGGTTTTGGCTATACTGATTGAGGTAGCGATCTTCAGAGCAAATTTCCAGTCTTTGGATCATTTATGGCTATATTGTTTTCTTACCTAATCTTTTTTTTTCTTTTCTCCTTTTTAAAAGCCAGTCCTGAGGATTGAACCTATGTCCTCAGGCGTGTTAGCTAACCACTGAGCTCAAGTTCTGCCTCTTAGCTCGGAATCTTAACTATCTTGTTCTGTGCATAACTGGATGATTCAGTTTTAAGATGTCTTTTGTTGGACTGAACTTTAGATGGAACTGTTGGAGCATTCCTTTCAGTTTGATTGCACAACTAAGTCAACGTTTCCATGTATTTGTGGCATATTTTAACACTGTCAATATGCACATTTACTTTTTCTATATTTACAGCAATATTATAGCTATAATTTTATCTTCAAATTTTATTGCATACGATTATCGGGTAAAATTGACGCTTTAATGCACACACATATATTATAAATTGATTAAATAAAAGCTAGAGTTTAAACTCTACATTCTTACTTCACATTGTGCTTTAAAGATAATTCCATTTTGTGATTCACTTATTCATTCAGTTAACATTTAAAAATTATTAGTAAGTGGATGTTTCTGTGATTGGGGTATTTTTAAGGGGAAGACTAATGATATTTAAATTATCTTTAAATATTAATTTAAAGGGTTGACTGTGGTGGTATATGCCATTGATTAGCCCTTAAGAGGCAGAAGCAGACAGATCTCTGTTAATCTGAGGCCAGCCTCGTTTGCACAGTGAGTTCCAGGCCAGCTAGGGTTATACATTAATAATACAGCGCAATAGCCAATAGTGAGGATTTCTCAATAATCAGTAATGCTGCCTTTCATTGGTGATAAAAGTAAAATTGACTCTAAAGTCACCCAAAACTTCATCATGGAATCACCGTGATATTCATTCACCAATATATGCAGACATTCATTATAAAATGGCCACTAAGAGAAACCATCAGGATTCTTATTTTCTACAGATAAAATTCCAACGGAACCACTGCCAAGCCTGTCACTCAATTCCCCTAACAAGTGTTCAGTAAGTGAGCATATGCTGAAAACTGTCGGACGTGTTTCCACACATAAAAGGGATGTGTGTTCCCATCAGTAGGTAGACTTCCTGGAGCATGACAGACCAGCAGGAGCCCAGCAAGATGCTGAGCCATGAGAGAGGGTTAACTCTCGAGAGCAGAGTGGATTGCATCCCTTTACCTCATATCTCACAAGAAGCTGACCCTCTAACAAAGACAACATCCCACAAAACCAGAGCTCCTGCCTTCCCAAGGATCCTCTTGCCTTGAAGTGTGAACATAAGACAAACCAGGCATTTGAGAAAGAAGCATTTTCTAAAGCCCTGGGATGCATTCAGTGAGTGACGTTAGAGTCTGAAAAACATTGGAAGTCAGAATACGTTTGTCTTTGTGCTTTCTCTTGGCCTAGATTACAGAAAAGACAGGCTGTTACCCTCTCTGCCTGGTATGTGCTTAGATACTCAATAGTGGTAAACAGAATAAAATAAAATAAAGGTAATAATTTCTCCCTCAGGACTTGGCCTCAAATGGCTTGCTAGTTGTTGACCTATGACTAGTGGGGCCCAAATTACTCAGCCCACAGATGCCTGTTCAGAGGAAGTCACGGGGTCTGCCAGAGCCATGCAAGGAATGATAGACTTGCAAAGGAGGTGCACCAGATGAGATCTGGCTATTTTCAGTGACTGCTGAGAAAAAGATTGGCTAAGGGTTCTGGTGATGCCTCTCGTGGAGGGATGAGCAGATGAACAATTTGCTTCAGAGTTTCTGCTGATGAGAATGTCATCACGCAAGACTTCACCTCAGAGAGTCATCTGTAGAGACTCCTGGTTCCAGCCCCAAATGTTTTTGCTCTGTTCTCCTTCAAGCCTTTGGCTTGCTCTCATCAGGACACTCTGACCTCTTCTTCATCACATTGACTCAGTTTCCATTCTTGGGACATGAGCTCAGCATTGCTTGAATGTCTCAGTTTCTGTTCTTGGGACATGAGCTCAGCATTGCTTGGATGTGAGATCTGCATTCCTCAGAGAACTTCAGCATGCTGGTTAGGGTCTTGTTTGTATTAGGAAGGACTGCATGTTTGACAAAGAGTGGTACCCAGGCAACGTCTGCCTCTGCCTTAAAGATGCACTGCCATCCTAGCTAAGGTTTTTGTTTGTTTTGTACAGTGATACAAGAAAGAATGCAAATATGTGAGACTTCAAGTTGAGGTTTAAAGAGAAGGGATTGATTTTCAGGCGGCGTTTGTTAGGTGGGTTCCAACAGCACTGTGAACTACATTGATTCCCCGAGATCAATGACCACACAGCCTGGTCAAAATAAAAGTCATAGGATGCACATAATGACTAGCGCATTCTGACTATGAGTTCTTTTATGCCTCTTTCTCTTTATTCCTTCTTTTTTTAAAAAAATATTTTTTTCAAAAAACTATCTTTTCTCATTTTACATTCCAATCGCAGTTCCCGCTCCCTCCCCTCCTCCTGTTCCTTCCACCTTCCCCTCCCCTACCCCACCCACCTATTCACGTCTCAGAGAGGGTAAGGCTTCCCGTGGAAAGTCAACAAAGTCTAGTGCATTGCTTTGGGGCAGGACCAAGACCCTCCCCATTATATCTAGGCTGAGAAAGGTACCCCTCCAGAGAGAATGGTTTCTGCCCTGCAGCCATACCATCATGAACGTTCCGATCTTGTCTTATGCCTCCTTTGCAACCCATACATGAACACACTGGAAACCAAAGGTAATGGCAGGAATCTCTC
>LOEQ01001035.1:25571-45968 GCA_001685075.1 Bramus lutescens
CTCTCTCTCACACACACACACACACACACAAACACACACACACACACACACACATTGTATGCATTTTCTTCAGGTAAGGGCATATAGGCCTGAGTTTTAACAGTGGTAAGGTTTTCAAAAGCTTATCTGAGCATCCATTGCAACTGGGCTTTTGTTAACCTTGTGGGAACTATAATTTTTCTTGCCAGAAGCTTTGATTTTAGCAGAATTAGCATTTTCTAGGGGAACTACCTCCTTCTCTTAAATTTTCTAGATTATGCCTTTTTGTTTATTCACTTTGCATGTATGTGTGTTCAAAAGCTTGATGAAGTTGAGAGAGGTCAACTCTGGTTTGTGCAGAGGTCAGAGGCCATCTTGTGGGAGTTGGTCATCTTCTACCATGTGGGTACCAGGGACCAAACTCCTGTAATCATAAAGCTGCAAAACAATCCCACAACAGTTAAGAATTTGGGATAATAAAAAGGGTTATTTATTTGAGGGAAAAAACTTATAGATCACTGTCCCAAACAATAGCCTTCTCATCACAAAGAGGAAACAGAGAGTCTAGCCACCGGAAAGGGAGCCAGAAGCAAGAGAGAGAGAGAGCATGCCTGGTTCCCCTTGCTTTTTAAAAGTATAAGAGACTACGTCCCAATGTGCTGGTGTCTTAAAAGCTATTGGCTGAAGGAGCGGAAGGAGCTCCCACAGCATCATCAGGCTTGGCTGCAAGTGCTTCTACCTGCTGAGCCTTCTCACCAGGCCAGAAAGACTAGCCCTGTGGTTGGAGGATCTTTTAGATCTGTTATAAATGACTGTTTAGATCTGCCACAGCCAACCACATCTCAATTCACTAATAGCAGTGAATGGGCCCAGACACCAAGTTCTATCAACTTAAAACTCGTAATTAATCAGATGGACAAACAGCTCTCCACAGAGCAGGTTTACATGGCAGAGGGAAGTACTTGGATGTGGTTTGCCATGGAAATCTCCAAGGGTCTCAATGATTAAGTCCACAAGCGTAATTAAAATAGATGACGTTCAAACCTGCAATGGTAAGGTATGTTATAGCCTAAGGTGAGGTGGGAGTCCAGGCCCCTGATTCAGCTGTGCTTCCTCTTCAGACAGCTGTGTCCATGATTTGGAAGAAGCAAGCATGTGGCTTTCCCTTCTTACTGAAGCCATCTCCCACACCTCCCCATGGCTTTGTACCGAAGGTTTTCCTTCTGATTTGTTTTGTAGACTGAAGGCTATGAAACAAAAATTTGTTGAGTAAATTTTCAATAAAGCATCACTTCCATTAAGCCCTATCCTTAAAATCTTGAGAGGTTCTACATAACAAATATGTCCTTCCTGACTTTAAGAGGTGCCAAACAGGAGTGAAGAGTGAGGCCAGTTTCTTCACCTTCNTGGATGTGGTTTGCCATGGAAATCTCCAAGGGTCTCAATGATTAAGTCCACAAGCGTAATTAAAATAGATGACGTTCAAACCTGCAATGGTAAGGTATGTTATAGCCTAAGGTGAGGTGGGAGTCCAGGCCCCTGATTCAGCTGTGCTTCCTCTTCAGACAGCTGTGTCCATGATTTGGAAGAAGCAAGCATGTGGCTTTCCCTTCTTACTGAAGCCATCTCCCACACCTCCCCATGGCTTTGTACCGAAGGTTTTCCTTCTGATTTGTTTTGTAGACTGAAGGCTATGAAACAAAAATTTGTTGAGTAAATTTTCAATAAAGCATCACTTCCATTAAGCCCTATCCTTAAAATCTTGAGAGGTTCTACATAACAAATATGTCCTTCCTGACTTTAAGAGGTGCCAAACAGGAGTGAAGAGTGAGGCCAGTTTCTTCACCTTCATTGGTGGCTACACTGTTACAGTCAAATGAAATCAAATTCAAACATTGAAAAGCGTCTTCAGAAGATACAGGTCTGGGATTCCCAGATCATCACAAAACTAAGATGAAATTTTCCTTGGTTTCTAATTATTAGGGCCTTCGGTTTTTATTGTGAAACAATTGCAATTTTAGAAAAAGACGAGACTTGGTTTGAATCCATCTCCAATAGAGTCAACATAATAACCTACTGATGAATAAAATATAATAAAAGAAGTATGAAACTTACTGAAAACTAGGCTCAGCTAAATGCAGATGCCCTGTATTCCCATGTCACTGGAGTCTTTTCTCTGTCCCACGAGTGGGGTCCAGCTCAACCGGTTTCTCTCCCTCCCACCAGTCCTCACAGCTACTTCTAAAATAATCATTCAGAGGCTTATTATTAATTATAATTGTTTGACCAATGGCTGAGATTCCTTACTGGCTATCTCTACATATAAATTAACCCATTTTTAATAACCTATATGTTGCCACATGCCCCGTGGCTTACTGGTAAGGCTCTGGCATCTTACTCCTCTGGCGGCAGCTTAGACTCTTGACTCTGTCTTATCTCTCCCTGTCTCTCTGCTTGAATTTTCTACCCAACTGTATTCTGGCCTGCCATAGACCAAAGTAGCTTCTTTATTTACCAATGGTAATAAAACATATGCACAGCATATAGAGGGGCATCCCGCGTCACTCCTAGACACTCAGCACTGCCAGGGTGTGCATGTTTCCCAACTGACCCACAGATGCAATGCCAGCTCTGCCAGATTAACAACTACTAATTTTCTTTCCTTATTTAAAATTGTTTTTATTGAGCTATATTTTTCCTCTGCTCCCCTCCCTCCCTCCTCCTCCATTTCTACCCTCTCCCATGATTCCCATGCTCCCTATTTTCTCAGGAGACCTTGTCTTTCTCTACTTCCCATGTAGATTAGATCCATGTATGTCTCTCTTAGGATCTCTTTGTTGTCTAGGTTCTCTGGGATTTAACCCCTAAAATGTGTGTGGAAACTCGAAGGGCCCACAGTCGTCAAGATAACTCCAAGAAAGAAGTACAAGTTTCATACAAACAGACAAGACTTAAGACATGAAGTGTTGACATGAGACTGGGCACATCGGTCAGAGGGACAGGATTGAGAATCCAGAAGCAAACCTTCACATTTACGCTCAACTGACTTTCAGACGGGACACTAAGGCCACTTAA
Organism: Bramus lutescens; assembly: GCA_001685075.1. Lineage (NCBI taxonomy): Eukaryota > Metazoa > Chordata > Mammalia > Rodentia > Cricetidae > Bramus > Bramus lutescens. Next base: position 28,626 of record LOEQ01001035.1, read on the forward strand.
CAGGCAAAGGATGACTCACCTCCAGTGCTTACTTCAAAGGATAGCACACAGGGAAAGTGAACCCTGTATCACTCAGATTTTTTACTCAAAACAAACTACAGAACAAAAAGTAAGAATTATCAAAATTTTTAAAGAAAACAGGGGCATAATTTTTTGTGATCTTAGAAAAGGCAGTCACTTTTTTTAGATGTGATACTCAAGCCACAGAAGAAGGATGTAAGGACTGGACTACGGATCAGTTGGTAGAATATTTGCCTCGTGTTAATGAAGCCCTGGGCTCCACCCCTCATACCCCATAAAACTGGACATGGTGGCTCATACCTTTGATCCTAGGACACAGGAGCTGAGGGTAGGAGGAGCAGAATTCAAGGTCATCAGCTATATAGTTAGTTCAAAGACAGTCTGGGCTATATGAGACTCTATTCACGTGGGGGGGGAGGTGTATGTGTGTTGTGTGTGTTTGGAATTCATAAAAATCACATAATTTTGTGTTTCAGACATACAGTCAAGAAAATAAAAAAATCGCAATTCACAGAATGGGGAAAATATTGCTGATTATATATATATGATAGTGAATATGGGTCTAAAATATAGCAAGCTTTTTCTCACATCTGGAACGTAAGAGGAAAAAGGACATGGAATTAAAAGAGAGAGACCGTTAGAGACGTAGAGCAGGGAGATCGAAGTAGAAGGCCGGGGTCAGAAAAAGTAACCGAGAAGGGTAAACATGGCTAAAATACATCGCATGCATGAATGTCATTGTCACACTGATATTTTAACGTCCATATACAGTTTTAGATAGACGGTGACTGGTGAGATGGCTTAGGCGATAGAGGCGCTTGCCACCAAGCTTGATGATCTGAGTTCAACATGCAGGACCTACATTGTGGAAGGAGAGCACTGGTCCCCACAAATAGTTCTTGGCCTTCATGCACTCACCATGGCACACAGAGCCCCTCCCCCACATGTACACACACACAGACACACACACTAAATAAACAAAACGTAAGTAAGAGCTTTATTAGTAAGGTAGGAATAAGACTTAGGACTAACCACTGAGTACTTTCGTCTCATTGACCCATTTAGAAAAGTGATTTTCTTTTATGGTTTCTTTGACTGCCCTAGAACTAGCTCTGTAGACCAGGCTGGCCTTGAGCTCACAGACATCCACTGCTTCTGCCTCTTGAGTGCAGGGATTGAAGTTGTGCACCACCACTGCATGGCTGAAAAGTGATTTTCTGAAGGACAGTTTGTTCTAGGACAGAGAGATTTTATAACCTGAAAAACTCCCCTTTCTTCATTTAAAACTATATCAACTCATTCTGTCAAGGTATATATAATGTATACATTCTGTTTATGATGATGTAGTACACCTTAACATCTTTTTTGGTAGTACTGAGTGCTATAAAAATGAATACTAAGAAGCTGGGTTGTATCATACGGATGCCTAGTTAAGTTTCTATTGCAGTGATACAGCACTATAACCAAAAGCAACTCGGGGAGGAATGAGTTAATAAGATCTTATACTCCCACATCATCTAAAGAAGTTAGGATAGGAACTCAAGGCAGGAGCCTGGAGGCAGAAACTGAAGTAGAAGCCATGGAGGAACACTGCTTACTGGTTTGCTCCTCGTAGATTTCTCTGCCCACTTTCTTACTTAACACAGAACCTGTTCACAGCGGGCTCCCACATCAATCGCTAATCAAGACAATACCACCAGAAACTTGCCTACAGGTCAATCTGATGGAGGCATTTTCTCAATTGAAAATCCCTATCCCCAAATGACTCTAGCTTGTGTTAGAGTCATTCAAGGTAGGATCTGGAGATGGAACTTGAGTCCTCGGGTCCACACGGCAAGTGTTTTTATATGCTGGATTATCTTACTGGTACCCATAGGGTAGTGTGTTGCTGCATCTATGTCCCATACTTCTGTCTCTATTGATGGGACATTGGGTTGTTGGTCATCAGGAATTGTTCTCTATATCGAACCTCTCCAGATCTCAGTTGGTGTCCTCCTGATCATGATCAGCCATGAATGATCACTTCAAGCTAAAGAAGTCATCACTTTAAGCCTTGTTATTGTTGACTAAGAGATGCCTCACCCACTTTTCCCATCACTGTGGCAAAATACATGACTTGATGGAAGAAAGATGTAGTATGGCTCAAACATCCAGAGGCTCCAGTCCCTAGCTTCCTGGTCCCTGTGCTTGTGTAGAACATGGTGACAGGAGTGTATGGTAGAGGAGAGCTGTTCACTTCGTAGCCAACCAGGAAGCAGAGTGAGACAGGAAGTAGCCAGCAGTAATACAACCCTACGAACCTATCTTCAGTAACCTACTTCCTCCAGGTAGGTCCTGCCTCCCAGAGTTTCCAGAACCTCCCTAAATACATGGTGAACCAAGAATTTAAGACATGAGTCCATGAGATCATTTCATACCCAACCCGTAATAATAAGGGATCAGTTGTATACATTTTTAAAATGCGAATTTACCCGATGTGTGTCCTTGATTATATTTAAAGCTGCTTGTCTTCGTGATGAAGAAAGGGAAGACAGACAAATATAACTTAAGCCACTTCTCTCCATCTTCATCCCCTCACTCCCATAGTTACCTCTAATACATGGATCCAGAACAGCAGCCAGGAAAACAGAGGGCTTTACCCTCAAGACACCTGTTGTTCTCATTGCTACCCTGCATTCTCCTTCCTTCCTTCCTTCCTTCCTTCCTCCCTCCCTCCCTCCTTCCTTCCTTCCNTTCCTTCCTTCCTATCCTTTGCCTCCTATTCCAAATGAAGAGACAGAACCACAGGCCCACTTAGGGGGGAAAGAATCTGCTCTTAGAAGGACAAAATGCCCAGGCAGTGTTCAAAAGGAGGCACCATGTATTTCAAAATAACCTGTTTTCAGGAAATGCAGAACCATCTCCTGCAAGCTATGCTGGAGATAGCTGGTTTCTCTTTTAGGGTCACTTGCTTGTATTAATAGAAATCCATCTGCATGAAGTGACAGTCTACGTTCCTGTTTCCCCGTCTGTCACCAGATGGAGACTTGGTCAATGTGGGATGCTGTCATCCACACGGATGCCAGCGTATATAAAAAGACAAGTTATTGGTAGGAATTATAAGAGATGGAGATTAAGGACCATTCTAAAACAGACTTGGATCTCTGCTTTTGACACAGGAAATGTTGTTTACGCCATTTCAGTGGGGTTGCCTAAAATATACCGCTTCCACGCGAAAGATAATTACTTATACTACTTACTAACGGATAATGCATCATTCCAAGCAAGTGTGAAAAAATAAAAAAGAAACTTCTAGTTAAGAGTTAATTAGGTTTTAGCTCACCTTACCTTAACTTTGGAAATCTTTATGAAATAATTAATGAAAGTGAGAGAAGTAAGTAGAAGCTGGGTCATCCTAGGAGCATGCTGGTAGGAGCATGGCCCCTCCCTCTTGTTCTCCACTCGTGGATGCAAGAGCTTTTCTAAGACAACCAACAACTTCCTCTGTGGGTAGCTGGTTGGAAATCTGTCTGAAATGTGATAGCATCCCAGCAGAGAAGATGATGAACTAGATGTGCAACTTCCTTCTCGTGACCACGAAGAACCCTGAAAACCAACGTTAACCCCACTGGCTGAGGACCCAAAAGTCTTTGATCTTGGGAAAAGTGAGTAATAACCTTTCATCCAATTTTATATACAGCCAGAAGTCCCTCTGGCTTGCTTTCATCTACTATATCTGCCAGTATGGACCAGGGATTTGGGGGCATATCCTGGGCACTTGGGACACGTTCCCTTGCAGCCTCAGTTGCCCACATCATCTCCTGGAGTCTCCTGAAGTCTCGTGATTCATTGGATGGACTCCATCACTCACATAGACAGTATAACCTTTGCAGTCACGACACAACTGAGAGCACCCTGAACATCTGTGACTTGATATTTTCAACAAACTATCTCCTGGATGCTTTCCATAGAGATCAGCCTGATAGGCCTGAAATGGCATGATTTAAATGCATCCAAATTTCTTAAGCTTTTTCCCTATTTTACAAGTTAAGTTAGCTTTGGCTTGTCAACTTGAGATACCCCAGCATTAACTGGAGTAATACCTCCACTGGGGTGTGGCCCAGATCAGAATAGCCTGTGTCCATGTCTGCAAGTTACTGTCTTGTTGCTGAATAACATGGGAGGGCCCAGCTCACCATTCCTGACAAGGTGGTCCTGGACTAGAACAAAAATACTAGTTGAGCATGAGCCTGGGAGGAAGCCAGCGAGACCTGATACTTCTTGGTTTCTGCTTCTGCTTCTGCTTGACTTCCCTCAATGGTGGGTCCTGACCTAGAAGTAAGTGTAAGTCAAATAAATCCTTCCCTCTTCAAGTTGCTTTTGGTCAGTGTTTTACAATGGCAACAGAAAAGTAAAGGAGACATGATGTGCTTAGAAGTATTTAATTTGCTTCCATTTCTGTATGGTTACCCACAATGCTGCAGTGAGCCATTTTTACAATGGACTTTAATCACCTCTGTGGAAATATGAGCTCGCCAATTTCCCATATGGATGATCAAACTTACATTTATTGAAAAGTATTAAGTTGGGATTTTTGTTATGCAGAAAGAATAATTAAAGCCATTTTCCACTCACAAACAGCCATGCAAATCTAAGTGAGACGTGATTTCTCTATTCACCATAAGCTACAACGGAAACCTTAGAAGAAAATTCCCCTCTTTGGAGTTTTCCTTTGAGAATAAGAATACTTAAATGGCATTCCTGACCCAGAAAAACCTACAAGGTAATTTTTTTAAAATACAAGATTTTCTTAGTAATATTACACTTTGACAAAGTACATAACTAGTTTGGAGGATAATTCAAAAAAGAGAACACAACAAAACAAATTTGCCTTCAAAGAGCCAGAAGATTAAACCAAAACTATTGTTTGCTTTCTTTCCATGTCTTGCTACACTGGAGGGTGCCATTTTAAAGATTTGTTTCTGTTGTTACTGTGAGTGCATGCATGCATTTGTTTGTGTGGGGTGGGGGGTGTGCGTGTGTGTACCTATACCGCATTGTGCAGATGCCTGCAGAGGTCAGAAGATAGTGTTGGGTCCCCTGGAGCTAGAGTTACAGGCAATTGTGATCCACCTGATGTGCATGCTGGGAACCAAACTCAGATGCTCTGGAAACATATCAAGTGTTCTTAACCATTGAGCCATCTCTCAAGCCTTGAACTCCAGTTTAGTAGGAAAATTCAAGGGGAAAACACTATTCCAATATTAAATGATCAAGGATAATGGTGTATGATTTAAATTTGACATAAATTGGGTGATCCAGAGCTTTTGAAGGTATTTTATCCTTGCCGTGGGTGATTCTGTGACCCCATGACCTGGATCCTTACACAATACTGATGTAATTAGTGGTACTTCCATGACAAGGGACTTCTAGATGAGCTCAGCAATTTTCTTTTTATTTAATAATATGTCCATGTGTATTCACAGGCAGGTGTAATGGAATAGTTGGAAGACAATCATGATCAAAAGCCAGAAAAGGAGCTTGGAGCATTGGTAATGTTGATTATTGTTGGAACAGCACACTGCCTTGTACGGAGGTTAACAAATAATAAAATCTAACCAAATGGGGTGGTGGCTTATAGCTATAATTCCAGCAACAGGGAGGCCAAGGCAGAGGATCATTGTCAGTTCAAAGACAGTCTGAGATACAAAGAGAGACAGTCTCAGAAATAAACGAAGTCCAGGCAGAAAAATTAATTACGAACTTGCAAAATGGTCATTTGCTTGCTTGAGTTGATCTTAGGACAACATAGACTAGACTGCAGGATTTAGGAAACTCTTTTAAAAAGAATTTGGAAGAAAATGATAAATAAAACCTTATCTTTTTATCAAAAAGACTTTCATGATGTCTCCAAGCATTTGTTGAAACTCAAAACAGCATTTTATAGGCTGCTTCCCAAAGCTTTACATGTAGCTGTCGGGCTCCAGGCCTGAGGAAGCAGAGCTGTTTCTCTCTTGTGCTGCTGTTATGTAAAAGCAAGCTCTCTCCTTGCTTGTCTTTGTTCCTCTGTCTCTTTTTATAAAGATGAATGATGACCTCATGACTTTTGAACATCAGTGGCAGGTTATTTCCAGACTCTCCCTCCCCCCCCAGTAGATCTGCCTTCTTCTTTTTCGAGCCTTTCATCTATTCTGAGTTGAAAACGCTGACAGTATCACCTTGGCCCTCTTTCTTTAGGGATGACTAAGAAAAAAATCAACTCCTTAAAGATCATCTTTTTATTTTTCTTTCTTTTCTGTTTAAAACCCTTGTAGACCCTCCCCCACACACACAACACACCTTTGTTTCTACTGGAACCTAAAATCTTCTACTTGTAGCCAGTTGATTTGTGTCCTACCTCCATATCCATGGTGACTAGATTTTCAGACGTCATTTTCCAAGTGAAGACACTGAAGTCCTAGAGGTACTAAAACATTTGCCTTGTTCTTGTCTTGGGTTCTGATAGAACTGAGATCAGACAGACTTTTCTTTCCAACTCTGCTTTCCCTCTTGTTTCATAACCAGTTCCCTCTGAACTCTTGGGTCTCTTAAGCAATGGGTTTATAAACTGTGAATAGAATAAGTGGGTGGTGAGGTAGGAGTGTCTGGTGTGCTCAGCCACAGACACACAGGAAGAGCTTGCTGAGTGACAAGGCCCCTCTCAGAAGAGTGTCTTAATCTTCTGGGAGGAGATGGCCAGCATCGTCAGTGATGTTAACCACCCTCCAGGCTTCCCCCACTGGACTCTGCTCCTCCAGGCTTCTGGGGCTACTGTACCTCAATCTGCACCTCATACTCAGCCCCAGGTTAAGGGAAGTGGGAACTTCAGGCAGTCTGGAAGGTCTGAAGTCTAGCTGAGTCCAGTGAGTGTCATCTTAGGGGGAGACTCTTAAACTCTCAGTGTTACTTTTAAAATAAGGCCTTGGGTTTTATGTTTCTGCTATGCTGGGGCTCAAACCCAAGGCTTCCTGAGTATTAGACAGCTACTAATCTACTATTAAGCTAAGCCCTCATCCCTGAGTTCTCATCATTAAGTGGTTCTTCAGAGCATGAATACATTCCAAAATGATAACTAGGAAATAATCATGCATTTATCTTTGAATTTTTCTATCATTTGCTAATTAGAGTCAAGAATTGTTTTTGTAAGTGATTTTTTTAAAACAATTGGAAGCAATTCCATTCGTATTACTCTTTATGATTGGTAGTATTCTAATGGTTTTAGAAGGAGCAAAAAGTTTCTTATTTCCTTCCACTAGATGTTCTAAAACAACAAGTGACTTTAATTTTTTTGTTCTATATATTTACTGCGTGGGATACAGGACGCTGTCAAATGCCTTGGTACATGAGTGGAGACCAAAGGACAGCCCTTGGGAGTTAGTTCTCTTTTTCTACTGTGTCTGTCCCAGGGATGTAACTCGGGTCACCTTGTGCAGGTAAGTGCCTTTACTGGCCTAGCCATCTTATCAGCTACAAAACGAATGTCTTTAGGTAGGTTAGGAAGCACTGTAAACCAAAGATGAGACGCTCATATTCTCAGGTAATACAGAGTGCACAGGTCCATGGCCTATGAATGCAAATTAAGTGAGTTGAATGAACTGATTTGAAGACTCCGTGGGTAAATGGCTTTCAAGACTTTCATTGGGAAGATCCTGGAACTCTGTATGGGCAGGTTCAGCTCCTGGGCACATAAGAGGGCGCCAATGCATTCTTTCCTGAAGACTAAGTGAGGGTGCATGTGACTAGGCCCTGAGTTTAAACAGGAATTCATCATATTGAATTGAGGGAGCGGGGTGGGTAGGGGGGTAGGAAGGGGAAGCAATGGCCGAGGGAACTGTGTGGACAAAGGCGAGAGAGACTTTGTGGACATGTTTAAGAGAGAGCTCCTGTTCAGCCAGGTTTGACAGTCCCAGGTCTCTGCTCTCCTCCAACCGTGGCTGTTTGATGGCTGCTGTCCCCATTTCAGGCTGGCCACTCAGACTCTGTGTGTGCATGTGTGTGAGGTGTGCTTCCCTTCTCAGTTTTGACAATCTGACTTTCAGAGTGCCAGCCAACCCTCCAGTAACAACCCCTTCCTACCATCCGCATTTCTGCCCCACTTCCTGGTCCTGAACCTTATCTCTCTAATCTACCTCCATGCCAAGCTGTCTCTTAGATATTAGCCCTAAATTATTCTTGGGCTTTCAACACAGAATACATTAACTCACTGTCTCCTGACCGCCAAGGATTTTGATAAAAGAGTCACAGCCCATTGACTCATTATTCCCCTGTATGCAATCTAACAGGTTTCAATTCAAGGTCTCCCTCCCTCCCTCCCTCACTCACTCACTCCTCCCTCCCTCCCTTCCTCCCTCCCTTCCTCCCTCTTTCTCTCTCCATATGTGTGTGTGGTTTGTGTGTGTGTCTCTGTGTGTGTCCCTCTCTTTTAACCTTTGTGTTCTAGCACTTTGATTATTATATATCAGACATAATTTCCTTTCTGCTTAACCTGATGGCATTCACTGAATTGCTATGATCTATAAAGTTACTTTAATCATTAATTTATCCTTTTCAGGGCTGCAAGATAGCTCAGTGAGTAAAAGAACCTGCTTCCAACTATGAAGTCTTGAGTTCAGTCCCTAAGACCCACTTAGGGGAAGAGATGCAACTGTCATAAATTGGCTTCTGACCTACATGTGTGCTCTGCACCAAATACCTGCCCATATGCATACAAATGCCCATGCACACACATGTGCCCATGCACACACACACAAGCCCATGCACGCATACACAGGCCCATGCACACACACATGCACATACACACAGGGCCATGCACACACACATGCCCATGCACACACACAGAAGCCCATGCACACACACACATAGACCCATGCACACACACTCGTGCCCATGTACACACACACACGCCCATGCACATACATGCTGATGTGCACACACACATTCCCATGCACACACATGCGCCCATGCTTAAACATGCCCATGCACACACACACGCGCCCATGCATAAACATATGTCTATGCACACACACATACCCATGCACAAACATGCCGATGTGCACACAAACATGCCCATGCACACACACACACACACAATACTCATGCATACACATATGTCTATGCACACACACATGCCCATGCATACACATATGTCTATGCACACACATGTCTATGTACACACACATGCACATACACATACACATGCACATACACACATGGCAGTGCACACACACATGCACATACACACATCCATACCTATGCACACACACATATGCATGTAAAGTAACTTAAAATATAACTAATTTTGTTTATGTTATCTTTCCCCACCTGTAGAAGTTTTCAGCTCCAATTTGCTTCTCATACTTTTCTGAAACTCCAGTGACTAATGTATCAGAGCATTTGACAATTTTCTACAGTTCCCAAGGCTCTATCTTATTTACAATGTTTGATCTCTGACCTCAGATTGGATAATCTCTTCTGACCTGTCTTTAACTCTATACCTTTTTTTTCTTTTGTGTTTCTCTTCTTCTCTTTGACTTACTTGGCAGTTTTGTTGTTTTGTTTTGTTTTTCAAATTTTGGGTATATTTTCCAGCTGTATTGTCTCCAGTGAGTCCCTTCTATGCTCACTGCCTCTCTGCAGAGAACTCATTTCCTTCCATCCTTTTAAGGGGTGTTTAACTGTGCCTCATGGACCATGGTGATAATGGCTGCTGTATAACCTCTGCCTGAGGACTTTAACATCTGGGTCATCTCTGAATGGTACATATAACTGTTGTTTTCCTCAAAAATTAGTCTGCTTTAGGTACAGGCAGTACAAATGCTCTGTCTTAGACATTGTCAACATCCTGGAGTATAGATTATCATTATAAAATAATGCTCATAGATTATCACTAATATATATATGTCTCTGGGAAACGTTGGGGTTTCATTCGATTAATGAGACAATCAACTAAGTTATGTTCTCATGAAAAGTTCTTCTGTGAGTGGTGGTTCTAAGGTACTTAACCTTGCAAGCCCATGGTATGCCTCAAGCAGGTGCCTTGCCAGGATTAACAGCAAGCTGGCTGGCTGTTTAGAATCAGTTCAGCCTTTTCTGTGTAGGTTAGGTCTCACGGTTAGTAGCTTCATAAACAGCATCATGGGATTCTCTTCTTTTGCTCTCTCCTCTTCATATTTGCTGGCACATAAGGCCCCTCCTCCCCATCCCTTTAGTCCAGAAAGTTGGATATTACCTTGATCTTAGCAGCCTAAATATCTGACCTTATCCAAGCTATGCTTGCAGCACCCCCAAGGCAGAGCCATAAGAAAATACAGAAAAGGCAATTGGAAAATCACTTGTCTTATATGTCACCTTTCCAAGCTTCAACATCTTCTTAATTTTCAGGGAACCAAAAAACTTGATTTTTGCATTATGTCTAAATTTTAGAGTTCAAATCTGTGCAAAAGGAAGGCCATGGTGGGCTTGCTCATGCCAGTTGTGGAGTCTGAGCTCATATGGAAAGTTTACTTCTTAGGATTTTACCAAAAGGGGAACAAAAGACACAAGATGGTGAGCTGGTAAGGAGGCAAGATAGAGAGAAGGATGTTCCTAGAAAGGGGTGGGTGAGGCCCTTTGTGTAAAGGCCATGCGCAAGGACCCTGAGGAGAGGTTAAATGAGGATGACCTGTTTTCCTCAGAGATGAAGGAAAGCTACAACTGGAGAGAAATCGGAAAACTAGGTCAAAACCTGCAGACGGCGAAGAGAAACTGAAACTTGGAGAAGTGACTTGCGAGAAATGAATTTCCCAGGTGTCTGTTTTTCCCTTCCTGGCTTTGCCCTGTGGGTGCCTCTAAGCACAGAGCTGAGAAGGTGACTACAGCAAGGGCTGCTAAACTCAAGCAACAATTCCGAGGAGCCAGCTAATATGGTGTTCGCGCACCAGAGAGGAGAGAGTTAGGAAACAGAATCCCAAAACCCTGGGTCAGGCCCGACAAGTGCTTGAGTGAATCACACTGCTAATTGAAAAAGGAAAAGACGGTACCCAGGACACAAACACTGGGTGCGGCTTACAGGAAAATAGAGATGGAGGGAAGGGGGTGTTGATGAAGATGGCTCCCACAACTTTGGGGGGTACAGAGAAAGAAAGGTGAATTAGACAACAGCTAACTTCTTGCTGTGATTCCTCGGTAAGAGCAAGACGGGGGCAGGCCTGGGTTTCAAGTTTGGTTAAAACCTCTGGGAGTAGAATAGGAGCCCATTCCAGGTGCAGAGCTGGCATCCATTCCTCTTGGACTGAGGCAGGTCATCCTTATACATCCTGTAAACCACCGCTTTTCCCATAGCCATTTGTCAGAAAAGCACTGTTGGGAGAAAACTCTTTCTAAACCCGGGTAACACGTGGACTCCATATTCTCTCCATTTCTTGAGTTGAAAATGGCTTTGGGGAAAAAATACAATTATAATATGTGGACCAAAGAAGGAAGAGGAAAAGTTAGCAATGTTCTGGGAATGGTGCCCAACTCTTTTATGATTCTGAGTAGTAAAGTCCCCAACACACCACATGCAAACTCACTGGCTTCATGCGGGCTGAAGCTAAGCTCAAGCCAGGCCCCTCGTCATCCATTTCTTCCTCTTCCTCCTCTTCTCCTTCTCATTCTTATTATTAGTATTATTGTTTCTCTTCTTCATCCTCTTCCTCTCCTGGGCTGTGGGAAGGGCAGGGGGAGCGCAGACCCTCCTTGTAGGAGTGTGTCAGTTCTGACCTAGCTGTCCATCATCTCTCTTGTCATCTCTTCCTTGCTGTTCAGAGCTCTCCTTCCTTCTCACTTCCTGAAACCTGACTCCCAGCACACTGAACCTAGCCGCCTTCAAAATGTCAACTCATATGAGATCAAGTGATCAAATTTTCTCCCTCTTGGCTCTTTAGAGGCCTGGGTTCCCAATTTCTCCTCCTGATAGAGAAGAGTCATTTAGAGCTTTGTGTTGGTTCTGTCTCTACTAGCCATGGAGCCTTATCAACACTTCCCCAAGGCAAAGATACAGATGACACGTTCTTTTCTAGTGTGTGGTTTGTGTGTGTTTATGTGGGTTCATTAAAGCAGAGCAAACTCTATTTCCTGAGATAATCATTGCTTTGTTGTTAGATGGGGGGGGTGTGCTTTATGTGTCTGTAGAGAATCCACTGGTCTGCGGGCTGACTAAAGAGTTGTGTAAAAGAGAGTCTCAGATGAAACTAAAGAATCATGAGACAAGAGAAATAGCGTGGGAATGGACTTCCAACCATGAATTGCCGAGCTGATGGGTTGACCTCTCAACTTTGGGGATGAAGCCCCTTTTCTTTTAATTCACATAAATCATCCAGGTAGTCTTGACCTCTTTGGGTGAATCCTGATGTCAGATGAGAGCAGGCCATTCCTCTCAGGGATGAGTTTTAACCTTCTAAGTCAGGGTCTCATGGACGCAGCTGGAAATTCTCAAGGAAGACTAAACTACAGAAACCCTTCTATTTGTGGGTGAAGGAAAAGAAGGATCTGGAGCCATGGATCAGTGATTGAGAGCAGTTGCTGCTCTTGCAGAGGGTCCAGGTTCCATTCTGAGCAGAATGGCAGCTCTCAGTCATCTGTAACTCCAGTTCCAAAGATCCAGTGCCCTGCTCTGGCCCCCATGGGCACTACACATATGTGGTTCATACACATATATACAGGCAAAGGTACACACACAACAAAAATAAATACATCGTTTAAAACATGAAATCATCTCACACAACTTCCAGATATAGAAACGTAAGAGAAGTTAAGCTACTCAGGTAAGGTCACACAGCTGTGACTGCCACCGCCACAGCTCAGATCCGCAGGTGCTCACTTCCTGGTTAGCTCCTGTCTGTGTACAAATCCTTCAGGAGTCCTGCAGACCTTGCTGCCTGGGCCATTTCTCTTGACTGAAGAGTCATAGGAAGTGCAAGTGGGTGGGATAGGAGAGAGTCCGTAGCCAGTGTCCTGAAGAGAAGTCAGTTTCTCCAAAGGAAATGGCTTGAAGAAGGTAGTGCTAATTTAGAGCAAGGTTTTCATTCATTCACTCAGAAAAAAAAATCAAAAACTTGTGCTCCTCATTTCGGAAAGAGACCCCAGGGACTCTAGAAACTTCTAAACCCCCCTTCCCTACAACTCTCAGCAATAATTCCAGACGAGCAGACTCTTGAGCTCACCCGTGGGAGTTTCCTTGGGAGTTTCCGATATCCTTCCTCCTCCTCAGGAGGCCAGCAAGCACATCCCCTTCAGTTGAACAGGGCGTCTTGCAAAAGAAAGTTAAACAATTTTGCATGATTCGAGATGCGGTTGTCTCACAAAGCTCCTCTTGGAGACAGCCCCCTAGTCAATGCCATGGGACAAATGCTATGGACCTCAGGCAAAATGGGAAATGGGGCTTTGATTTAGGTTTTGAACAGCCACTCTCTTTCCTAGATGCACATTCATGAGCCAGGCTGAAGGAGGAAAAAGCAGGTCAGCCTAGAGTCTTGGGTGCTATTTTAAAAGGTACACTAATCAAATCAGAATAGGCAACAAGGTTTGGGGTATTGTTTCGTTTGTCAAGCGGCTTTAGAGAAGAAAGAATTCAGGCAGGACTGCAAAGTCAGTCTCAAGGCATGGTAGCATCAAAGTTGAAGGGGCCTCCCCCAAACACTCACCACCTCCTATGGATTCTGGCAGTGTCTTCTGGGGTTCCCTAAACACAGAGCCTCATACCTTCCCCCATCACCACATTTGCTACAGGTGTCCTTCCTCCAACCCATGGGTACACCAGTGGCTACTTTCGTTGTTGCTGTTTTACACAGGTATACAATCATTGTACACACACGTGGGCCACTCAAATAGAGGAATGAGCTTGTCATTCAAATAGAGGAATGAGCTTGTCCATCACCTCCCCACATGTGGCTTCCTTATGGTAAAAATGGTTGAAAGGGGCTTGCTTATCTGTTCTATAGAATACTGCTAAGTATTGTCGCTGTACTCCTCAGAAGAACACCACAATGGAAAATCCAACCCAGCTGTAACTTGGTGACTCTATACCATTCCCCACCCTCCTTCCGCTCTTTCCTCCTCAGCTCTGGTAACCAGCATTCTTCTCCCAGCTCCTAGGAGATCAGCCTCTTCAGGTCTCACACAGCAGTGAGATCATGCAGGATTCATCTTTCAGTCCTTGGCTTCTTCCCCTCGACAAATCACAGCACCAGTTTATGGAAAGCCCAGAAGGTTCAGAAACAGTATCCCTGGACCTCAATCTCAGTGCAAACAAGACTGTCACCAACTAGGTACTGGCCATGGGGAGTACTTTTAGTTGCTGGGTCTAATCATGTGGCCTCCTCTTAATTCTAGTATCATTTTCGATTTGGGATGTTATTATTTTCCACTCTGTCATGGCTGCCCTTCCAGTCATTATAACTTCATCCAGATGGAGCCTAACTCCAATTTATACTTTCTCTTCTTACTTAATATAGTTTCCATAGTCCATGGTCAATGGAAGGTTATTTTGGGGGATTTTGGAGAGTTCTTGGGTTTTGCTGTTGTTGTTGTTGGTGGTGGTTTTTAATGCAAATCACAAGCCTTTCCCCAGACTCCCTGCATCAATATTTGCATTTAAATACATGGGTGATCCATATCAACACTTAGAAGCACTGTGGAACTGGACTCCTAGCTAAGAAGTTTTCTTAAAACTTTTTTTATCAACCTTGTTGTTGGGAAGGAGAGGTTCAGTCTATAAGGTAGAGATATAAACAAGTGTCTGCTTTCTTGGTGTATGTATATACATAAGAGAATAGCAAACTGTATGGAACCCATTTCTGCACTGAAAGCCATTCTTTCAGTAATGAGTTAAATAAGACTAGCTTTGCAATCCTTTCTTCTTTTAACAATTAAGATGGAGGACTATGCCACGCCCTGGTTAAAAAGACATGTGCAGGGGCAGGGAGATGTCTCTGTCAGGGCAGTGATTGCTTTTTAAGTGAGTACAAGGGACCTGGATTCAAATCTATGACCTATAAGAGAAGGCTACCAAAAGACACGGAGCCAGTTGAGCAGGCACATTAGTAACTTCCCTATGAACCAACCAGAAGTCTGCTGCGAGGCCTGGAGACAGCTGATGTCATGATGACCTGGGCCAATGAGAGATAGACAACACAGCATTTCAGACTGGCGCCACCTCTGGGTCACGGGAGGAGGTAAAGAGGCCTTCCTGTACCCTCCAAAAAAGAATCAATGGCTTTTGCTTTTTATCTGGCTCTTGGAGTCTTCTCACCACCCCCACCCCCAAGAGGCTACCCTCTTGGACTTGTCTCTTGAAACAAGCATCCACATAAAACATGGGCCAGATGGCATGCGCTTGTAATCCCAGTGCTGGGGAGCAGAGACCAGAGGTGACTGGAGCTTTGGGGCAAGCCAGAGTACCAGGTTCAGTAAGAGTTATGTCAACAATAAAATAGAGGGACCAAGACACTGGACATCTATTTCTCGAATCCATATGCACACGCACACACCCATACACACACACACACACATGCATGTGCATGCATGCACAAACATGTACACCCATAGACATGCCAAAGACAAGCAAACATTCATACTTTCTTTGCTGGAATTTACGGGGAATCTAGTGAGAAACTCTTACAATAACTAGAAAATCTATCTTCTCCATCTTGTGTCTTCCAAGGTCTACAACTAGAATGATGAAGTAAATCTTCAATAAATGTTCTTAAATGAAAATCACAATAGTAGAATGCATGAACATGGCTTGACTAATATTTTGCAATTGTTTAAACTGTTTGGACAAAGCCCATCAGAAAGCTGAGAAGACTGTGGCTAGCTTGTAATTTATTCTGCTTCTTACACTATCAAAGTCTGAGCAGTTTGTCAGGTTTTGTTTATAGCATATAACTTTCCTAAAGCAATGTATCCATGTTTCTCATTATGCATGAATAGTATTTGGTTAAATATGGCCTACACTTCTGTCTACCTAACAGGGAGAAATGATTTTAGCAGAAAAAAAATCAAGATGTGCTCTTGGAAGACATTCATTCTCTCTCTCTCCCTCCCTCCCTCCTTCCCTCTCTCCCTCCCTCCCTCCCTCTTTTCATTTCTCCATCCTTCCCTCGTTCCATATTGTTTTTAGCTTTTGTTTCAAGATATTTGTATCTGAGAGGGGATTTCTAGTTGGCAATCTTTTGACTGAGTAGCAGCAAGCAGGGTCTACTCTGTCTTATCTTTAATTCCTCACAATCTAAACAGAAAGATGGAGATAGTTTGGCTCCAATGGTGACTTGAAAATACCTGCCTAGAAAAAAAAATTGGCCAGAAAATGAAAACCTCTGGAAAATTCAGAGTTAGAAGAAAACATAGGTAATGTCTGGTTATATGGGAGAAAGCCTGGTGTTACGAGGAGGGGCAAGCTCACCTCCACTTTCTGATAAAGAGAAAGAAACTTAAAGGGAGAGGCCACTTACCTAAGGCCAGTGGGGTTTCAGTGAGATAATAGAAGGCACCTTCAGCCTGTATGAAAGGTCCTCTAGTGAGAGTTCTGATAGACGCCCCTCCTGTCATCTATTCTCCTGTGTACATGTCCACTGTTTGTTGGGTGTTTGCATGTATATGAGTACACATATTTGCAGGTACATGTGTACGTGTGTGGAGACCAGAGGTTGACATCAGATGTGTCCTCTATCTCTCTCCACCTTATATATTGAGGCAGGGGCTTTCATTTGAACCCACAGCTGACAGACTTGCTCCAGGAATCCCATCTCTGTCTCCTGAGCCCTGGGATTATAGGTGGACCCACTACGCCTGCATGGGTATCCTTGTGCTTACATGGCATGTGTTTTACATCCAACACACCCATCTTCCCAGCCTTCTTCCTTCCTTTCTTCTTTCCCCTTCCTCTTCTTTTTCCGTGTGTGTGTGTGTGTGTGTGTGTGTGTGTGTGTTTAGCTAGGCTAGTGCCTTCCTATTGGTCTATATATACCACCAACTCTGGATTTTCATATTAATTACCCACGTGCATAACAAAAGCCAAAGGCAGGTGATAACCGTCTGCAGTGTTCCAAATATGTTGTCGTTTTATCTGCTCATTTTGACGTTCCTCAGAGGCCTTTTTCCTGTCTGTCATGGGCTGATTTTGTCTCCCGGCTCTGTCAAACACCGGCATGTTCTGAGGTCCCTGGGGTGTGGCATGTCTATTTCCCTCTTAAGTTCTGCTCTCTCACTCTCATGTGTTTTGAAAGTCATTCTTTTTTCATTTTCTTTATTATTATTAAAAATTTCCACCTCCTCCCATTTTTATCC
>LOEQ01001035.1:46354-61239 GCA_001685075.1 Bramus lutescens
AAAATGGGTCCCTTAATTAAGATATCTACTTCCCTGCTCCCATAACCACCCTTCCTCCATCCCGATCATCCCAATCCCGCAAGCTCTCCCCATCCTCCCCTTCTCACTTCTCTCTCCCCATCTTCCCGTACTCCCACCCCACCCCCACCCCAAGCTCCTAATTTTTGCCTGGCAATCTTGTCTGCTTCCGATATCCAGGAGGATAACTACGTGTTTTTCTTTGGGTGTGATACAGGACTAAGTGCTTCAAGGTCTCTCTCCCACTGTCCATGTGTAGGTCTCTGTGAAAACTCCTATCTACTGCAAGAAGAAGATTCTCTGATGAGGGCCAGGCAAGGCACTGATCTATGGGTATAGCAATGTGGCATTAGAAGTCATTTTATTGCTGTTATTTAGCAGAGTAGTTGTAGTAGTTTTTCCCTAGTGCCCATGGCCTATCTAGCCTCAGGTTCTTGGCTTCATTAACAGTACCAGGCATGGAGTGGACCTTAAAAGAGTAGCTGGTTACTCCAATAACGTGTGTGCCACTATTGCATCAGTGTATCAGGTAGTTATTGTAGCTTGCAGCATTCATAACTAGGTGAGGCTGATGATTGTTTTTCTCCTCTAGTAGCATGTGTAATTCCTTCCAGCACTATGGGTGCTAGACAGCAGGGGTGAAACTTCTGGCTGAACACCAGCTTGATTTCTTCATGCTCCGTGACATAGGTATGTGATATCTTCATGGATAGGGTCTTACTGGGAGGATCCATAAGAGAGGAAAGAATACGTCCAAAATATGTTCCTTGAAAACATTTTAAAGAAAAATGAAAGAATATCCTTTGGATACCTTCTTCTGAGAATTCCTTTATTTCTGTTTCACTCCCCTCCCCCCATGATTTCTTTTTCTGAGCATAAGATTCTGGTCTGAGAGAGTAAAAGTTTGCTTTTGATACTTAAACTTTGCCCTGCTACTTCCTGGTGACTCCATTTCTTTTGATGAAAAATTTATAGTTACTTAAAAGCTAACATGCTACTTCGTCCTGTTTTCATGGCTTCTTATGAAAGAACCAATCAGTTGAACACTATTTCCCACTGTGCAGGAACAGCAGGAAGCATGTGAGAAGGCCCTGCAAAAGGGAAACAGTAGGCTGGCAAGATAGTTCAGCAGACAAAGGCAAGCTGTCCCCAGACCTCCACATTGGTGCTTTGGTGCTGTGCATACACACACACACACACACACACACACACACACCAAATAGCCAAATATAAAAATATCTATAAAGCCAGAAATCATTCACATGATACAAAAAAAAGGAATGATCCAATTCATTTAAAATGTTCATGGTCCCGTGAGGGAGAGAGAGTGTCTTCCAGAAAACCCTTGTTGTGTTATGTGGACAGAGACAATCATGGGAGTTCTAGAAACTTCCAGTGACTTCTTTCTGTATGTGCATACAAAGGTTTAGTTTTTGGGTAGAGATAGGGTACCCCACATTTGTCATTTCCCTCTGCCTCACTGAGCCTAAGAGATTGGGGTGTGTGTGTGTGTGTATATACACATGTGTGTTTATGTGCACATTTATATGTGCATGCATGTATTATGTAAACATGTATGTGTGTATGTATATGCATGTGAGTGTATTGTGCATGTCAGTGGTGTAGAGAAGTTTACAGGCACTCCAGCTTCATGGTTGATAGACTTACAGTCTATATACATGGAGAGTGCACACTGTGAACAGCATTTTTTAATTCATGTGTACAGTTTTATTATCTAGCAAATTTTAAATTAACAAGGATCTTCTCCAGGGTTTCCTAAATTAAAAGATTCACATGATGTTTTAACTTATTTAGTTCCCAAATGCACATTTAATTTTACTTTTTCCCATCTATTTCTTCCCTTCTTACCATTCTTAAATAAGAAAGCTGTGCTTTTCTTCTAAATGGAAAAGGTCCTGGTCCCCTTCTACAAGGAAGCTCACCATTATAATCCCTTTTGAGATCTTGTGTTTACCTCCTCCACTTCATTGGGTCATTCATTAGTAGGAACAGCTCTTTGGGGTCTTTATTCCATCATATAACATTCCCCTTGCCATAGGTATACTCTCTAGAACAAACTTAATATGCCATTTCAACCCACACTGTTGAAATATTCACAGGCTGCGTGTGTTCGCTGAGACTGTGTGTGTAGGGGGAGAAGGGGAGGCGGTGGCACCCCGAGAGGGTCAGGGAAGAACAGTTACACATTCAGGGGTACGGGAGGTTAGCTCTGGGTTCTCAGATGGTAAATGTCAATATTTCCCAGAATTCAGACTTAACATTCAGAACAAATCTAACTTCTGTCACATCTTTGGGGAGCAGTGACAAGTTCCTTATTTAGTCATTTCTAATTCTCAGCCTCATACAGCAGCTTTCGCTTCTCTGTCACCTGCCCCTGGCAGCATTCAGTTTCGAGGCTTCA
Organism: Bramus lutescens; assembly: GCA_001685075.1. Classification (NCBI taxonomy): domain Eukaryota; kingdom Metazoa; phylum Chordata; class Mammalia; order Rodentia; family Cricetidae; genus Bramus; species Bramus lutescens. The sequence continues at coordinate 48,795 of LOEQ01001035.1, forward strand.
GCTCTGGCAGACGAGGGCCTCTCACCATCAACTGTATCTGATGAAGTCGTGCCACAAAGAGTTCTTGGCTGTGCGGCCCAGTAAATAGCTCTCTCTTATGTTACATGCACAGATGACAACATGCTTTGAACGGGGGCTCTCAGAAACCATCCGCGACACAGCTATTGCAAGCCAACGGTTTTCTTGGAAAAGGTTGCAGATGAAGCATTAAAAATCCCCTGCTTTGAACTGCACCCAGCTGAGTGTAGAGCGTACAAGAAATGGAGTTGGCACTCAGCGTCTAACACCTCTGTCAGGCAAGCTCTTCCCACAGAGGTGAGGGCAGGATGTGCGGCTTTGCATGAGCACCAGGTTGTTGTAGACGGAAGGCGAATGTGCCACTTAGGTTTTGATTTTCATGTTCTAAAGTGTGACGTGGTGGGTTAGGCATAGTTGTGTCTGGAAAGGAAAAGACAGATGTCCGTGGTGGAACCCACCCATACCCCTGTGGATTTCCCATTCTGTGCTATTTGTCCTGCCAATTCCACATTTTCTTAGCAGATAATATGGAGGATGTATTGAAAGTTGGAATTAACTAGACTCAGTCTTGGGCCTTCCATTTAGCTAGCTATTCAGGGGCTACAGCTTGTCTTTGAACCCAGTCCCTCATTTATAAAACAGGAGAAAACCAGATGGGTATGGAGAGGTACACCTCAGAAGGCTGAGCAGGGGGATCAGATCTCAAGTTTGAGGCCAACCTGGATTATACAGTGATTATATAATCACCGTTTCAAAGAAATAAAATCAAACAAAGCAGGAGAAAATCCAAGTCTGAGATCATTACATGATAATGAGAAAGTCCTTAACGGTTATTATGGAAGTTTAGGAGTTAGTATTTCCTTTGGAGTCAGTTGCTGTGTTTGCACACACATATGTGAAAGTGGAAGTTGGAAGCCAATGTCAGGTGATTGCTCTCTACTGTAGTCTTTGAGACCAGGGTCTCTTGCTGAGCCTGTATCTCGCCAATCTGAGCTAGACTGGCCAACCACCAAGTCTCAGCGATCCTTCTGCCTCTCTCTCCTTGGCATTGGGATTGTGGATGCCTGCCGCCATGCCAGGCTTGTGTGCATGCATGTATGTATGGGTGAGTGTGTGTATGTAGGGTGTGTGTGTGTGTGTGTGTGTGTGTGTGTGTGTGTGCTGTAATATAAAGTCAGGGCCTTAGGCTATCACAGCACTGTAGTGACTGAGCCATCTCCCCAATCCTCTCCACTTTTTAAGATATAGTCTCTCACTGGAGCTAGAGTCCCCCCCATTCTTCTAGGCTGGGTAGCCACCAAGCCCCAGAGAGTCCCCTGTCTCCACTTGCCTAACACTGACTTCAGGTGCACAGCACCACACACAGCTTTTGGTGCTTCTTGGTGGACTAAACTCAGGTCTGCACACTCACACGCCAAGCGCTTTACCAGTGAAACCATCTCCCTAGCCCATGAGTTCACACTTAGAATAACCCTGAGGTTGAGAAAGACTGCTCAGTGGTAAATGAAAGTTCTCCAAATCTGAGCATCCAGATTCCATCCCTGGACCCACATGGTTGAAGAAGAAAAGCAACTCCCCAAAGCTGCCCTCTGCCCACACCGATGCTGGGGCATGCATGCACTTATGTGTGGTCCCACATGCTCCTGAAACATAATAAATAAATGAAATATAACTAAACTACTTTAAAAAGTTTTGAAAGCCATATGCTCTAAATATTTTATGGTAGCAACTGTTAGTAATAATAAAATGCTTTTATAATAGTAAACATTTATCGAATGCTTATAATGCCCCAAGCCCTTCTCATATGTCCTCTGGTATGTGGCTATCACAGCAGAACAAGCCCCAAGCATAATGACCATGACTAAATGAAGATTAAAAGCACGTGTTTAGCAGACTCTCATGGGGGGGGGCGGGGATCTGTGGTTCACAATGACTTACTTACTCGTGTTTTCTCTCACTCATTTCATATCTAAATTCACACCCTGAAATTTTTACATAAGGACCCCATGCACTCTGAAGGCAGAACACAATCTCTCTAGGTCACTGATTTCCCTGTGCTGAGTGCTTGGATAAATTTTGATCAGTAGTTCTCAACAAGACATGGTTCTGCCACCCGGCGGGTATTTGGCAATGTCCAGAGGCAATTTTGGTTGTTACAATAGCTAGAGCTACTAAGTGTATACAGATTATAGCATTGAGGTGCCGCTCAGTGTCCTCCTGTGTCTGGGACATCTTAGATTTGAACGTGATGACAGAACAACCGTGATGAGCTCAGGAGACTGTGATTGGGAAGAACCAGAAATGCATGAACTGGTCCACACACATGCTGAGCTGTGCTCCAGGATGTCGTGTTGGTGTGAACTCCTTTCCATCATCAGAAGATGAGTGTTCTTATCCCTTCACGACCCCAGTTCTTCATTTATATTTGAAGAATTATCTTCAAATAATAATGAATATTATTAAATAAATTTTTTATTATTAATAATTATTATTAATANTTAATAATAATATTACATAAAATTGCTTTAAGTCCTGAGAGAACTTGTTTTGTTTTGCTTTTAAGTAAAAAAATATATGCAATTTTGATTAGTAAATCTTAAAAAAAAATAACAAAATCTTGTTCTTTTTCCAGTTTGGTGAGAAGCTCTGCGGTTGAGACCTAAATATTTAGAGACGCTCCTCCTGAAAACTTAAGCCACCCTCAGTGTGGCTAAAAGCCCACATAGAAATGCACACAACATGATTTTAAGGCTGTGAAGGTCAAATCCTAAGGAGCGACCAAGAGCTGGACTGCAGGAAAGCCTTGAATCTTAAGCTCTCTTCAACCATCTATGGGCTGGCTTTAGTCTCATTGCTGTTGTTTGGTCCAGGCTCATCAATCCAGAAACCACAGGTAGCCACTGATGCAGAGAGAATCGCTCTGGTAGTGTCTCTAGTGTAAACACAAGGAGAAGAAAAATAGAAAAACTTTTTTAGGTACAAATTATGACGCATTAGATGGGAACAATTAAACTAACAATAATAGAAATCCAGCTCATTAAATTAGTCAAAATTAGACAAAATACCCAAGAAAGCCAATTTATAAAGAGAAAATGATTAGCTGAGTTTAGATTTTTAGGGGCTCAAAGGCATGATGCATGCATGGGCTCCATTCTAGTATCCTGCCTGATGGCAGCATGCTGTGACGGAAGCAGGCACAGGTGCATGCATCAGAGCCAACCAGTCACGTCTCAGTTCTCAGACTAGTGGTGGGAGGGGGAGACAAGTGGGGAGGGTAAAGCAGAGATGGGAGAGAGGATGAGAGCCCACCATCCAGACACCTGCAAGGTCAACCCCAATGACCCAGGAATCTCCCATAAGACAGGACTTTCTGAAGTTTTCTCGGCATCCCAACAGCACCAACTGGAGACCAAACTTTTAACTCATGGGTCTTTGAGGGACAGTCACAACCCAAACCAAAGCATCACTTATTCCTTGAAGCTCATCACCCTGCCCTGCCCTCCCACAGGCCACTTTCCTGGAACAGTCTCTTGGCATGGATCTGGCTAGACAAAAGGAGGATGAGATGATGCTGTCTACAACTCAGTATGTCACTTGCTCCAGAAATTTCTTCATGTTCTATATTTGGTGTCTGAGACATTCTCTAACCTGCTTTTTATTTTATTTTCCCAAGTCATTCATGTTTTAGAAAGATCCTTACTGTTTCCAAGACAATAGCTTACTCTTCACAAACTGACAGCAGGGCTCCATTGCTGCAGACAAAACCACACGACTCACTGAACCCGGAGAGATGGAGCTGGTGCCGACACAGAACCTTCATTCCCATGTTCTAGCGTCTATGGCATGGAGAGGTGCCCTACAGCTACCCAAAGAGAAAAGTAAACACCAATCCGGCCACAAAACCTTTGATCTACAATCTGCCTCACCAGCAAGTGCAACCCCAACACAAACCTTGAGAGAGTGACCAGCTGATGTCTGATGTCTGACCTGACTTAAGGCCACTCCATGAGATGGAACCCATACCTGACCAAAAACCAAAGTCTAGATAGCTCAGAGACCAAGGGAAATCTAAACACTTGTCTGAAGAAACATAACAATAAAATAACCCCCAGCGATGTTCTGCTATATTCATGGAAAGTGCCTCACTCGGTCATCATCAAAGAGTCTTCTACCTGCCACAGAAGGAGACAAATCCAGAGGCCAGCAGACAGACATTGCTTAGAGGCAGTGGGAGAGAACTTGGAACACACAGCTCTAGACAAGATGTCTCCGTCAAATTCATGCCCTCAGAGCTCAGGAAACACCACCGAAGAGGAGGCAGAAAGAGCCAGGAAGACAGAAGGGACGGAGGACACCAGGGACAGGCCCTCTAAAACAGCTGAGCAAATCTCATATGAACCCACAGAGACTGAAGCGGCAAGAACAGAGCCCACCCAGGCCTGAACCAGGTCCTCCGCAAATGTAGCTTTCAGTTGAGTGCTTTTATGGGACTCCTTAAGGCAGAAGCAAGTAGGTCTCTGATTCTTGTGCCTTCTCTTTGGGTGTTTCTGTTTTGCTGTTGGCTTGGCCTGTCCAACTTTAATATGATGGCTTTTGTTTTATCTTCTTAAATTTTATTTTGCTGTTATCTCCTAGAGGCCTGTTCTTTTCTAAAGAGAGACAGAAAGGGTGTGGATCCAGATGGGAGGGGAGGGAGAGAGGAACTAGGAGGAATAGAGGGAGGAGAAACTTTATTCATATTATATAGAAAAGAATTTATGCTTAATAAAAGGGGAAGATGACAAAAGAGATCCTTAATAATTTCTAAAGTAGGGCAAAAAAATAAAGAAGTAAATTCAATAACAGAGTTTTACCAAAGGCATTATTTCTAAATAACAAAACAAACAACAACAACAAAAAAAACCTCTGCACTTTCTACATTTGTATTTCTTGACCAGGCTAGTATTTATTTTTTCTGCTAGAAATCACTAATCTAGTACAGATAGTAAGAAGCAAGCTAAAAATCAAACAAACAAACAAGTAAAAACCCTTTGATCTCTTTGGTCAAGAGAGCAGGGTATAAGAAGGTGTCTAGAGAGGAGACCAGAGAAGTTATAAAGGCATTTGATTCACATTAAATTCTTAAGTAGAGGCTGGAGAGATTGCCCAGTGGCTAGAGCACTGGCCGCTCTTGCAGAGGACCTGGGTTTGCTTCCTGGCACCCACCTGATGGCTCATACTCATCTATGACTACAGTCCCAGGAGACCCTGTGTCCACCCTCTCCTGACCTCCATAGACACCAAGCACAAACATGCATGCTAGCAAAATACTCACACACATACAATAAAAACAAATTTTAAAATCAAATTAAATAACCAACTTTGATTAGCAAATGGAAAGATACAGGTACATGTTAGGACATATTATGAAAGAACTTGAGATAGGCAGAAGGAGGCTGGGAGATAAAGACAAGAACGGCAAAGGAAGAAGTTCAAAACTAAGAGAAGGCTAGAGAATAGGCAAGGCGCTGGTCACTATAACACCTTCTACTGTATCTACCCAAGCCCGGGCACCCCAAAGCGTTCTGCATTCTTTCTATCAGCAAAAGACTCCAGACTTTATGGTGGGCATTTAACAATATAAATTGAGACGAATTTTCTTTCAACTTCTCAATATTTTATTGTTCTTTCTTGCCTACAGGAAGCCTTCTGTCATTTGCTGAGGAGTTCCCCCATACCTCAAGCACGGGTCACCTTAGCTAACAAGCTGACTGTGGGCTTGATCAGGTGTGCAGGAAGGGAGGGGAACTGTGTGAAATCAGCTCTCATTTTTATCTCAGAATTAAAATTTGCAAGAAAGAATTGTTATATCGCAAAAAAACAAATTATATATTTTGCTTATACCAGAAGACATTTTTCATATTTGGAGTTCAGTTACTCTGTGTAAAGATTCCTGGTAAATTATTAGATCTTGTTTTATGCTGGACAGTAAATATTTGAACACTCATAATTCCCTCATTAAGGGCTCTTTCTAGTTGTATTTACGTGACCAAGTGGAACTGCCTTTGGCCCACTGAAGATGTATTTAGCTCTCTCAAGATTCTGACAACAAATGCTTCCAAAACAAGACATATTTTTGCCCTTGTATTGAGTATATAACTTCTAAGGTCAGATAGCCCTCTGGAGGGAAAAAATAGTCTATGATGTCCTCTAATCGCAGTGTGGGAAACTGTGATATGCTTCCAAATAATTAGTCGTTTTCTTGTGAAACTCAGGGTGATTCTTGTTTCTTTCACCCCCAAACGCGTGCCAGTAATGGACAGATGAGCAGAGACTATTACTTGCCACCATGGCCTTGACGTGAGTCATTGACTTAACAGAAACGTTACAGCAATGTAACAAGAACATAGATGTAATATGTAACAAAAGAAATAAAGAGACCAATGCCTTAGCATTGTTTGACTCAGTAAGATACGACATACATCTTGAGGGACCTCGAATATTCTATTGGAACCAGAAAAGTCTGGCAGTCTAGTGATGTTAATATTGCAGCACAGCGCATCGCACATATCTGTGACCCTGCTTGTGTGAACAAAACCACCACCCTGGAAGTTATGTAAATGTACACGACAAAGACAGTATACTTCCACAATACCAATAACAGTGATGTCCGTCACTTCAGGGGAGTTGTGACAGGAACCCACACAGCTCGCCACATCGCAGTCACAGTGGAAAGCCAGCTGAGTCTCATCCACCCAAGCTCCCTGACTTCTTGTGCTCAGCTCGCCTCGTCTACTCCTATGCAGCTCAGGGCCAAAGCCTATGAAACAGCACCACTTGTGTTCCGGGTGAATCTTCCCGCCTCTGTTAGTAATCAAGAAAATCCCCCACAGTCTTGCCCATAGGCCAACCTGATCTAGATAATTTCTCATTAAGACTCTCTTTGCAGGTAACTCCAGGTTGTGTCAAACAGGCAGTTAAAACCAACCAGCACAATTTCTTTCAGTTGGAGGGAAAATAGAAGCTTACTGTCAACACACCATGTGGCATTCCAGTAGACCTTTTTATCCTGTGTTTATGTTTATAGTGTGTGTTGATAGCATCATTCCCTGGTGCTTGATTTAATCTCATGTTTTGTTCATCGTGGACCCTAAATAGAAAAATCCACTGCTAATGTTGCTAGCAAGAGGTCACATGGAGTAATTGACCTGGAAATGAAATCTAAAGTGATTATGGGCTATGAAGGTGGAAAATCAATGGTGGTTATTGCTCTCCAGTCAAGCATGCCCCAGTTCACAGCTACGATCTTGAAGAATGTGAACAAAGGGATCGAAGCTAGTTAAGAATCTGATTTGTGGAAGGCAATGGAGACCAGAAGCTGGGCATCGCAGCCCAGCACTCGGGAGATAGAAACAAGAGGACCAGAAGTTTAGAGTCATCCTTGGCTACATGAGGACTTCAAGGCCAACCTGGACTCTCTGAACCCCTATTTCCAAGAACTACAAACTACCTAGATGACGTTCTATAAAATTTGGAAAAAAAAACCTCCAATGACTTGCATTGAAGACCAGCTAGAACCACAGTTCAGAAGAAAGTCTAATAGGGTCAATTGTTATGTTGAAACTGGATCCACCCACAGTGTTGAGGCTCCAGGAGGTGGGAGCCAGTCGAGGAGTGCTAATGTTACTCGGCCTCAGAAAGAACCCTGAGTCTCCCAGAACTGATGACTTGGACACTCTGGGCATGCCGACTGTCGAAGAAAACAACTTGGGTGGATGCTGCCTTTCTGTTCTGGAAATGGAGACCTGAAAGCGGCTCCATCTACATGAATGGGTAGCCTCTTCAAGGCATTCGGAGAAAGTAAGGGTCTTCCTTAAGAACAGGTTTGTTTTAAGTTGGGAATCAAGGCCCTTTGTGATTCGGCATGGTGAGGATACCAGGACCTTCCAGTGTGACCTTCCAGTGTGTCAATGTGCTCACTACTGGTGGCCTGCAGGGACAGAAAGAGATCAAATGCAATTCAACTCCATTCCAGGTGACCCACCAAAGCCCTCAGCCAGAAAAACAAGACCATTTGAAGAACACAGTTTTTGGTCTTCTGCCTGTGCAGATGTGTGTACACAAGTTGATTCCTTGATGGCCCCAGAAGTGGGGAGCTGCCTGATGATCCACGTCAAATTCAGCAACATGTGACTAAACTCTTGCCTCACTCCAGGCCCTAGTCCAAAGCACTTGGCATCTATCCATGCCTGTGAGGGGGGAACTCTTAGTCCCATTTTACAGAGAAGCAAAGTGAGTCACAGAGGGTTTCATCAGACCAATCAGAACTCAGAGAGTCCAGCTACACATGCTCATGCCAGTCTAGAAACTGCCGGGGCACCCTTGAGCTTGTTTTTAGGGGCTTGGGGGTCCTAACTTCCCCCTCACCCATCGTGCTAGCTTGCTTCCCAGAGACTGCACACCCCTTGAATCTTCATAACTGATGCATTCACTTGAATCAGTCACCCTTAACTCCCACCAGCATTTTGGCCCCAAATAGCCACATGACACCACGCTAGGCAGGCTCGAAGCCTTGCAAAGTTTATATTACCTGAGCTAGAGCTAGCTTCGTTTCTTTTCTTCCCACCCCTCTGAAGCATTTATCCAATCTTCCAACTTACTGTTTCATAGTGCTGCTCTGGACTCAGTAAGTCTCTCAGATATAAAGCCTGGCTCATTTGCTGGGGCTTGTTTGCAAAGGCCAATGCTGTTTTTAGTACAGTGCCCTGCTCAGAAACTCCCGAGGGATCTGAGGAGGGGCGTGTACATGGAAATCTTTAGCCACACAGCACCAATCTGAGGCGTAGTCTGTAAGCACGCACTCACAATGCACCCCACGGTCGCAGGTTTCCTCCCCGACTTCGGGAATATTGGAGCTGGGAAAAATATTCCGAACCTGAGCAGGGCTCTCGCCGCTGAAGCGAATTTCAGGTGAGCACTGGATACACTGAGCGGAGGCAGTGACCTTTGTGCTATGCAGTGTTTTCATTCTGCAGCTTGCGCGGCAGGGACCCTGACATCAGAAGCTCGGATGGCCCGAGGCTGTGTTGCAGAGAAAAAGAAATAAAGACGGGCTGCCCTACTTCCAGTTTGTGTAGTAATCCTTGTGCAGTGAGGAACCTGGTTCAGACAACACTGTGTGGATGAGCGACCTCTAGTGGCTATATTTGGGGAGTGCGTCCCTGCTTTGACGGCTGCGATGTGGGTTTTGTGTGTCCATCCTCATCCGCTTGCTCTGCCTAGTAGAAGGATTTAGAGGAAACATTAACAGGTAAATTTAAGGAGCTTATCTTCTCCAGTCTGAGGAATCCGGGAGAACATACAGTTCCTCTATTGAGTTGATTGTGCAGGAACTTCCGAGGGTGCAGAGTAGGTAATTCAGGAAGCTGAACCAAGAAGGACAAAGAAACTTCGGAGGACAACCGGAAGGTCATGATTGCATAGGCGAACAGTCCAAAGCAGGCAGAAGAGGAAAAAAAAATCCCTGGTGATATGAAACAGAGATTTCCAGTGAAAAGTATTAGATTGTCTGAGGTATATTGGGTGGTCTGTAAAGTTTGGGAAATAGAAATTAAAAATCAGTACTTAAAGGTGCTCTGTGTGTGTGTGTGTGTGTGTGTGTGTGTGTGTGTGTATTCACACATGTGGGTGCTCCGTGACATGATTATGGAGGTCAGAAGATAAATTACAGGAATTTTTTCTCTTCATTCAGCAATAAGTCTAGGGAACCAAACTCAGGTTTGATGACATGTGGCTTTACGGCCAGAGCTACATCACTCATTCCCTCGGGCTCTTTGGGAAGAGCACTCCTGGGATCTTCACTGTGTACAGCTATCTTACCTCCCAGCCTGGGCAACTCCTTTGTCCCAAATGTCTGCGTGACACATTCTGTTCCCATGTCAACAGCAGCAGTCATAAGCTCGGCTCCACCAGGGCTGAATGGTTAACACAGATGCTTGCGCTAGACCACAAGGAGGATCCGGGTATTTCAAGGATGCCAAATCTAATTTTCACCTTTTAATGATGTTGGCCAGCCCAGAGTAATGAGCACAAATGGAAGAAGCAGAGGCTATCGGGGTTTGGGGGTGAAGGGGGGGAGAATTAAAAACTGCATGTGGAGCCGGGTGGTGGTGGTGCACACCTTTAATCCCAGCACTCGGGAGGCAGAGGCAGGCTGATCTCTACGAGTTCCACGCCAGCCTGGTCTACTAGAACTAGTTTCTAGGACAGGCTCCAAAGTTACTGAGAAACCCAGTCTTGAAAAACCAAAAAACAAAACAAAAACCCTGCATGTGGTGGGTGGGGAGAGGGCAGAAGAGACAAGAATGAAGCTTGGTTCAGTTTGACTTGGTAGCCATCGCTGATTTAAACTTTAAGAGTCTGACACCAGTTGGTTCATTTTGTCCATTTCCCCAGCACAATTTAGGGAGAAAAAAGTTTTTTGATAACAATAAACTCAGTCCTAACTGTACAACAAATTAAAAACATATTTACATTGAGATTCCTCACAAAGTACATCTGCCTTCTTTCATAAAGATGGGTATTGACTCAGAGATAGTGCCCAGGATATAGGGTCTAGAGAAAGTGACTGTAGTAAACATATGCCTGTGGATGTCAGGATTGGTGGCCTGGCCCTAAAATACCATAGAAGTCACTTAGGCTGTTATAACGTACAAGTGACATCACTCATAGGATGGGTTTTTATGGCCTAGAATGGCTAATATTTAGGAGATTGTGGGGAATACTGAAAGAGCCTGGCTCAACAGCTAGCAACGGGTCAGCAGATTGTAAGCAACCTTCTTCCCCAGCATTCTGGGAGAACAGCTAAGCATCTTCTTCCTTCAGAGAGATGAACTGGATGTTTAACTTTTCCTGGATTCTCCAGTGATTATCTGTATGCACAAGGACTTTTTGCCTTTTACAAACATGCCTGTCCAGCCATCAGTGAAAGCTCAATTCTGGGCAATTGCTATAACCAAGAGCACAGATCTGGACTGGCGAGATGGCTCAATGTAAGGGTTCTTGGTGCCAAGCCTGGTGATCTGAGTTTGACTCCTGGAACCCACTTGGTGGAAGGAGAGAACCAATTCCTGATAGTTGTCTTTCTTTTGTCCTCCACATGAGTGCAATGGCACACATGCACCCACACACATGTATAAAACACACACAGATAGGCTGCCAAATGTCCCAAGTATTTCCAGAAGTCTATTCTCATGTGAACTCTCTCCATGTCAAATGACTATTTAGTCAGCTTTTAAATAAAATATTGTATGGCTCCAGTGAAATATTTGACCTTGAGTCCTTACTCTATGAACTGAGATCTAAGTTTAATTTGGGGACAGGGGAGGCTTCAACACTTTTGAATTAAGATACATCTTCTGACAAATCTTGTGCTTTGAGGCTATTTCTTGGGTTTGGTGTTTGTATGTATTTCTTCTACTTATTTATTTTTATTACTTATTTTATGTGTATGGGTGTTTTGCCTGCATGCATATCTGTGCACCAGATGCATGCATGATGCCTGAAAAGGCCAGAGGAGGGCATGAGACCCCTGGAACTGGGGTTACAGACAATTGTGAGCTGCCAGGCATGTGATGGGAATCAAGCCAGGGTCCTCTGGAAGACCAGTCAGTGGTCTTCCAGTTAGGAGCACTGCTGAGCCACCCCCTCCAACCCTGGTGTTTGTATTTTTTTTATGAGAATGGTCTATGAGAGTATGTTGCATAATGGGTATGCTAGGAAAAGCCCAGGAATCTTTGCTCCTGTTCTATTGTTCTTCTTTAGTAAGTTAGGCTTTGTTGTCTCATCAGTAAAACTTGCAATCTAATGCAAGTCTGTTTGGCTCAAATGTTCTAATTCCTAACCCAGCACCTATATCTAGAACTCTGTGATTTTTGATCCCCTATGAGGGAGGATTCACAGTCATCTATCCTTCCTCTACTCTGATGGAGTTTCCTCATCTGTGCACTAGCTGTCTGGGAACTCTTATGGAACTTTATTGTCTGTGTGCTAGCTGCCTGTGCACTCTGATGGAATTCCATCTGTACGCTAGCTGCCTGTGCACTCTGAGGGAGTTCCATCTGTGCGCTAGCTGCCTGTGGACCTATAAGGCAGGCGCAGCAGGACCATCTTCAAGCTAAGCCACACAGCAGAATGAACTGGGAAATTTTGCAACAACAGTAATTTCAAGCTATCAGAGCTCATTCTGATAATCCTGAATATGGCCACAGGGACAATAGGTTTTAAGGAAGAGGACTAAGAATCACTGGTGTAGACAGAGGCAGGCTTTCTGCCCAGCCTCAAACTTGTAAGACTTCTGCAGTGTCAAGCTAAGCCACAGGGCAAAGAGACGATAGATAGATAGATAGATAGATAGATAGATAGATAGATAGATAGATAGATAGATAGA
>LOEQ01001035.1:68743-88381 GCA_001685075.1 Bramus lutescens
ACACACACACCTGCCGTCATCTCCAGATAGGAAAGAAGCGAAGAGAAGACAAACTGAAGCGGGATGGAGTCAAGAGTGAGGCAGAGGGAAACTGAGAAGGTTCGAGACGCCAAGGAGGTAGCAGAGGGGATGAGGAACAATGATAGAAGGACGCTGGGTGCGGGTGCGGACTGCTGTGGCTTGACTATGAAATACCCTCAGAAGCTCAAATGCGACATTTGTCTCTCAGCTGGTGGCGCTGTTTGGGAAGATTATGGAACCTTCAGGAGGTGGAGCCTTAGAGGAGGAAGTACTTCGTGAGGGGAGGACTTTGAGGTTTTATAGCTTGGCTTCTCTCTCTCTCTCTCTGTCTCTCTCTCTGTCTCTCTCTCTGTCTCTCTCTCTCTCTCTTCCCCCCACCCTGCCTCTCTTCCTTTCTCTCCCCTCTCCGCCCCCTCTCTACTTCCTGTGTGGGTATAATAGAATTTGTTCTCTTCTGGCACCTGCCCTTATGCATCCCCTGCCTGTTGCCATGTCTTCTTCACCCTGATAGAACTCTGTCCCTCTGGAACTCTGGGCCTCGATAAACCCTTTCTTTCCTAATTTGTGTTTGGTCACAGCAACAGGAAGGAAATCCTGACAGATTATGAAGACAAGGAGGGAGACTCTTGCCCCGTCCATCTTTCTGGTTGCTCTGCTTCCTCTTGAGACTTGCTGTGTTGGCGGGAATTATCACATCGTCCTGGAGAAGAGTGAACTGAAACCTGAAAGAACAAGGCAGAGAGGGAAAGGACTGCCACTATTCCTGGCATCCTCCTGCGCTTGCCTTGGCCCCCTTGTTCACCCTGCACGGATGTAATCACGCCGAGAAGCACCGCACATTCATCAGCTGCTGCATGAAAATGGAAATTACTCACCTTCAGAAAGGATGCATTTGTGATGGAGAAATAAAATGACCATGTCCATCCATCAGAGGCTGCTCTGCCATGGATTTCCAGCTGGTTAGCTTCTAAATAACCAGACATGCTATAATGAAGGCTCGAGGGCGCTTTGAGCTCGGCTTCTCCTGCTGTAAAGTGTCAGGAGCTGCACTTTTTATTAAAGTTGGGGGGAGGCTCTTAATAGAAAGAAATCACAAATGGTGGCACTGGTCCTTCATCTGTGTGTGCAAATAGCTGAGAAATCAATGGCAGAATGTAAATAAAATAAAATAAAATAAAATAAAATAAAATAAAGACAGACTGGTGTAATGGGGAAAGGTATAATGAAAAGTATCTGGTAGGAATTATGTAAACATTGCCTCAGGATGAAGGTGTTCTAAGGACTAAGGGAAGTATGTCGCCCCACCCCCACCTCCAGCAAGGGATATGACCAGCTATCAGACCCTATACCCCTGAAAGCTCCAACCTAATTTGGTCCTATGTTGAACAACCTTCTTGTGATGGTCTGGCTTTCTGGAGAACTATGCTAACACAGGTGAGATGGTATTTATTAACACAGGCTCAATGCCCGAGCCATTCAAAGTTAAACTTTCTTCTGCTGCCAAGTAATACGGCTGCATTTTATGGATTTGTTTTAATAGTCTAATTGAAATTCCCGTGTCTTTGAATTAAGTTTTGAAAGTGCCTGTCTGTGCTGCGGAGATGGCTCTGCTGGCTGAGCACGTGCTGGGCAAGCGAGAGGACCTGAGTTCAGATCTCCAGCAACTGTGTGCGAAGCCAGGTGTGGTGCATGCCTGGAACCCCAGTGCTGTGGAGGTGGAGGCAGGAGCATCTCTGGAGCCCCCTGGCCAGCGAACCTGGCAGAGCTAGTCAGCTCCAGAACAATTGGAGTGATTGAGAAAGACCTGACATCACCCCCTAGCCTCCATGAATGCACACTCCTGCTCAGTGGTCACTCTTCAGTATTTGATCCAAGTCGAACTTTGCATCCACAGCTGAGAACCAAAGGCTGGTAGGAAATGTCACCTGATTGCTGGACCATTTCCCTCTAACCCTTTGACCTTGAACCAATGCATTGGTTTGCTCACCAATCTATCTTCTTCCATCTCTAATCTCAGTCACAGCGTCTCAGAAGTCCTCCAGGTGTATATGTCCTCCCCTCTTTAAACAGCTGCTGATACTTCCATCTACAGGGTCTGAGATGGCCACGTATTTACTTCAGCCCCATCTTCCTGCTAGAATGAAATGAGTTCTACAAAGGCGGGCAACATGTCTCCATCTTATCCGTGGGCCAGACTGTAGAGTACAGTGTTCTGCACAAAATGGGAGCGTGTGGGGAGGAACTAACCAGTATAGACTTCAGTTTGTCCTATTTATGTATTCTTGAGCCGGAGGTATAAATATTAGGTGGAGCTGGCGAATTGATATGCAAGAGAAGAAAGGCCCCTGGAGAACATGTTGTCTTTCTTCTCTTTAGGGGCGTGCCAGTGTGACTAGCCCATCCCAAAACCATACCAGTGTGGCCACGACAGAACCGGAGAAACAACGGGGCTTCAGATGCCCACCCCCGGTGTTTCCAGAGTGGAGGGACTTCATAGATTTCCAACATTGTCTTTCTTAACATCTGTGCTGGGTGGCGAACCATGGAGAGGCGAACAGCGGATTTGGCAGCTCGCTACCACTCACCAGGAAAGCGGGAGCTTAGGAGAGGCAGTGAGCACGTGGAAGGATGGAGTTAGAAAAATGTGAAGTTGTCCCAAGGCACTGGCCAGGAGAAGACCAGCCTTCCACAGCTGTGTTCTTCTAACCGGATCCCGGTGGTGTGCTTCCGAGCTCCAAAGCCCTTCACGGTTCTTGAATGAACAGTGGCTAAGGCAAAGCAAATTGTCATCATTCTTATTACAAAGAGCCTGCCCTAGAAGAAACAGACACTGCAATGCATAATTTCTTGAAAAATAAATAGCATGCTGTCAAATTAGAAGCGGACGGGCTGTTAGATACTCTTGGATAATCTGGCAGCTGTGGCAGAGTGAATGTTGAGGAAGGTGAGTATTTTTCCACTCTTTCAGAAGCTTGGAAGCAGAAACAGCAACATTTTTTTTTTTGCATCAGTCTTTCAATAGTGTTCATCAAATTATGCTCTCAAGTTCCGTGCTGGGCAGAACATCCTGAGGACAGTTGGAAATGGGCCCAGGGCGAGAATTTGGAAAAGGGCCACGTGAATGCTGCAGCCGTAGAAAACACAGCACCTCGAACACAAAGATAAATAAACGCCAGCCCGTGAATTTCCGTAGTGCCTCAGTTTTACTTTTGACAAAAGGAATTTGTGTTTGAACTGCAAGACGGGCTGTCGTAGCAGCTTCAGCAGAGCTAAGGGTGGTGCCAGGAAAAGGAGGAGCAGTCAGCTGGACGCCCTGTGCTCCGTGACAAACCAGGACATTCTGCAAGCAGGGGAAACATACACAGTAGCTATGTCCATCCCACTGGCCAGCTACTCACACTATCATTAGCACCAGGTGAACAAGATCTACCATGTGTGCCAGGGTTTGGGCCCAAGGGCACAGCTAGGGGAAGGGGAAGTAGTGGCGTCTAGCCATGGCCTTACCCACAAAGAGGCTGGCTAATAATAGCTGTGTTTATACCAGGGCGAACCGAGGAAACTAGAGATGTTACATTTTAGTAGAGCTAATTTCGAAAGAACAGAGCGGAGGCTGAGGGATGTGAAGCAAGGCAAAGCTATTGAGGAGAAAGCCGTGGAGGAAATAGAAAGTGTTCAAAGGTAAATTGATGCGTGGCCACCGGCATACGACCTGCTCCATCATAAATATTCCAGCAGAGGGAGAGAGGGCCGAGGCAGATTTAAAGGGAAAATCAATGCTGAGAGAAGCAGAGACCTTGTAGAACACAAATTTGTGGGCGCGTAGGAAAAGCAGGACTGACAGAATGCTCTTTTGAGCGTTGAGAAATGAAAATAAAAACATGGAGAGACAATTCCTTTGCTGAACAAACAGCTCTGTTTACACTTCCCTCCAGGGCCTGTTGGTCTGTAAATAGTTCTTGCTGAACTTATTTAGCTGATGTCCACCTCAGCTCTCTGAATTCGCTTTGTTTTCCCATGCATGCTCTTAACTGAAGGTAGGACACTGTTTCTTCTTAAAACGGCAAGTAGGAGGGGTAGGGGACCCTCTTCAGAATTACGGAAGGTGTAGGTAGTGGCTACCTTGCTTGCTTTCATGCCCTCTGGTGAGAACAAGAAACAAGAGAAGGGATTCCAAAGTCCTAATAAACTCTTCATCTACAAGGCACTGAGACACCGTCTGTGTCAGGCAGCTTTCGACACTCTTGCAGGACTCCCGAGAAAGTCAGCTTCCATAAAGGACAGGTTTGTTTCGGCTCTTGGTTTCAGGTCCCTGTTCATACTTACACAGTGCGTTAGGGCAGAAGCGTGGAGAGGAGGTCTGTTCACTTCATGGTGGCAGGAAGAAGAAGAAGAAAAGAGAGGAAGGGGCCAACATCCCAGTACCCCTTTCCAAGGGGCCATCCCTGCCCCCCAAAGACGGTAACTAGACCCCAGCTCCCTGAGAAACGAGTGCCCTGGTCTGGGGACTAAGTTTTCGACATGGGGACATTCAGGATCCAGTCCACAGCATTGATGGAAGGACAAGTGGGTTTGTTTGTCTTGCCGAGTGAATGGGGAGAAAGGCAGGTCTCTCTCTCTCTCTCTCTCTCTCTCTCTGCAAGGAGAGGTGGGCATGCGCAACCTCCAGCTTTAAGCCCCGACTCCCAAGGAAGTGAGCCTTAGAGAACTCAGAAAGATAAAACTGAGAAACAGGAAAGGGGAAAATTACA
Source organism: Bramus lutescens (assembly GCA_001685075.1). Taxonomy (NCBI): domain Eukaryota; kingdom Metazoa; phylum Chordata; class Mammalia; order Rodentia; family Cricetidae; genus Bramus; species Bramus lutescens. The sequence continues at coordinate 73,513 of LOEQ01001035.1, forward strand.
CCCCAGAGCTAAAAGGCTGGCAAATGGCTTTGAGTGGCATAGCAAAATGGAAGTAATTAAAAACTGTCTTCTGATCTACAGAAATCAAATACCAGCAAGCCACTCCCCCATGGCAGAAATTATGATGCTTCATTTTAATGAAATTTAGGAATGTAAGGATCTACATTGGCTAGATAGCTTTTTTTTCTTCTTTTATTTTTCCAGAAAGGAATTTATTTACTTGCTTATTTTCCTTTACATGTGAGTTCTATATTTATATCATTTCCACCCTTCCCTCTCCACCCTCCAACCCTTCCTGAGCCCTCCACATTCTCTCTCAAATTCATGGCCTCTTTTTATTTAACTATCATTGTTACACACACATGTGCACGCACACATACGTGTCTGTAAATGCAGCCTGCTGAGTCCATTAGGTTTTGCTCATATATGTGACCAATTGGGATTGGATGGCCTGCCAGAGAGCTTGTCCCTAGAGAAGGTTGATTCTCCCTCTCTCCGCAGCTATTAATTGCTTGTAACTCGTAATGCTTTGCTACAGGACTCAGGAAAATTATTTTTAGAATTTATAGCTACTAAGTCTCTAGTGCGCCATCTAGAGGCCAGGATAGGAACTGCTGGCAGGTCGGGCTTCCCAAAACCCCCACTTTCTTTGCAGGAGCAGTGCTGAAGGAAGGCACCAAAACTGGTTACAGTTTCCGCATCTTACCTGCATGATCTAGTTAGGTATGCTCCCTGATCAAGAAACCTGATGCCTAAGATCCCAGAACAGATAGATGCCAGGCGCTGGCGCCAGCTTGAAGTCTAAAGATGGTGGGTGACTCTCGAAGGCTAGTGAAGAGACCATCTCTAGTTCACAGGGCGGCAGCGATGGGGCACAGATGAGGACATGATTTGAATGACGTTTTCCCCCACATGAATGGCTTTCCAGAACCTCAGAATGTAATCTTGGGTGAAAATAAGGTGGATTTGCATATAATTGGTTAAAATGAGGTCATGCTGACCAAAAATTGACCCTAAATTCAGTGCCTGGTATTCTCATGAAAAGGCCAGGGGAGAGGACACTGACAGCCACACCCAGAAAGAAAAGGTTCTGAGGAATGCTTTTAGGGATCGCCAAAAGCTATTAGAGGCAAGAAAAGGGTCCACCATAGAACCTTCAAGTGAGTTCCTGCTGGGAGCCTGAGGTCAAAAACGTGGTCTTCCAGAACCGAGAGAAACTGTCTGTTGGCTCGAGCCAATCATTTTGGGGGACTCTGTTACACAGCTGCGCTATTCACAGACAGATATTCTGACCACTGAGAAGCAAAAATATGGTCAAGGGCCTTGAAAGCACAGCTTTGACAGTTGACAGGCCGTTTGTCAACTAACCCCAGGCTAGCCCACACACTGTTGAGGATAGCAGGGGAGGTCAGAGGACATTTACCCAACTGATTTCTGATTGGATATGAGGCCTGCTCCACAGGAGGGAGTTTATGCCTGTAGATCTGGACAAACGCCTGTGGTTGGGGAGATCTTAGGCCCAAGAGGGGAGCCTGCTGTTGCTGTCCATCTGCCTTCTGAAGGTTTAGCTTCATATCCCTAGGTTTGTGCTGCTCTCACATTTGCTCAGGGAAGCTTCCTTTGGCAGTGGGTAGCGGTTAATGCAGAGACCATCACTGGTCAAAATGCTGAGTCTAAGGAACCATGAGTTATCAGCTGTGGACAAATCATCTATATTAACCCTCCCCATCCAAAGCTCAGGGAAACCACAGAAGAGGGGGGCAGAAAGAACGTAAGAGCTGGTGGGGAGGAGGAGAGCTATGAAAAGCTGACTTCTAGACGTGCTATGACCCTTCCACACACGGGTCCACAGGAACTGTGGCTTTCCACACAAGTCCAGCATAAGGGAAAACCAGTGAAAACTCCAGCGTGGACAGGGAAGAGCCCCCTGAGGCCTACCACTGGCAAAGGAGCTACTGCCAGGCAATGACTGCTGATGGAGGGAGAGCCACTGTCCTTTTGGGATGTGGACACTGGCATGTGCCATTGCCTCAAATACGTGGCTCCACACCCATGTATACATAAGCAGAACTAATTAGACTCAGATGTCTTTTAATAACAAAATAAGAGGACATGAACTTAGGAGGACTTGATGGGAATCAGTAGAAGTTGGAGGGAAGATGAGGTAGTGGAGATAGGATCAGAATACAGTGTATAAATGTATGAAATTTTCTAAGAATAAATGCGATTAAAATCTTTAAATTCATCTGCATGTGTGTATCTTTGTGCCAGGGTGTACACATGAGTGTGGGTGCCTGTGGAGGCCAGGAAAGGGTATTGGATTCCCTGGAGCTGGAATGGCAGGCAGTTGTGAGCCACTCAGTCTGGGTGCTTTGAACTGAACTCAGATCATCAGGAAGAACAGTGTGTACTCTTAACCACTCATCCATCTCTTCAGCCCCATAAAATATTTTAAATGGCTTGAAGGGTAGTTTTGATGTGCATGAGGGCTGTATTTTGATCCTTTTTAACGAGATGCTGAGAGGAAAGCAGTGGCCAGGGGCAGGAATGAGAATGTCGTCTACCTCTCAGAGACGGTGTTTCCAGGAGCTCTCTGCTGGAGCAATTCCGCTCTGCCCTAAAGCACAGGGGGATAGAAATTGCTCCTTGTGACAGGTTGTGAAAAGAGACCAAAGAGACAAAATGGAATCAGGCAGGAGATTAAGGCGCTTAAAAATAACCCTTAAAGTCGGGCTGGGGAGATGTGCGGGCAACTGCTTCTCGGGCATTCTCTGTGCTCCTAGCCCATTCCTGCTTCATCCTCTACACAAAGCTACAGCTCCTCTTGCCTTTCGGGGAATATTTCAGACTCTTTCTTTTGTCTTCTTGTTCATTGGCTTTGTATTCCCTGGTGTTTCCCTTCCCCAAGAATATTCAGGCCATCTAAGCTGTTTCTCTCAACCGCCTCTACATCTTCCCTTCCTATGGTGTGTGTGCGCGCGCGAGCGCGTGTGTGCTCATGTGCTAAAGGAAGGGCTCTGTGTACATGTTTATGTGTATGTGTATATAGAGGCCAGAGATTCATGTTAACCATCATCCTCAACTTCTCCCCACTCTATTTATTTGTCTGCTTGAGGCATAGTCGCTTACTGTACCTTGAGTTTACCAATGAGACTAGATTTATTTGTTTTATTTTTTGCTTATTTATCTATTAATTTAGAGACATAGTCTCTCACTGACCCTCAAGTTCACCAAAGAGACTAGATTTCTGACCAGCAAGCTCTGGGGGTCCTCCTGCCTCTGCCTCCCTAGCATTGGATTGCATGGGTACACCACTTACCTGCCTTTTGACATGGGTGCTGGGAATCAGATCTCAGTTCCTTATTCCTATGTATCAGACACTTCATTCACTGAGCCATCTTCCCAGGCCTCCTTCCAATTTCCTACAAGGACCTATGACATCTAAGTCTAAGACACCCCCTCTGTTCTGGTGACCAGATATATTCCTAAACACAAGTTACTTATATTCTGTATCTTCTGCTCTTCACGGGAACCATGACATGTCAGTTGCATCCACTATTTGTCCTATTACCTTCAGAAGCCACTCAGTCCTATGCATTTCCTTCTGGAAGGTTCTCGAAGGAACACATTCCATTCAGTGAATATACCAATCTCTGTAGCCTAGCGTTTGATCCTACCATTGTCCCAAAGCCATCTTTACCAAGATGCCAATCACATGCAATATACTTTCTGCTCCTTATTTCGTTAAGCCATGATATTTGGTGCTGTATCTTCCTTTGAAATTCTATTCTTCCTTGACTTAACTGACATTGGGAACATTCTGTCCAAATAACATCAAGAACACATAAGACACGCTGTCCCAGACAGACTTGTAAATTGTTGGTCTTTCTCCTTGTACTCTCGACCCGCAGAGATTCCTAATTTAACAAGCTCCAGTGTAAACGACCAGCTCTGTTGTACCAAGCTCTAAGCCAACCTGATGAGTCAGCTCTTTCTCTTCTCCTTGTTTCCTTTGCTTCTTTCCTATGTTGCTGATAATTTAAATAAGGTGTCTTGAAGCACTGAGTGTCTAGGTGCTCAATCCCAAGTTGGCAGAGATAAATGAGATTTCGGAGGATGGTAGAGGAGAAAAGCAGGAGATCTGTGCCTTCCTTTAACAACAGAAACAACACTGGAGGTCTCTGGGGGATCGTGGGGGAGGATGGGAGAGAGTGGTTATCCGGAGGAGGAGTGAGATTGCTCAGCTAGTTAACACTCCCATGGATGAGTAGACGGCAATCCTCTCAAACCGCTGCTGGCCTACTACATCATCAGTCTATAGGGAGCCTGGGAAATTCCTTAAAGCTTCCTTCTAGATCTAGAGTCCCATCTACATCATACATGCAGGAATCTCTCACGAATTGTCCTCTGATCCCCACACACATGGCTAAGTATACATGTGTCCCCCAACCCCACACATATGTATTAAAACAACACAGGGCAGATGAAGCCTAAAGAACAACAGCTGAGGTTATTCTCCAGCCTCCACATGCATTCACACATGCATGCACATGTGTACACCTGCACACATAAGCATGTACACACGTGTATGCACACAGGGCCAACTAGGAAACTGGTTTTGCAAACGGCCTTCACCATGCTCATAACCTTCTGGAATTTTTGCCAATCTTTCTCTCATCAGTTTCTCCATGCACCATTAAATTAGTTACTGGTCTGACAAGCAGATGTACCAGGCTCTGCCAAGTCTGTGTTCCTTTGATCGTCCTGTGCTTTCCCCTGAACTAGGTCTGATCCTTAAGACAAACTGCGTTCATCCTCCGAGACTCCATTCCAAATTCTTCATCTTTCTTTCATGCATCCCCTCAGACCAAATAAGGTTCTGACTTATGCTTGACCCACACGGTTCTCTGACTCCCTCAGTGTTTATTTCTAATTATCTCCCTGACATATTTACATATCCTCTTCCTCCATAAAACTGTGAGACAGGGCCAAGGAATCAGAGCACAAGCATCAGCCTAATTAACATGGGGTCTCACTTTGGGGTCATAGAAAAACCGGAAGTGCCATCAAAGGCAGGGCGCTCCTTCTTCCGCACACACATTGCCGTCTCTCTGGGAGAAATTATATTTTGTTTGTCGAAGGAGGCAGTCAGGTGTGTGATATATTTAGAAAGACTTCTATTAAAATGGTGGGGTTTTTGAAAAAATATTTGGGAACGGGAACGTTTAGAGGGTAAGCTTCAGTTATCTGAAGACTCATCATCGGTACAGAACATTTCACTGCCTTCCAGTACAGGATCAAAGGATGCAGGCAGAGGAATAAAACGTGTGAAGGCACCTTCTGAACCTGTGCGAGGTGACGCGCTCTTCCTGGCAATAGCACTGCTGATGTCCCAGGGAAAAGCCAGGAAGGTGACAGATAAAAGCTAGGACACTGAGGAGCCTTGAAAATGTTCAGAAGGGCGGAGCAGGGCAGGGCAGGGCGATGCTGCTGGAGACCCTGAAAGAGAACTTTCTTCCTTCAGACCTAAGGGCAGACACCTGTTGCTGAGAACGAGTTCTCACATGCCTCGTTCTTCCCATGACCTTCCCTCTGCTGATTCGAAATGCATGATTACGAACATTGATAATCTTAGTTAATCAATCAACCTGAAAAACACTCTATAAATTTCATCAATACTGAATGCCAGTTAAAATGGGTTTAAACATGTCTGGAGTAGCCACACAAACCCAGGTGACTCAATTCACATCCTTAGGTTACCTTTGTAGATATTTCTTAGTTGGGTTTTAGCCTTGGGGTTAGTGCCTCTTGAATTCTGGAAGCTTCACCAAATAAACACAGTTCTTAAAGGGCAAATATTAGAGAACCTGGCATTCTGGCTTTGTCTGAAAAATAAAAATAAAGTATGAGGATTTTTATTTTAACAATTGGTTATTTTAATAGGCGTTTAGTCAATTACAAAGTAAAGCAGGTTTGTCGTGACTTCAGATACTTGAAATCAGTTCAGAACATTTAAAAATTGGGGCTGAGATGCAGCAAAGTTAGTAAAGTGCTGACCTCACAAGTATGAGAACCTGAGTTTGATCTTCAGAGTTCATATCAAAAACCTGGCTGTTGGCTGGGCGGTAAGCACTTGGGAGGCAGAGGCAAGCGGATTTTCTGTGAGTTCGAGGCCAGCCTGGTCTACAAAAACTAGTTCCAGGACAGGCTCCAAAGCTACAGAGAAATCCTGTTTCAAACAAAACAAACAAACAAAGCTGGCTGTGGTAGCACACACTTGTGAGACCAGAACTAGGGAAGTGGATCCCTGGGGATTACTGGCCAGCCAGCCTCACCTACATGGTGAACGCTGGATTCAGTGAGAGATGGTGCCTCAAAAGTAAGTAAGTAAATAAATAAATAAATAAATAAATAAACAAATAAATAAAGCAATGTGGATGACTCCCAGGGAACAATATCTGAGATTTCCTCCCCAGCTTTTGAATATGCATACAACTAAAAAAATTAATCTCTTTAGAGAGGAAACGGAGGTATTAACATCACATGACTACGGTAGAGGCCACTATGCTGATAGATGAGTAACCAACATTGGTGAAAAACATGATGAGCACAATGCTCAGTCACGGGTTTTCAATCTGCCTTAGTGTCCCAGTACACAGCCAAACGATTATAAGTTTGCCATCCGGTGTCGAAGAGCAAAGGGAAGGGAGGATGACATGAGAAGAAAGGGAGCAAGTGGGGAAGGCTTTACATACACCATCTAAAAGCCAATCACAGAAACTTGAAGAAGTGTTTTGAATGCCGAGGACCCAGCAGCGAGCAGGAAGGCACAGCTCTCTTCTATTTAGAATTTGGCTCGCTTGCGCGGCCTGGGGAGGCAGGCGTTGCATTTTCCGGAGGCATGCAGAGAAACAGCAGCTACTTGGCATCCTTCTTGTCAGCATCTAACAGGAACAGCACACAGCAGCGGCTCCGATGAACAACAGAGGACACCATGAAACACTCAGAGCCCAGCTCTCTTAGCAGAGACAGACAAGGATCCTGGAGGCACAGACAAAAGGTAATGGTAGATTTTTTTTCCAACTTCTTTTTTTTTCCTCTTGATTGAAATTACCCCTTCTAATTACATGCTTGTAGTTGATGGGGATTTAGCAGAAGAATCCAGAAAGAGAAAGAGAATAAAAAAAGGTGTTGCTGATGTGTTTCTCGTCAGCTCTTCTTAATGGTTGCTGAAGAGGCCAGTGAGATGGCTCAATGGACCAAGTGCTTACCATACAAACCCGTCAACCTGAGTTCAGTCCCCAAAATCTACATGAAAAGCAGGAGCTAGCGCACCCGTGCGCAATCCCAGCACTCCTACAATGAGATGAGAGATGGAGACACACACAATGCACCTGCACTCACACCATACAATAATAATGATAGTAATTATTTAATTTACTTTTAAAATGGATTGCCGAAGCTGGAGCAAGGGACTACATATGGCAGCATAAAGACCCAGGGCTGAGGGTTTTACTGCTCAGTTATCTCCCCCATGTGGGCCCACATTTGGGGTCCTTGGATATTAGGTGATCAGAGATGATCTGATCACCCAAGCTCAAATTGCCAATGCTTTTAGAGGAACTCGGACCTTCCTGGTTTGCATGACTCAGCTAGTTCTCAGTTCCTTTGGAATACTTCTCTGGTTCCTGTGGTCTGAGTGGGACCAAGGCTCTAGGTTCCACAGTGCTTCCCCTTCCGTCTCCTATTTCTTCCCCCTTCTATTTCTCTCTTTCTGCCTCCCACCCTCCCTTCCTCCCGCATTTTATCTTTGCCCCTCTCCCTAACTCAAGTACTATATCGTTTAGCAATGGGTGATTTAAACAGAAACTTCGTTCCGTTCATTGTCTTATTAGACACCAGAGACACAATAGCAGGAACCGGGTCTCATGCAGAATCCGTGGGAAGGTGTGCAGAACCCTAAAGGTGGTTCAAATCACAAACAGCACAGTTTGGGCGATAAAGTGTCTGTGAGAATAATGAAGTGGATTGTGGGCCACAGTTGAGGAGAACAGTTTCCTTTGCATGTGGTACACAGAAAGAAGCTCTCTGAGGTGATGGCGTTAAACTGAACAACAAGATCTCGCAGATGAGCAACAAAAACATAGGCAAAGGCTCTAAGAGTGGCTCTTGGGTATTTCATGAGCAGAACGAAGGTCACAGTCCTGAGTGGAGATGATATTGGTAAAGTCAAGATAAAGTAAAAGAGGGAAGCAGACATCTAGTCTCAAGTGCTGGGATTATAAGCAACAGCTACCATAGCTTGCTTCTTTGGGCATACTGGGGATCTGAACTTAAATTCTCCTGCCTGCATGGCAATCACTTTACCCATTAGTGGCATTTTGCTACCATTAAGAGTTTAGTCTTCAGATTGGAAACTAGGGTCATCTGTGATTCCTATACCATCTTCCCAACTGCACTCAGGCAGACTGTCTTGTTCATTTTACCGTCAAAATACTTCTTGGTTTTTCTCTTTCCCTCCCCAGACCAGCTGAATTTGTTCTGATTTACACTGCCTCCAACTGGCATTAATAATCACCCCTTGTCATCTGTGAAGGATTCCTTCCAGTATTCCTGAGAATGCCCAAACCCATATATACTCAAGCCCCTTCCCTAAAATTGCATAGTATTTACCTATCAGCTACACACTCCTTCCATGTACATTACCGCAGCCCCACATCCTAGTCAATGCAATTCTGTGTAAATAGTTATTCTGCTATGCAGCATAGGGCATGGCAACAAGACCACACAGTGACTGTGCATCTTTAGTGCTTTCTTGTTCTGGTATATTCTCTAAGTGAAACTGATTAAATCTAAGTTTGTGGAACCCACGAATAGAAATGGCTGACTCTTCACAGTCTCCTAAACTTAGCCACAGTCTCTGTTTGTCATTCAAGGGTTCTCTTTCAAAAACAGTGACTTGGATCCCAAAGACAGAGTGGGTGAGTGAGTATGTGAGTCTCTCTGGGGCCAATATTCCCATGTTCTTTTTAAGTAACAACAGCCTTCTTGATTGTTGAGTATTGCCAATAACTCTTTGTGCTTAGAGAATAAATCTCGAGTTCTTGCAATTTATCATGTCTCTCTGTGTATGTCTCCTTGTGTTCCTAATACTGCCAGAACATCCCTTTTCTACAATCACTTCTTGGCTCTAGAACATTCTCTACCTTTTTCATCTCTCTGTCTTTTCATATATTTTTTTTTCTGTTTATAGTACTCCATTCCCTGAGCAAAATTCTCTTGCTTTTAAACTCCAGCTCAAAGGGATGGTCTTCTGTAAGCCTAGGTGGCCCATTTTCAGCACATGTTTGTATGGGACTTAGACTTTTACATCACCAGTACCCTTTGCTTTGGTTATGAATATTTGTGTTCTCATGAGCCCTTCAAGAGTGGACATTAATTCTTTATTTCCAATGCCTGATACAGTATCTGGCACAAAGTGCACAAGAGGCATTCGTGAAATAGATCACCCACAGCCTATCTTGTCCCTCCATCATTACATTTATTTTGATAGCCTTTGCAAGCATCCAACACATCAGTAATAACGGGATGCAAACTTGCAAGCCCATGCTGCTCCATGGTCCCTATGGGTTCTTCCTCCATCACCACTTTAAATGAAGTATGCTATTGCTCACTCAGAGCTATCTTGGCATTGTAGCTATGTCTGAGATCTAAACTGAGTTTAGAATAAAAGGTTTTGGTTTTCTCAAGTCATTTGTCAAATGGCTAAAACAGAAACACATGCACTTTGCTTTGAGTACAGGCTACTTTTCTTGTTCAGGAGTGTTGATCCACTTTAAATAGAGTCAATGATAATTTCTTTTAGCTTAGAATCAGACAAAATAGCCACATCATAGAGAGATGCTGGAGGGTTTGGACCCTTTGGTTTTATTAGCTATGGTGTGCCACTGAGAACATGCTAACAAGAAAATGTTTTTCTCTGTGTGTGTATGTATGCACGTGTGTGTGCGTGCACGTGTATGTATGTGTGCTCACACATGCATGCATGCTTGGAAGCCTAGGCAGAGTCAGTAATACCTGTGAGGAAGATATTAGCCTAGAAGCTTAGGCAGAGGCTTGCCCGACACCCTCATAAAATCAGAACACAGACCAAAGGTAGCTGCCAGGTTGAACTGTGAGGCTTTGGTACATAACCCCATTGCAAACCAAGCAGACAGGAGGAACAGAGATTTGCCTCTGCACACACTCTTTGCTATTCCCTTGGATTGCTCAGCTGTGCTCATCTTTGTCCAGACTGTAGAGAGGCAGCTACCCAAGAGATATCATCTGGTAGAACGTGGGGTACCCAGCTCCTGGGTCTTACCAATCCCATACCAACCAGTTTCTATTCTCTCATCTGGAAAATCGGGGCGTTCAAGTGAAGGAGAGGCGGCTCTTTAAGTTCAGAACCAAAGATTGCTTACAGGGGGGTGTGGTTCCTGTCAGAGGAAGCTGCACTGAAGCAGGAGGCTATAAGCAGTACCTGAGAGAATGTGCAGGATTGCAGAGGAGCTGCAGGGGTGGGGGAGGCTGCACCAAAGACCTTATTAACATGCAGAAGAAAGAACCATAACTCCGGGGGAAGCAAGTAAGTCTACTAGATTGGGGAGCTGAGTTCTGTCACATCTGCAGCTTAAACCTTTGTCACCCAGCACTAAGCATATCCCTACCACAGCTGAAGAACCCAAGGAGAGAAAGAACGACATATTCACATCTGCAAAGATGTCACAATCACTGAAGAAATCAGACTTGTCCTCAAAGCCAAAGTGTTGTGAAGGATGCTACAGGAAGTGTCTGGAGCCATCACATCTCTGAAGCTTTCAACATCTCGCCAACTGCATTAGTTGAGGGACCTGATTCAAGTGCTGCTACCACCGAGCTGTGCAGATATGTGGCAGTGCATCTGTGGGGCACTTCTGGTCATATCTTCTTGAAGGAAAGAATTCTATTCACAGACACAATTTAGGCAGAGGTTTGTCAGAGCAAAATACCCTAGGGAAACCTGTTCTCAACCTGTGGGTCATGACCCCTTTTGGTTGCATATAGGATAGCCTGCATATCAGGAATTTACAATATGATTCATAATAGTAGTACAATTACAGTTATGAAGGAGCAACAAAATAATTTTCTGATTGAGAGTCACCCCAACATGAGGTGTATTAAATACATACATTATATTAAAGGGTTACAAGATTAGGAAGGTAGAGAATCACTGCTCTAGGGAGAGATTGGAGTGGGTTGTCCCCAAAAAGGGTAGCAGCACAGTGGAGTCTGTGCCATTGATTTTATTTTATATTTTTGAGTGTGATTCTTTTTATTTGTATGGATGTGTGCATATGCAGGTGAGAGACTTGAAGAGGGTAAGTGTGTGTGTGCGTGTGTGTATGTGTGTGTGTGTGTGTGTGTGTGTGTGTGAAGATACATGTAAAGGTCAGAGGTCACCTACAGTTGCTGGTCCTCCATCACCCACTGTGTAACTTTCGAGATAGTCACTCACTCGGACCTGTGGCTCCTTGCTGATTTTGGCAGATTGACTAGCCAGCAAGCCCCAGAGCTTTGCCTATCTGGGCCTCCCCAGCACTAGAATTACAATTACACAACCACCACATCCAGGTTTTTATTTAGCTGCTGGGAATTGAACTCCAGTCCTCATGCCTGCAAGGCAAGCACTCTACGTACTGGACTGTCCTGGTTTGATGCATTATTGTTTTAAAGAAACTTTTAAATTAATGTTTGTATTGTAAGCAGCTTATTCCTAAGATAGGGTGGCTGTTTCTCCTTCCTAAATTAAAGTGGATCAGATCTTTGGAGTATTTCTTCCAGTAATCCTTGAGAAAATCCTGTAAGGGCCGCAGGACAAGGCATGTAGACTACAATCTAAATAATACTGTAACTAAGTCAAAATCTTAGTTCAGGTCCTTAGTTAGTGCACATGCATAGATAGCAATTAGGAAAGAGCCCCAGTGACTGGATTACTGATGCAATGAGAACACCTAACTGTATCTGCAAGGATGTTTAACCACAAAGAGGCATCTGACTATCAAAGAGACACGGCCACCCAGATTCAGCTGAAGTTTCCTTGGTTATCTCATCTCTACCTCCTTGCCTGTCTAGCATCATCAGGGCTAATATAGACTCCACCAAAGAAACTGGTTGGCCACTGGGGTTCTCCTATTCCTTCCCCCAAAAACATTCTAGAAAATTACAGAGAAATTACATAATCATCAGTGCTGCCTCGGATGCTCTCATCCCGCTTGGAAAGCATGAAACCCTATTGATTTATACTGGCAACAATCTAAGTAGGGTAACCACAAACTTCCATAAAAACTAGTACTCTCCCCAGGGTTGAGAGGAGCACCTACAGTCAACAGAGGCTATTCTAGACAGACAAGGGCCCAAGTGGCTTTGTTTATGTTCTCTTCCCACTTCTTTCTTTTTCTGCTGATGGTCACTCAGTCACCATGTTGGAAAACTGTTCAGTTCCATGTCCTGCCTGAAGCGGGGTCCTGCCGTCCCAACCATACTGCCTTCATCTGTTGCTTCCATGTGCTGAGGGCTCCCAAACCCAGCTTCCTGACAGCCATCTCCTCAACAGTCTACCTTTCTCTTCACGGATCAACCTTTCTAAACAATACGCTTAGTCAACCCATCCCTACGCTGTCTAACTTTCCAGTACCTTGCATATATACATATCCAGTAGAATATATTCTAATACATCAGAATATCTCTTTTATATGAAAGATATACAGGTGTGTGTGTGTGTGTGTGTGTGCGTGCGTGTGTTTGAATAAAGTTCATGTTCCTCAGTTTGGTCCTATTCCCCTCTTTAACATCTTGCCCTTACATCATTTCTACAGCCTTCAAAGCACATCTATATCACTTTCATGGCTTCTACCCACCCTCCTCCAAGCAAATGAAGTTATTCAAATAGAAATAGAAATATATTTATGCCGCTTCATTAACTACACAATTCACTAATTTGTGATAGCACAAACCCACAGTTCTTTCAAATAAGCACGGTCATTGAGTATTCCTCAATACTTTTCAATGACAGTCCTCCACTTTGGACAAATTTCAACAAAGATCATCAAAATGTTAAGACATCTATCAATCCATCCATTCATCATCCATCTAACCTCCATTTATCCATCTACCCATCTGCCCTTCTTGTCTCTTCTCCTGCTCATCCATGCATTGGCCAATCTATCCCTCCACCTTCAATTCACGAATATCAACTACGTTTAACTCTATTATTTAAATAGCATCTGCTTTCTGAACTCTTGTACACTGCAGCCATTTCTTATAGAATTCCACTACGAAGAGTCGAAGTAGAGAACTGGAGGATGGTTCAGCCATTAAGAGTACTGGAGGATGCTTCAGCCATTAAGAGTACCGGAGGATGGTTCAGCCATTAAGAGCACTGGCTGCTCTTGCCAAAGTCCAGGATTGGTTCCCAGCATTCACATGGTGGCCCATAACCATCTGTAACATCAGTTTCAGAGGATCTTATACCCTCTTCTAGCCTCTGCGGGCTTCTGTGCACATGTGGTATACATACAAGCACACACACACAAAAGCAAGTAAGTATATAAATGTGAAAATAGAATATAAATAACCATTTTCCTTTCTCTCTCTCTCTCTCTTGGTTTTTCGAGACAGGATTTCTCCGTGTAGCTTTAGTGCCTGTCCCAGAACTAGCTCTAGTGTACCAGGCTGGCCACGAACTCACTCACAGAGATCCACCTGCCTCTGCCTCCCTAGTGCTGGTATTAAAGGCAGGCACCACCACCACTGCCCAGCTTAAATAACCAATTTCTTAACACATCTGTTATCTGCATTTTATCTAAGCAAAAACTTTGTAGGAGTTTAAATTAAATATGCCAGATTTGTGGTACAGTTACCTTTTAAAGAGCGCATGGTGTTTTTAATTGCTTTGAGAAAGCAAACATGAGTGAGCAGATATGCTCTAGTAAGTTAATGAAACTAGAACCTTGGGACCCGAGGAACAAATGGAGAGAAATGATCATATGGTTCTAAGTTAAACAGTGAATTCCCCACTGCTCACTTGGCAAATTGTAATCATTACTAGAGCCAAGTGTGCTAATAACATTAATAAATCCAACCCCCAAAATCGAATTTAATTGACTCGGAATAATTGCAAAGAGTACCAGTCATACAGTAAAAGGTACTTATGAACCCTCTATGAGTACACTCTAGTGGAAGTGAGACATCAAGAACTGAGTCCTCTTCAAAAGGGTATTTTAAGTTGTAATTATATGTGTATATGTGTGTGCATGTGCTTCTGAGTGCGGGTGCCTATGGAGGCCAGAGGAAGGCATCAGATCTCCAGGAGCTGGAATTACAGGTGGTGTGAGCTGCGCACCTCGGATACGGGGAGCTGATGGCAGGTTCTCTGGGAGAGAACTGTGCACTCAGTTTCCTAGTCATCTCTGTAACCCCCGTTTATCACTTCCTTCTAAGAAGATACTGCAAGAGTAGCTCCATCAGCATAGTTCAAGGCGTTGAAGTCTCCCCAAGTCTTGGAGTCAAAAAGATAAAATTCAGTCCTCTGTAGTCTTTTCCTGAATAGCTACAGAGCTCCACCTACTGAGCAAGGCTTGGACCCGCAGCACACCGACAGGGAATCTCAAGGGCAATATCAAGATCCCATATGGTCTGTGAGGACAAGGGAAAAAGTCACACAATTATCCTCACATGAGCCAAAGAGCTCGAGCATGTCACTCCTCTGAGGTAGGCTAGCTCCATGAAGCAGTACAGATGTTGTCATCTAGCATAGTCCAGCAGGTGTGTGTGTGTGTGTGTGTGTGTG
>LOEQ01001035.1:91455-101490 GCA_001685075.1 Bramus lutescens
AAGAAGAAGAAGGCGGCAGGTGTTTATAAAGGACTGAAGGATTGCAAAGTCCTTCTCCAAACCTGAAAAGGTTGCCATGGTGATCTGGGTCAAGGTCACTCTTTAGCTACACTCTGATAATTATGGCCTCTCTCTAGCCTGATGGGGATCTTGGAATTTCAACCCTTCTACCAGCTCAAAAATCTTGATTAGCTAAAAGGTTCATTTATAGCATTAAAATAATCCCCTTGGCTTAACTCACCATAGCCTCCCACTTTTATCCCCAGAGAACGGCAGGCTTGAAGGCAGAAACTGAACCACGCACCTCCCTCTAAGCGGTTCTCTGAAGTATGGCTCCCTGAGAGAAGATACTGAAGAAATGTTGCCTTCTGAGGACCCAAGACTCTGATAACTTTCTATAATTATTCTTGATTGAGTAAAAATAAACACGGCCCTGATTGCCCACCCACACACAGGGTTATCAGCAAGCTTTAGGAAAACTCTCCCTGTCTTCCAGAGCTTTCCACAGCTGCTGAGTCAGAAGATTTAGCTGAACTGATAGTATGTAATAGCATGGCTTTCCCAGCTGGCTTGCAGAAGTTCTCTGGGAGGACTTTATTAACCATATTTTGGTGATGAGATGGAACCAGGAAAATGTCACTATCGTGTGACACATGTGAGCACATGGGCACAAGTTCCATGTCATGAAATAACACTTCGGTAAGATGTTTATGGAGACTGCCCATGTTGTACCCTTATATCAGATGGTGGCTTGTCACCTGAGGGAAGGAGGGTGTCCTCTGGACAACCTGGATTCTTGAATGAAGAGAGGAGGGGGCAGGAGAGCACTTTTCCTTTGCACCAGAAGAGAGAATGACAGCTAATCTATTTGGGCTCACATTGAGGATTCAGATTATTAGTTTTTGTTAAATGAAACTTGGTAATTCTGACCAAAACATTAAACATATTCTTTGCAAGGAAATATAAGATAAAATATGGTTAGAAAGCCAAGCCTAATGATGACAACTTCCCCTGCCCTCAAGACAATCCCTGAGAAATACCACAGTAAATAAAATGATGATGGTGGCCTCAGTCAGCATATGTCCCTCAAAAAACAATTCTGGGGTTGGATGGCTCAGCAGCAAAGAGAAGTTGCTTCTCATCCAGAGAACCCCAGTTTAGTTCCCAGAACCCACATCTACTGGCTTACAGTCACCTATAATTGGAGCTCTTATGGGATCCTATGCCCTCTTCTGACCGCCATGGCACACGCACACACAGGAGGAAGGCCGCGTGTTCATCCTGGCTGCCCAGAACTTAAATAATCACACAGAAACTATATTATTTAAAACACTGCTTGGCCCATTAGCTCTAGCTTCTTATTGGCTAACTCTTACATCTTAATTTAACCCAGTTCTATTAATCTGTGTATTGCCACATGCGTGGCTACCGGCTAAAATTCATTTAGTTCCGGTGAGGCTACATGGCTTCTCCCTGACCCTGCCCTTCTTTCTCACAGCATTCAGCCTAGCTTCTCCTGCCTACCTAAGTTCTGCCTTGCTATAGGTCCAAAGCAGTTCTTTATTAATCAGTGGTACAGAAGGAAATCCCACATCTCTCTCTCTCTCTCACACACACACACACGTGTGTGTGCATATGTACGTATGTATGTGTGTGTATGTATGTATATAATATCTTCTATTCTAAAGCAAGTTTTAAGACATTATTACTGAGTGTAACAATGGTGGGAGGTGGACCATCTCTTTCCCTCCTTCCTTCTTGTTTTTTCCCCCGACCATCTGTAGTGGCATTTCAATTGTATTAAATAAAGTTTACCTGAAGATCAGAGGGTAAAAATGATCCCACTGGTCAGCCTTACAGACCAGGCAGTAGTAACACACACCTTTAATCCCAGTAGTCACACTAGTTGCCATAGAAACCGGGCAGTGCATGCTTTTAATCCCGGCCCTAGAGATGATTATAAGATGGGAGAAGATAGTTCTCAGCTCAGTCTCATTCTGAGATTCCTGTAGGCAGGGTCGCCATTTCAGACTGAGATTGAGGTAAGAGCCAGAGGCTGGCTGCTTTGCTTTTCTGACCTTCAGGTTGAACCCCAGTTTCTGTCTCTGAGCTTCAACCAACCATGAGATAACAAAGCAAGAATCATCTTGGGCTTTTCCATCTCCAGAACTCTAAGAAAATCAGTGGCCCAGTCTTGAGCGCTCTATGATAGCAGCAAACAACAACCTCTCTGACAGAAGCACTGTCAGAAGAAGGTGCTGAATCTGAGCATCAGCCCCATGGGAAGGATTTGCTTATTAAGAGAGTGAGAAGTTGGTCATTTAGAAGTAGTAATGGAGACTAGATGCTAACTTTATCTTATTTTATGTTTCAGAAAAAAAGAGAAGTTTGATTTACCATCTCTGTTTAACTCACTCATAAGTCAATTTGCTGTGAGCATTAATAAAAGTATCACCTGAGAATATTTTAGTGTAAAAATGGTTGCTCCATTTCCATCTACCCTCATGTAAAAGTAACTGTTCTTCCCACTGTAAACCTGCCCTCTTAGCTCTTCTTGCATTCTGTTTTATTCCTAATGAACATATTAGTTCTACATACGATGCAGAACGCTCTGGTGCTTTCATATATACTGTAACACAGCACACAAGATCAAGATCAGCTGGCCCATAGCCCCAAACATTGATTACTTGTTTGTGGTTAGATGACTTAAAATCTGTGATCTTCAAAAATAAGTATCATCATCATCTGTAGTCAGGTCATTGAACAATAAGATACCAGAAGCAATTCCTCCTACCTGATGGTGGCTTTCTATCCACTGGTCCACTTATCCTCAGGCCTCTTCTTCCTTACTTTCCCCAGTCTCAGACAACTGGAAAAGTCACACAACAGCCACGACAATCAGTCAGTACAGTTCTCCAACTGAATCTCTTAAATCCCTATGCCATGTCACTTACAATGAGGCAGTAGCCTAACAAATCCATCAAAACTAAACGTCTTGTAAACTGAAAATGCATTTCACACACCTAATCTGTCAAGCAGCCCAGCTTCGCCTACCCCATTTAAAATGTGCTCAGGGCACTTAGATTAACAGCAAGCTGCATAAAGCCTCCCTACCCAACGCCCATCCTCTAATGAAGTCTTAAATCGCATGCATTGTCCAACCATTGTTTACACTAAAAGTAGAAACCTGGATTATGGTTCAGGAACAGTCCCTTCACCATGAAGCCAAACTGCTTAAGGGGAATGCTCCTATGAAGCCAGGGGAACATCTTTGTCTCAGAGATTCCTTCAGATGTCTCTGTTGACTGTTCCACTGCCATCTCTCTTTGATTTTATGACCATGTTCCAACAATTCTCATCCTCGGGCTCCACAATGCAGACGCATGGTATCTATCTAATTCCAAAATTCTCTCAGAAAAGCCTCATCACAACACTGCTGGATGGCTGTGCTTCACCCTCGCTCTGAAGTCTCAACATTTTAACATTCAGGGCCTGTGAGATTTGATTGAAGACACGGCCTTTGGGCCTTAAATAGTCACACGGCCCTGTCATAGTACTGATCATAGGCTATCATATCCTGATGCTCCAGTCTTAAGGCCTTTACCTTTCCAGCGTTCCTGTGCTGGAGTGACTTTCTCATTCTTCAGAGCCATCTAAATTACCTGGAGGAGGTATAAGATCAACAAGGAGAGATTTAAAAAGCAAGAAACAGTCCTTGTTTCTTTGGAAAATAAATAAATAAATAAATTACTTCTAAACCAGATATTAACTATCTGAAGGGAAGGCCTTAGGGAATGAGAGAGTAATTCTTAGAACACAGAAATTGAAATAGAAAGAGTAAAGAAGAAAACAGAGAAATTCCAAACCTTACATGGATGTGGAAGCCATTGTGACTGAGGAATGGGAATAAGGGGTGGCCTTCCACCTTAGAGGAAAAGGTAGTGGGGATAAAGGTTCAACCCAATGGGACACAATAGGTCTTTAGAGTCTGTATCAGAAGAATTATTATCTATTGTGAACAGCACCAAGGACTCATGATCAGGCCCAACCAATGCCTGCAGATCATCTTTGACGTGCTAAGGTATATCAATACTACCCCACCCCAAAACCAAGTCTTCATCTGTCAAGATGGCTCAGTAGTAGGTAAATGTGCTTGCTTTAAAGCCCGATAACCTGAGTTGATTCCAGGGTCCCACACGGTGGAAAGACAGAACCAGTTCCCACAAGTGTACCCTATGGCACATTTATACTATGAAACATGAACATTGGCACACACACACACTTGCAACAAATAAATTAATGTAATAGAAATTGGAAAATAAAGTCTTGCCAGTCTTGTCAGCGTATATTATAATAGTTCAACTTTGCTCCTTTTTTCCTAAAATATGTATGAAGTCACTGCCCTTCTTCCATGTTCACTCCTTGTCAAAAGCTTATGACACTCAGCAGGTCTTCTCCCACCAAAGGATGATGGGGCCTGAGCCCCAGAGATAAGATGGTGGCAAGCAGGGGATAGTCCCAGCACTAAGATTAGAATATAATTAGGCAGTGATGAAAGCATTCTTGCTATACATTGCACACAGTACATAGTGTGATGATGTCCTGATTTTTCCTTACCAACAAGACTACATGTTTATAAAGGTTAATTCTACATTGGTCTTCACCAAAATTATGCCTAAATCCCAGTTCAGTCCCTGGTAAATTATGAGTATTAGTAAGGATGTGTTCATTAGACCGATGACTTAATGAAGAATGAGTTATTTAAAGACCGTGGTCTCAATGGTTCCTTAACAAAATTGAGGAAACTCGCTAGTCTGTTTTCCGTTGCTATGACAAATGCCAGAGCAAGATCATTTTAAAAGAGCCTATTGGCTGTCACTGCTCACATTCAAGGTGGGTCTCCCGCCTCCTTAGTTAATCCCCTAGGAACATCCATATGGACGTACCCCCATGGTATATCTCTTTGTCTCTTAAAGGTCGCTTGATCTGATCAAGTTGGAAAGATTAGGAACTAAACTAATCCTATTTTAAAAGTCGTTTTAGAGCTTCTTATTCTGATGTTAAGACTTTCCACCCTCAGGGCCTGTTTACAGCTTCTTGATTCATAGGCGGCAGAATAAATAAAATGCCTATGTGTAGTGTAAGCTACGGCTGCTAGTGTCTAGAGTGCCAGCCTGAACACAGGCCCTCTCGAGCAGACGCCATTTCTATCATCTGCAAAGAAAAGTCTGATTTAAAGAAAAGCATGCAATACATTTCTCCTTTCGCTCCTTTTAAAGTTGAGTTTTTAGTGACGCACATGGGTTTCGTTTCACATTTGAGACGCCAGCTTCTTCTGAGGCATCAGGTTTTCAAGTCTGTTTACCTCTTCTGTAAGCTGACTTTTAATCTTATTGGTTATTTCTTCTGTTTTCTCTTAGTTTTAGTATGATGTATGCTTACTTTAAAAATATATTGCTTTCATTTGCCTGTACTTTCAGTACTGTATACAAAAAAATAAAAGGTTGCTAAGAACAATGCCGAAGAACCTTTCTTTCCTATGTGAAATGGGGGGTTTATGATTTCTTGTCTCATGTTTAAGTCAACAATCTATTTCAAACTAAGTTTTGTTTATTGTGTAAGAAAATGGCCACATTTCATTCCTTTGCAAGTGGCGAACCATTTTTCCTAAAGCATGTAGTCAAGAGAGCTTCAAGAGAGCTTCCTTAAAGCCTGTGTAGTGAACAGAAGACCAGCTGATTGCATGGACAGTAGCTTACTTCCAAGCTCTCTATCTTGTTTGACGGTTCAATGTGTTTTTTTTCTCAAGTCAATATGACTCTGTTTTCGTTACTAAAATCAGGGAGTGTGATGCCTACTTTTTTTTTTTCAGTTGCTTTGACTATTTAGCTCTTCCACAGTTCTATACAAATTCGTATGAAGGATAAAACTCAGCCAGTTATCTCAATGATCCTAGAAAAAGAATTTGGTCAAACTCAGCATCCTTTCATGATTTAAAAAAATTCAACAAATTAGCAAATAAGGAAGTTTACCTCAGCATAATAAGTAAAATGCATGATGGAACTGAAGCTGCTGTCATATTCAATAAAAAGCTGTATGTTTTTGTCTGTAAAGTCAAGAACAGGAATATGGTATCCATTCATCTCTTCTACTCAACATAATACCAGGGTCCTAGTCAGAGAAATTCAACAAGAAGTAAAATTGAAGATTATATTCTATTACATGCACACATACGCATGCACACACATACGCTTTCTAAAACTCCACAAAACCCCAAACCTGTTATAATTAATAAATGAGTTCAGAAAATTATTGAATGCAAAATGAGCGTACAAAATTGCACATGTTCTGTCCACTAACAAATAACCTTCAAAAATAAAGCAATCAGATTCATATTTAGAATTAAAAAGAATGAAGTACTTGGGAATAACACAAACCAATGAGTTTGTCCTAGCCTGCTTTCTGCTGCTGTGTTCAACACAGAAGCAATTAGGGACAACAGGGTTTATTTCATCTTCCAGTGCCAGTCCACCATCCACCACTGAGGAAATCAGAGCAGAAACTCAAGCAGGACCCAGGAGCATAGACTATGGAGGAACACAGCGCTGCTTACTGACTGGCTTGGTCCTTGAGCCTGAGAGCAGTAGAGACGTCCAGCATCTTGTCTCTATTGGAGAGGCCAAGAGCTGAGCAGTCTTAAGAGACCAGGCACAACAACAGTCCCAGTGTGGCTCTAAACCCTGGTCCCAGGCGGCCAGGGAAGTTTGGAATGTTGGTTCTGATGTCAGCTAAGGCAGCTGCAGCTGTCACAGCAGGAATCAACTAGGGGACATGAGGGAGGCCACTGGGTGAAAGGTAACTTGTCTTCCTGCTGCCATGCCCTTTCTTTGTTTGGGCTGCTACCATGGTGCCACCCACGTTTGGGGTGACCTTCCCACATCGGTTAAGGCAATTAGGACAGCTCCTCAGTTGAGATTCCCTACTTCTGGCAAGCTGACATTAAAATCAACCACCACAGAGGAAATACCTAGACACCAAAAACTACAAGACACTGATGAAAGGAATTGAAGCAGATGCAAAGAAAAGGAAAGATGCACTATATTCATGGATTTAAAGGATTTATACTATTAAAAGTTCATACTAGGGTTGTGGAGATGACTCAGAGGGTAAAAGCACTTGCTAGAAAAGTCTTATAAAGAGAGTTATAATCCCACCCAAGGGATTACAAGGAGCAGGGCAAAGACAGGAGACTCTCAGAAGCCCTGGGACTAGGTAACCTGGTTGATGCAGCCTTCAGGAGACCCTGTGTCAAATAAGGAGGAGCAGCAAGGACCAACACCTGAAGGTTGTACTCTGACCTCCATCTACAAACAGCGACATGCATATTCTTGCACACATACACACATATTCTCTCTTGCACACACAGACACACATGATTTTCACACCCCTCATTCCACAGAGTCACTAACACACCTGCCTAAATTTAAGTGCTATTTTTTCACAGAAATGGAAATAAGTCCTCGAACTTTGGTGGGCCTTTCCACATTTCTAGCCTTCTGCATTGTGAGGTGACACCTTTGGGTTGCTTTAGGACTAGACAATGAGTGTAGCCCTGTAACCTTTATCAGCTGCAGTGGGTCCATCCGCTCACTTCGCAGAACTTCTCAGAGTGACGGTGATGAGGACCTCCGAGGGCATGTCTAACTGGGCCGGAGAGGAATGCTATAAACAGATCCGGTTAGGCTACACAAGTTAATGTACTTGTTTATGCATGATTATCTCATGAATATTCATAAGCATATGCTTGGCTATTATAAACATTATATATACACACACATATATATACACAGACACACACACACACACATATATATATATACACAGACACACACACACACACCTCATACAAATACACACATAAACATCCTGAAAGGTATAAACAGGAGAGTGTGATACAGGAGTGTCTAACCCATTTTAAAATGGCACACTCTTTATGCAGCTTTCCCACAAATAGTACTTGGGTTTTTGTTTTTTTGAAAAACATGAAACGTTCTTGTAGTTTGTTTTTCCAGGGGGTGTGGGAGAGCATCGAGTTCTTGGCAGGTGACTGGTAATTAGGCTAGGGGGGATGCAATGATATGAAGACAGACCAGGGCTTCACAGTGGGGCAACTGTTGACTATTAGCTTTCTCTAAGACCACAGAAAGTCCTGGACACTTTGTGGATCTGGTTCTACTTAATCATCACTAGGGTCAAAGCCAAAGGTACAAAGAGATTCCTTGGTTCTGATGCGGCTTCCAAACCGAAGTCCCGCTCCAATTACAATACTTTTTTTTTTTCGGTTTTTCAAGATAGGGCTTCCCTATGTAACAGTCCTAGCTGTTCTGGAACTAGCTCTTGTAGACCAGGCTGGCCTTGAACTCACAGTGATTTACCTGTCTCTGCCTCCTGAGTGCTGGAATTCAAGGCATGCGCCACCACCGCCCCGTCCCAATTACAATACTTAAAGAGGTGTCTACACTGAGACTCTCCTGTCAAATTGATGCCCCTCATCCCCATCAGGACGGCCGAAGGTCAGTGGCATTACTTTGTTCCATGAAAGATATTTAGTCTTTGTATTCATTATTTTGTGTTGCTCTGGCCAGGCTGTGTGATAGAAAAAACACAGGAAGGGAAGACTAAGTTCAAAGTATGGCTTCAGAGAGATTTCAGTCCATCATAGTGGAGAAGGCTGGGCAGAGTTTGGAGTGGCAGTGATAGGTGGTAAAGGCTCTTCACATCATGCTAGACCAGAAAGCAGAAAGTACAGGCTAGAACTTTATTGGGATAACCTCCAGAGGCCCTCCTCTAAAGACCGATCTCCACTGCTCAGGTCCTATGCTCCAAGATAGTGGTGATCAACCTGTGGGTCACGACCCCCTTGGGGGTCTAAGGACCCTTTCACCTGGGTTGCATATCAGACAGATATCCTGCAAAAACAAACATTTACATTATAATTCATAACAGTAGCAAAACTACAGTGAAGATGTGGCAGCGAAATAATTTTATGGTTGGGGTCAACCCCAACATGAAGAACTGTGTTCAAGGGTCTCAGCGTTAGGAAGGTTGAGAACCATTGTTCTAAAGGGTCCAGAGCTTCTCAAATGGTGCTGCGAGCTGAGAACTAAATGTTGAAAGCATGAGCGTTCAAACTGGAAGAGTCTCCATTTGCTCTTAAAACACCAACACGCACAGGCAAGATAGAGAGTCAGCCAGTCATCGCCAACCNGCCACAGCTGCTTGTTAATGCAGTTTCTCCTTTAGGATGGCAGGAGGTGTGGAGGGGGAGGGATGCACACATGAGGGAAGGAAAATGCTAGAATTTTCTTCTCACCGGCCAGAGTGGCCATCCGAGAGGTCTGCAGGCAAACTAGGGCACTACCAAACTTAACTCTAAGCAAAACTTCAGAATAATTCTAGACACTTTGGGGGCATTAGCTCACTTTTATCTATGCAAAAGAAAGGTCTGTTTATTGACTGCTAGTGAAAGCCCAAATGTGCAAGTGTAGAAAGTGAGAGATGGAGGGAAAGTTAAAAGAATGGGGAGTGAGTCAGGGCTCCAGGGACTCACTACAACTACACTGCCTTTAGTGTCCCTCAAAGCCACCCTCTTCCCCTGATCACCTTTGACTGTCCATCTTGGATGCCCTACCTTCCCTGGTCAGGACCTCCCATCCCCATTCTGAGGGACTTCAAACTCAGTTCTAGTTCCTTCTTTCTATGGCTGAGCTAGGGTTGGTTTAACTCAAAATGCTTTGCCGAGGGAATGGATAGGCCCAATAGAATTTCCACAGGGCTTGACAGGGAGTCGCCAACAGCGGACAGTGAGCCTTAAAGTTCTCCGAAAGAACTCTTTGCTGTGCTCCAAAAGAATCAGCAGTTCTCTGTTGGAGCTGGAGTGAAGGAAACCAAGCCAGAGCTCTGCGGCTACAAAGGACTCAAGGTGAGGGTTGCCCAGGTAACGAGCTTCTCCTCTGCCTTCCCAGGGCTCAGCCT
>LOEQ01001035.1:164648-179713 GCA_001685075.1 Bramus lutescens
GAGGGAGTGGGCGTGGCTTGTCTCTTAAAGAGACAGAACAACCATTACAACACTGATTCAGATAAACCAGCCACGAATGAATGCTTTATGAGCAGTTCCAGGCATTCCCCAGGTTCCTTGCAGTGGTCTTGTCCTTCAATAGCACAGTGAGACTAATGATGGTGACAAGGAGGAAGCTCAACATTAAAATTTCTGAACAATAGACTCACTTGTCTCCTGCCTGTCTCTTCTCTTCCCATGCCCTTGACTTTGGACATTTGAACTGGAAAGGGTGAATTATTATTAATTAAACATTCAGCAGCCATCAGAATAATGACTTCACTACTTTCCCAAATGCCGAGGTCCTAAAGCAGTGGTTTTCAACCTTCTTATGAGACCCTCTAATACAGTTCCTCATGTTGTGGTGATCCCCCAACATTAAATTATTTTTGTTGCTTCTTTATTGCTACTATTATGACTCATAAGGTAAATATCTGATATTTCTGATGGTCTTAGACAACTCCCCCAAAGGGGTCACAACCCACAGATTGAGAACAACCGACCTAGAGTCCAGAAGTTCAGAGATTATCATTAAAATGAGATGAACATGTTTGCGTATGTGAAGCATTAACATCTTTTAGCCTTTTTAACTTTAAAATATATTCTAAATTGAAATTATTGGGAGTTATCTATAGACTTCCTGTTCACTTTTACCTTAGTCTAAAGAGATATGAAGGCATTGCAGAAAATAATGCATCATAATTGGAAAAGCATGGGCGACTTTTCTCAGTTGGAGAAATGTTCTTTTTCTGTGTGAGTGACTCAAAGTTCCTGGCCTAGGATTAAAGGAGAGAGCTTAGAATTTAGTGAGTGTGGTGGTTTGGAAGAAAATGGACCCCAAAAGAGTGGCCCTACTAGAAGGTGTGGCTTTGTTGGAATGGATGTGGCCTTGTTGGAGGAATAGTGTCACTGTAGAAGCAGGCTTTGAGGTCTCATATATTTCTCAAGCCACACCCAATGTCTGAGACCACTTCCTGTTGCCCGTGAGTCAAGGTGTAAGGACTCTCAGCTCCTTCTCAAGCACCAGGTCTACCTGCTTCGTGCCATGTTGATAATATACTAAACCTCTGAACTGTAAGTGAGCCATACCAATTAAATGTTTTCCTTATAAGAGTTGCTCTGGTCATGGTGTCGCTTCCCAGCAATAGAAACCCTAACTAAGACAGTGGTCAAAAAGGACTCTTTATAGGTTTTCTCTAACATCTGATATAAGTCTTGCTTTTTTACTGCAAAAGGACTAAGTTACTTGTTAAAACATTATGTATATGTGTGTATGTGCAAACATGTCTGTGTGCATACACATGTATATGAGGGGAGTGCATGGCCCATGCTTTTGTTGAAGCCAGGGTTGATGCTGAGTATCTCCTTCTCTTGGTTACTAAGTATTTATATTGCATTTTTATATTGTGTGTACACACTAGTGGACATCAATAAACAGCCTGTGGAAGTCAATTCCCTCCTTCCTCCATGTGGGTTCCAGGGATTGAACTTGGGTCCTTGGGCTTGGCAACAGTGCTTTTCCCACTGAGTACCTCACTGACTCGCGCCTTATTTTTTTTTTTTTAAGTATCTCTCGCTGACCCTGGTGCTCATTCACTGGCTAGACTGTTAATCAACAAGCCCCTGAAATCTTCCTGTCTCTGTCTTCCAGCACTGGGAATACCCACATATCCTGCCACACTCAGACTTTTATCTGGGTGCAGGAGATCCAAGCTCATCCTTGTGTCTGCACAGCAAGTGCCTTAGCCGCTCAGCCATTTCTTGGCCCTCTTAAATCTTGTTAAAGAGTCATTCCTGAGCGTCTTTGAGGGGTTGCTATTTGTAATTATATTACTAAGAGTAAATTAGCAAAAATTCTATTTCCAAAGTCTTCCCTCAGGTCCACAGGCAAATGCATTTATACATGCTTCTGCTTATCAAGTGATTGACAATTTTAGCTTAGAGAGTATCAACAACCAACTCCTGCCAAGCTGTTTGGAAAATATGTTTCCCAAAAGAAGCTACAGAAGTATATATAGTACTTACACTAGTTACACACACACACACACACACACACACACACACACACCTCAAAAAGCAACAACAGGTACCTGTGTATAGTTGAAACCAGTATCTTTTTTTTTTAAACGCTGGTGACTCTCTCATTCAGCTATCAACTTGGGACCTGTAAGTTTTTTATGTTAAACCTGATTTTTAAAAAATGTTAGCTCCAAGGCATTGAAGTATACGAAAAGGTCAATCTGAAACATCGAACATATTGAACCCCTGCTTTGACAACTTCATCTTGGGGACAGGATAGAACCTCCCACCCTCCTCTGTCTTCCCACCCAGTACCCTTCTCATGGAAAACTGCTAGGTTAATACAATATATAATATGTATTGGTGTGAAAATATAAAATTTGCACACATGGATAGACCTGAGCACTGTGGCCGACATCACCAGTGTATACAGATTCAATCATTTATCAGTATCACTGGTGTCTTTGACTTACAACTTCCTCAATCTACATTACAAAATGGGGCCAACATTCTTCCACTGTGTTATGAATTGACATGACATTCGAAAGGTGGTCCTAGTTTTCTAAAGAGATAAACCTTTCATCTCTTTCTAGAAACTTAAGGCTGGTGTATTAGGAGATGCTATAAAAATAAATTGTTCACGTTTTCTTTCACTACCAGGACACAAAAGCACCTGTCTGTAAATGCAAATGGGCAGAGCTCCTCCCTGGGGTTCCCATCCCAAATCAAGCCGTTCAGGTGATGAGGAAGCCATTGTGAGGCCATCTGAAGTTGCAGTGTTTGAATCCATTCCAAGCTGTAGATTGCAGAACGTGTGGGAGAAAGCCAACTCTTCGGGTCTAGGAACACTCAAAATTTCACTCCATTCCTAAGTGTTTTATCATCATTTTGCTGGCTGCTGTGGCTGTCGTTAAGCCTCTTCCATTTTCAGTAGCTCAGCTTAGAAATGTTATATGACAAAATCAGTCCTTACATGTCACATGGTGCATTGCGGGGTTTTGTTTTGTTTTGTTTTGTTTTAAGTGAGTCTACAAAATGCAATACAATACAAAAATGTGAAAATATGTCTCTCACTATCACTGGCTTTAAATATGTGAGAAACTAGGGAAAGAACTCACAGTGAAGATTATACATCTTTAAGTTCAACCAGAGCTCTGAGGCCCTGCGAGGAAAGCATCACACAGTGTCTGTCCCGGATTCCTTTGTCAGATGGGCAGAGAGGAAAGCATCACACAATGTCTGTCCCGGATTCCTTTGTCAGATGGGCACATCCTAGTGTCGCCTGAGGGGAGAAGCCTCCATTGAGGGATTGCCCTGATCAGATTGGCTTGTGGACATGTCTGTGGGAAGATTGTTTTGATTGCTAATTGATGTAGATGTAGGAGGTCCCCTACCACTGTGGGAGGCACGAGCCCCAAGCAGGTGGTTCTGAACTGTACAGGAAAACATGGACCTTCAAGCCAGCCAGAGAGTGAGCCATGGGCAGCATTGCTACTTGGTTTCTGCTTCAAGTTCCTGTCTTGAGCTCCTGCCTTGACTTCCCTTAGTGATGGGCTGCAGCCAAATAAATCCTTTCCTTCCTACATTACTTTCATCCAGGGTGTTTTTGTCATAGCTACAGAAAATAAACTAGAGCAAACTTGCTTTCCTTTGCTATACATATGCATGTTCATGTTATATATTGTGTGTGGTGTAGGTATGTTATACGTAAAGACTCTTGTGCGGGATAGTTTTATGTCAATTTGACTCAAGCTAGAGTCATCTGAGAAGAGGGAACCCTTGTTGAGAAAATGCCTCCTTCAGTCCTGGCTGTGAGCTAGCCTGTACAGCATTTATTTAATTAGTTATTGTTGAGGGAAGGCCCAGCCCATTGAGGATAGTGCTACTCCTGGGCTGGTGGTCCTGGGTTCAGTGAGAAATCAGACTGACCAAGCCATGAGGAGCAAGTCATAATAAGCAGCACCCCTCGATGGCATCTACGTCAGATCCTACCATCCTGTCCTGATTTCATTTAGTGATGAATGATGATATGGAAGTATAAGCCTCCTCCCTACCCTGTTTTGGTCATGGTATTTCATCGCAACAATGGGAGTCCCAACCAAGACAGCTCTTCTCCAGAATCTGCTTTCTCAGTGTAGATGACGATGCCTATGATGAAGGACAGGCGGAAGGAAAACCTATTACGTTCTTCTTCCTTTGCTGGGAGATCAAGGACCAGGGTCATGTGGCAGTGGCTTGCAGGCTATATAAGCAATACAGCAGGGTGTATGGATTGATGCGGTGCGTATGAAGAACCCTCTGGAAATACCTATGGTTTTGAACATGCATGATCTTTCAGCTAGGATGTACACATCTAGGAACTGTCACAAAGTTACTTATCTTGTGAACAATATGAAATTTTTGCATAATATAACAAATTTTATAACTGACCAAAATAGTTAATAAATATGTATATGAACAAGTATAATTCCAGCCTGGCTTATAATACTGGAAAATTATAAGTTCACAGGAATGGATGAAATATAGTGTGGTATGGTTACATGGTGAACTATATAATGAACTCATACTATTGCCCATAAGTGACTACTCTTCACCATTAAATAGAATGAGGTCAAATCAGGCAAATGTCTCTACTATATTGTCAGTGAGAGAAATACATTATACAAATCACAGGGAATCTGATCTATTTTATTTTTAATAACATTTTAATTATAGTATAATTTATGCACTATACATTTCATCTTTAAAATATGCAGGTGACAGCCATTTGTGTCATCTATTTTTGGTACATCCCTCCCCAAAGAAATGACTACCCATGAGCAACCAGCCAATCCTCTTCCCCTCCTTCACCCTATCCCCTTGACCCACACAGTCTCTGAGCCTACCTGCGCCGCTGAGTTTACCTGGGCTGACCATGAATAGACTTTGTGACTGGCTTCTCTCATTTAAGAAAGTTTTTGAATGTCTATGTTACAGCATGTGTCAGTATTTAATTTCCTTTTGGTGTTCAATAATGGTTTGAATGATTATACTACATTTCCTTTCCCTAACCATCAGCTGATAGATATTTGAGTTGAGCTTTTCCATTTTCTGAGCATTATGAGCAGTAGCTATAGGCACCGTGCGTAAGTTTTGAGCTGAATAGTATTTTCATTTTGCTATTGTATAAACCCAGGAGTGGAGTTTCCAGATCTTGCTGTTATTCCATGATTAACTTTCTGCAGGAACTGCCAAATTGCTCTCCAGAGTGGAAGCAGTGTTCTGTGTGCTCGGAGCAGTGTATGTGGGCTCCAGCTTCCCCACATGCTTACCACCGCTCGTGATTGTCTGTCTTTTTCACTGTAGTCATCTTATGGGTGCAAAGCATTTCATTGTATTCTTTTATTTTGTTGCTCCCCAATAATTGCACGATTCTGAACTGCTTTTCGTTGGCTTTCTTGGCAAATTCTAATTTACCTTTTTAAAATCTTATATGAGCAAATACACTTAGGAGGTCATAATACTAACATGTTGGTAAATACTTCTGTCGAGAGAGGTTACTTATCATTTTCTACTGAGTCTCTATTATATCAGTCAGGATGCTACCAGAGAGACCCAATAGGACGAATGAGTGAATGAGTAGATAGATGGGCTGATGGGTGGAAAAATAAATGTATGACATAAGAATGCCTACATGAGATGGTCATGAATGTCCAAACTCTATAGGCTGGTACAAGAAAGGGCAGGACAGAGGTGAAACTGCAGTCCATAAGCACAATTTCTTTTCCCTCAGACATTGGAGCTATTCCAAAAAGCCTTTCAACAGATTAGAAGAGACTCATGCAGATGGTCTAAAGAATTTCTTCTACTTAAGTCAATTAGTTGTAGGTGCAATTATATCTAAAAATGCCTTCACTATAATACTTAGATTACAGGTTTACTGAAAAGCTGGCTACTACAGCCTATCCTAATTGACACAGACTTAACCATCACAGTTGTCTTATTTTTTCCTTGGTTATTTCAATGGGTTTCTTTACATGTTAAACTACAAAACCAGTATTTTAAAATATACTCTATTTTTAAACAGTGGCATCTCTAGTTTCCCACCTGATTAATGATTGTAAACGTGTTCATCTTGATGCCCCCAGTAAGGCTCAGGATGGTGGCATTTATCTAGCAGTCCCTCCCTTTGGGTTTAGACTAAGATTCCCCTCCAGCCCTTAGCTGTGAGTCCACATAAATATTCCATAAGCTGGGGATACAGGTCAGTGATAGTACATTTGCCTACAACAAACAAGACTCCAAATTTGATCTCTAGTAATGATAAAAAAAATACACTCCTAAGACGCAATGACACAGAACGAACATTTTTGTTCCAAAGTGAGGAATGGGAAAGAAGGGTCTAAATTACTCTGGAACTCCTGTTCTTCAGGTTGGACACCAGACACATTTTGTAGCAAGATGTGGGCCTCGAGGAATTGGTCAACCCCACAGCCTTTTTGGCCAAAGCCCAAAGTGCCTTCCCCAGGTGGCTATGATCAGTGCCAGGAATTTCCCCAGCAGATGCTCCTTGTTCATGTTTCCCTGACATCCGATGATCTCCATTGCAGTGTAGGCTTCACCCTTACAGACTGTGCCTTTTCAGGAAAGCATACTAACTCTGCCATGCAAATGCCTGGCTCCCTAGACTTTCCTGAGCAATATTGGTCACCCATAACCCTCTCATTCTAGATACCTGGAAAAATGAGTGACGTTAAAGACTGTTCCCAAGGAGAAGTAACCAGGCCTCCTTGGAAATACCCTTTGATGCCTGCGTACATGGATGACTAAACACAGGAAGATGCTTTTCAGATGGGTTCTCTAGAGCTCTCATTTCAAAGAAGTCTTTCCAATAGTTATAATGAACCATTGATGGATGCTACCAGGCCAATTACTCATGGCTTCCAGGTACTTTTCCTATTATCTCAAAGCCAAGGACTTGGCTTTCTTTTAATGATGCTGATTTCCTTACCAACCATAAACAGAGTCCTTTTCTGTCCAAGTTTCTCTATTCCTTTTACTCTGATTTTTGCTATGAGGGTTCCCTGTAAATTGGGATAAAAGAAACAAGCAATAACCATGCCACACTGTGAATGTTTTATTCTCCTGAATGATCTCTAGCAGATTAGTTTGCCAGCTTGAAATTTAGCCTTACACAAACTTTCAGGGCATGGGTAGAAAGTAAAGTCCTTTGCCAGAATTTAAACTCTTGGGCCCTTGTCCAATCCCCAACTGAGTTCTCATTTCCATTTGAAGCCTCGTGGGAACAGTTTTTACTATCAGCATTTCTGTTGGTATTCTGAACTTCTATGCTGTCTTCATGATTTCCCACTGAACTCTGCTTATAGCATTCTAGGGTTTCCCTAGCCTTTAGCTCCAAACATTTCCAAGTTTCTCCCATAATCAAATTCTATAAGGTTCTGAACACCACACTCAGGAGCAACCACAGTAATGAGACTACTTCTCAGTATCAATAATTTCCCATGTTAGTAAGTGTTCTGTTACTATGACAAAATGCTTGGGATAAACAACTTAAGTGAGGATTTATTTTTGCTAGAAGTTTCAGAGGTTTCAGTCCATGGGGACTTGGTCCTTTGCTGTGAGGCAAAAAATAATGGCAGAGAGCTTGAGAGAGAGCAAAGCTTCTTATATTATTGAAAATGGGAAATAGAGAGAGCCAGAGAGCTAGAGACAAGATACTCCTCAATGACCTATTTCCTCTATGTACCAACCCTGAGTCCATTCAGCAATGATTCTTCAAAGAGTCATTGCATTTATCATTCTCATCGTTCAATCACCTCTCAACAGGGCTACCAGTTGGGGACCAAGCCTTCAATATATCAACCTTTAGGCACATTTTTATATTCAAATCATAGCCCTCTTTCTGTCTATCTCTTTATTTTAAAAAACTAACAAAAAAACAATTGTGATTGCATCTGGGGTTCACATGAATAATTCCAATAGCCTGTCTTTCTTGAGAGCATGACTTAATCGCATCTGCAAGGTCACTTTATTGTATAACATGACATCCATAGGCTATGATTACTAATCAGACTACTGCAGATAGCAATTGGTAAGTGCTCACTAATCAGACCCTGCTTTATTGTTCTCATTCCTAAGAAATCTCATCAAACTGTTCTCTTTTCACAGGCTAGTGCCAGAGTGACTTCTTCCAAAGAGAACTTCAGCCCCAAAACTGAAGCTGCATGGCCCAAGGACACTGCAAACAATGCTGAAAATCTGGACCAGCAAACCCAGATGGGAAGCCTGCCTGGGACTATTCCAGAAAGCTCTCCACCTCCTACTGAAATAAATGGAAGAGTAAATTCAGGTAACCTTTGTCTCTGTTCTTGTTGCTCTCCACCAGACATCTGGTAGACCTCTAAATATATAGTGTATGTATCTGATGACCCCTTCTTTTGGGGTCTTAGTGTGCTTTAAATGACAGGGTTCTTATCTCTAAGACATTAGAATTTAGTCTTAGGCCTTTATCATGTGAGTAATTAATGTTAGCTATTAATCTTGTGGATGAAGTAATTAAAGCCATCTTAAAACAACAAGAGCAGCAAGAGCCTTTGCTGAGAATTGAAAACACATTTTAGGAGCAGAAATCACACAACTTAAGGGAATGTAAGCCCCCATGCTGTTGTCTTCCTAAGGGAAAGGTTTGCATTTGAAATAATAAATAAAACCTTCATTAAACTGCCCCCTCCCTCTCCCCATCCACAACACAAGCAAGTGCACAGTAAAAACATAAAAGAAGTAATTATTATCTGGTGTGATGTTTAAAAAGCTATTTGTGGCTCTTCTGATGCAATGCTGTGGCTTCCCCTCCTTTGAGCTCTCCCTTGTGGTTGAGTGATGACATATTATTTATATAGTTGGTCTGCCTTTGGAACAAAGTGAACCGCACAGACCTGGAGGGAAAGAACATTGATTTAGTTTAGGGGAAAACTTTTACTCCATGTCCCTGGCATTTCTTCTCTCACTACAAGTTAAGATAGGAAAATAAAGAGGATAGGGGCCAGAGTGTTAGCCTAGTGGTTATGAGCCATTATTGCTGGTACAGAGGACCCAGGTTCATTCCCAGCATCCATATCAGGTAACCCACTAACACTTGTACCTCCAGTTCTTGGAGATCTAGTTGATCAAATGATGTTTGTGTGCATGTGTTTGTATAGAGGCCTCAAGCTGACATCAGGTACCTTCTTCAACTGATGTCTCCCATATAGAGAGAAGCCCAGTGTCTTGGGAAAGCCAGATTTTACTATCTGAACTAGCCAGCTGGCTCTGGGGAGTCCCTTTTCTGCTTTCTGCATGCCAGGATTCCAGATGTACAATCACATTTACACAGCTTTTATTCAGGTTCTTGGGGTACAAACTCCAGTCCTTAAGTTTGCACAGCAAGTGCGTCCCCTGCTGCCAGGCCATCTTCCCAGACCCTTTTCTATATTTTAAGACTTTGATATATTCCAGACATTCATTTCCTACACTCTTTCTCCATTTTGAGTGGCTTTACACTCTCTAAACTTACTATGGTAATTAAGCACTCTCTTTATATGATGGTTAATCTCAGTTGTCAACTCTGTAGAATTAAGGAAAACCTAAGACGTGCCAGAGACAGACACTTCTCAACTGTGTCTCTGAGGATGATTTCAGGATGAACTGAGGGGGGTGAACACCCACAGTGAATGTGGGTGGCACCATCCCATGAACTGGGATCATGGAGGAAAAGGGGAGGGAGCCACCTGAGCACAGACTGTGCATCTTGGTCAGTACTACAGATCAAGGTGCTTCCAATGTCCTGCCTTCATTTCCAAGATGACTGTACCTCTCCCAATTGTGAGCCAAACTAAAACCTCCCCTCCTCTCTTAAGTTGCTTTTTGCCAGCTATTTGGCCAAAGTAATGATAGAAGTCATGAATGTACTTCATAATGAAATTGAAGCAGGGGATTATTTTTAACCCCACCCCCACCCCCAATAACCTTCAATGTTTCAAGAAAAACAGTGGAATGAGTTGGAATGATTGACATGTCCTAAGAGCTTCTGCTAGACTAGTAGATTCACAAGACATTGGGTTAGAATGGTTACATTCGTTTCTTGATGTTAGCAACATCCTTTTGGAAACATCTGGGAGAAAGATGGAATACTTATGGTTTAGTTACTCATGTATCATAGGCAGGAGAGAGAAGAGTGAGAATGAGAGCTTGGTGTTGAAATTGGATTCAGCCCTAGTTACTACTCTAACTAGTCTAATCCCCTTGATAAATTAGCCTCTGTCATATCAGTGTGCCTATCAGTAAAATAGAGAGAATATTATCTCCCATGGTGTTTGAACTGAATGTTGTAGTTGGGTGTTTATATACTCCTGCTCTTTATGTTTTGAGACCTGACACCCAGATCCCAAATATATACACACATGGAGACTTACAAATGTCTGGCCTTGCCTTGGCTTATTTCTAGCCAGCTTTCCTTAACTTAAATTATCCTATCTACCTTTTGCCTCTGGGCTTTTATCTCTCTCTATTCTATACACCTTTCCTTCTTTCTTCATGGCTTCCTGTGTAGCTGGGTGGCTGGCCCCCAATGTCCTCCTCTCCTCCTTTTTTCATTCCTGAATTTTCTCTTCCCAGATTTCTCCTCCTATTTATTCTGCCTGCCAACCCCACCTATCCTCTCTCCTGCCTAACTATTGGCTGTTCAGCTCTTTATTTGACCAATCAAGTGTTTTAGGCAAGCAAAGCAACACAGCTTCACAGAGTTAAACAAATGCAACATGAAAGAATGCAGCACATCAGTGAATCATTAAACAAATGTCTCACAGTGTAAACGAATGTAACACATCTTCAACACATTTTCCACAACAGAATGTGATACAGAATATAAGGTGCTTAGCACACAGTTGAATAAATACTCAATAATTAGTAGCTATTACTATGTTAATAACCCTTCCTGGCAAGTTCACTTTTTCCTTTATTTGTTTTCATTTTGGCTTTGAGATGGAGTCTCAAATAGTCAGGAAGGACCTGAAACTTAATTCTCCTGCCTCCACATCCTAACTTCTAGACTTACAGACATGTGCCCCCACTCTAGGCAAGCTCACATTTTAACAATACTGACAATGAAATCACCCTGATTCCATGGAGAGATTTACCTGTGACCTTTACATTGGCTTTTAGTCCCTGTTACCAAGGTTCCAGTCTGCTTACGTTTGAACGCTTTTCTTTTTGTTACTGTTGTTTCATTTCATGTTGTTCTAAGAGGCAGGGTTTCTCTCTGTAACAGCCCTGGCAGTTCTGGAACTCACTCTGTAGACCAGGCTGGCCTCGAACTCACAGAGATTCACCTNACCAGGCTGGCCTCGAACTCACAGAGATTCACCTGCCTCTGCCTCCCAAGTGCTAAGATTAAATGCGTGCGCTACCACCACCGGGCTTGGGTGCATTCTGTAAGACTTAGTGCAGAGCACTTTGCATTGAGAATGGGCTCCATTTCACACACCTACGAGGCTGAAGAGCCAGCATTGGAAAGCACTGATCTGCTTGGCCCTTTAGTGATGCCAGGTGACGTTCAGTTGAACACTTTCTCGTGACAGGGGACTAATGTCTGAAATGAGAAACAGCTGGCCGGCATGTGAGCAGCCTCTACATATGTTTTCAAACTACAAAAAGCCATGAACGTTGTCTTTGTAACCACAGACTTTAGGAACAGCTGCGAAAGCCCCTGTCCACTGAACACAGGACTTTTTGAAGAGAGTTCACTTCAGAGGGCTCTGCACAGTGTCAGCTATGACTTGCAAAGCAGAGCCATCTTCGGGCCAACAAGCCTGCACCTTGTATTTTATGATCTGATAGTGCGGAGGTGGCTGTTTCTGGGCATGGGTGATTTGCAGTGAGAAGGCTGGTCTCGAGAAAACAGTTCATAAATCTGCTCCTGTAACTGGCTCCATGGCTCATCTTTAAAATCATTAGTAAGATCTTAGCAGCCAGTGCGCTAGCTCCAGCTCTGGTCCCCTTCGAGGACTCTTTCCGAAAAGGCAGACTTCCCCTCGG
Source organism: Bramus lutescens (assembly GCA_001685075.1). NCBI lineage: Eukaryota > Metazoa > Chordata > Mammalia > Rodentia > Cricetidae > Bramus > Bramus lutescens. The sequence continues at coordinate 176,778 of LOEQ01001035.1, forward strand.
AAGATTTAGCAGACGGTTGAACTGTATACCGGGGCTGCAGAACCAGACAGCCCTTGGCAACTTCATGCTGTTTACCATTTGTATACAAAGCATAGAAACCAAACTGCAGCTTGGAGGAGTCGCCAGGAGGATGTCCCCAGCCTTAGCTGCAGTTGAGCATTGTAATTAGTGGAACAAATCACTGTCACCCGACCCGAGTGCATGTGCGTTGTTACAACAAAGAGGCTTGTCCATGGCAGCACAGGGACGGGGCTGGATTCTGTACACATGAGACTTGCTATGTAAGGAATAGATTATGCTGATGTGCTTGTAAAGACAGCATCAAAAACTTGAACTTCAAGGAATTACAGAGCTTTATAACGGAAGCCAGACACCAGGGCTGTGACAATAGGCATTAGCAACCTGAGTGCAGTCCTTGGAACACCCGCGGTGGAAGGACAGAACCAGCTCCCTCAAATTCTCCTTTGGCCTCTACAAACATAACACACACTTGCATGCATACCCACACATAAAATAAATAAACTTAGCACAACTAACAAAACCCCCAAGACAGATACTGGGATTCAAGCTGAAAGATCAGAGAAGCAAAGCAGCCAACCACTAAAAGAGAGCTCTTGCCTCTATGAAATCTTCAGACCGAAAAGAGAGGGAGTTCCTGTCTCAGACCACCTTAAATTCCTCTCTAGTGCTGGGATTGAAGGCATGCACCACCACCACCCGGCCTCCATGGCTAAGTAGTGTGGCTGCTAGGATTAAAAGTGTGTGCCATCACTGCCTGGGCTGTATGGTTGACTAGTGTGGCTAGCTTTGCTTCTCTGATCTTCAGGCAAGCTTTATTTGTTAGATCATAAATAAAATATAATAAATAAATAGATAATTGATAAAAAATTTTTTAAAGAAATTAGATATTTATACAAAAGTGTCGAGACTAGATTTGATTCAGTGACTTGTATAAGGTACCCATTTATCAGTTTTTAAATATTTACTTTGTGCATGTATGTGTGTGAGGATGGTGCATGTGTGCGTCATGTATCCTAGAGTGTGTGCAGGTACATATGAAGCTAGAAAAAGATGTCCCAGTGTCCTCTCTATCACTTCCAACTTTGTTTTCTTGAGACAGGGTTTCTTGCTGGACCTGGAAGTAGACTGACAGCCAGCAAGTCCTTTGTCTCTATTCCCTGTTCCCTTACAGTGTTGTGGTTGTCGGCATGGTAACTATGCCAGACGTTTTACACGGGTGCTGAGGATTTGAACTTGGGTCCTTGTGATTTTGCAATAAGGTCTTTTATCCACAGAGCTCTCTCTCCAGCCCCCATTTAGCATTTGGGTAATAAACTCTTTATTCTTAAATTTCTCTTTCTTTATTCTTTTTTTTTTTTTGAAGACCCAATCGCCAATGGAATAATCAATAAACCCCAACTCCTGGAAAGTCGGGAGCGACCAAAGTCATCAGACATCCTGGAAGAGTTAATTGTCCAAGGAATCATACAAAGCCGAAGCAAAGTATTTAGAAATGGAGAGTCGTACGATGTCATGGCAAGTGATTTTGTAATTAACATTTGTTTATACGATGTCATGGCAAGTGATTTTGTAATTAACATTTGTTTATACTTAAAATTAGCAATAAAATATAATTGATCACAACTCATTATTTCCAGTATGTAAGACCTACAGTATAAATGATATCATTTGTCTAAGCCAGATTTTTCTTCTATAAATTCGCTTAGTTCTCTGCACACTATGCTTCTTGGTGGATTCAGAATCATTCTGATCATTAATGATTAATGAAGCCAATAAAGCATTCCTGGGCTTGACTAAATTTGGACATAATAAGTCCCAGGAAATAAAAAGCTTTCATCTTCCCAGGAATTTTTATTAAGTGTTGTCTTGTAGAATAGAAAACTAAACTGTGATTTACCCACAAGGAAAAACTGCCAAAGCTCCAGCAGATATGCCTACATGGGAATACATGCAACCATGAAGAAGAAGGTTCCAGAAATTGTCGTGCTCTTTCTTTTCTTCATTGATTCATCTGTTTTATTTGTCGCCATTCGACATTAATGTGAAAAATATTTGTCCTCTGATTTTAACTAATTTAGTGGAGATCTCAAGCTCTAAATTTTTATTTAAGTGAACTTTGTATGTGTATGTACATACACATGTGTGTGCATGGCATACATGTGGAGATCAAAGAACAACCTTTGATACCAGTCCTCCAATGCTTCCGCCTCTGTTTGACATAGGGTCTCTCACTGACCTGTAGCTTGCCACACAGGCAGTCCCACCAGTTTCTAGGGATCGCCCTGTTTCCTTAGCCATCTCATCCCTGGGACTGCAGGTGTGTCCCACTGTGCACAGTTTTTATAGGAATTTTATCAAAAAAAATCCCAGATATTTACTCAGGCTGAACCATGTTTACAACCATAAAATTTTAATATGTTCTATATAATACTCTGAAGAGATCTATGAAGCATGATTAATAAAAATTTTTGAGTCTCTCTCTTTGACCCCAAGTGGAATTCTAGTCTTTTCCAAGCAGCCAACCACTGGCTCTTACCTTGACCTCAGTCCAAAATGGCGATCCTGCCTCCAGAAATCTCAGAATGAGACTGTGGATGAGAGCTGTTTCCTCCTGTTTTGTAATCCTCTCTAGGGCTGGGATTAAGGATATGCACCGCTGTGATTAAAGGCACACACCCCCGGTTTCTATGGCAAACTAGTGTTGCTACTCCGACCAAAGGTGCATGTTACCACTACCTGGTCTGTAATGCTGACCAGTGGGGCTGTTTTACTCTCAGATCTTCACACAAGCTTTATTTATGAAAATACAATTGAAATGCCACTAAGGAATTAAATATTTTGTTTGTTCCTTTGTTTTTAAACCAAGGCTCCCAGTATCACTTGACACATAGATAAAAGAGAGATTAGATTGGGGG
>LOEQ01001035.1:184067-197515 GCA_001685075.1 Bramus lutescens
AGAGAGAGAGAGAGAGAGAGAGAGAGAGAGAGAGAGAGAGAGAGAGATATTTAAAATTAGGTTCTTACTGCTACTGAGGGATATGGTTGGAATTGATTAAGTAGAGGCCTAGGAGGGTGTTCATGTATTGTTTTAATTTTCTATTGTAAATGCATGCTAAAAACTATATTTTTGGAAGAGAATTCAAGTTAAAATTTTGTATCCCTTTATTACATTTTCACTTTTGTAATTAGATGCATAACCAGAAAGTCATTATCACTTTTCTGAACTTCCAAAAGTGTAGCCATTCAGATAAGATGGGCAATTTTTACTGTTGTCGTGAAAATATTTGGCAATTGCCAATAGCAAAGTCTAGCATAGAGTTGTTGCTCAATAATAATTGATCACTCTCCATCATAAGATCAAAAAGTAATAAAAAGTTAATCTCTATCCAAGTGAAAATAATTGGTAACACACAGAAGATTATGAAATCAATTGCTGTCCTTGAAGAGTATAGGTCAATCAACCAAAGTTAAACTCTGAATGTCTTACACTGAGCTAGACTTTCACACACACACACACACACACACACACACACTTTTGTTCAGCTTTCAGTCTTGAGATCTGTCTGGTGAGTCCTCTTCCATTAGGCTTCAGTGAGTACATTCTCAGGCTTTGTTTTAATAGCCTGGTGTTTTTGAGACATCAAATGCATTTTAATGCTTCTGTGGGTGGCCAAGATGTCTCAGCACATCAAGGTACAGATGCTGAAGCTGGACAACCCAAGTTCAACCTCCAAATGCACAAAAAGAGTGGAAGGAGAAAAGTAACCCCAGAAAATTGTCATCTAACCTCCATCCACATGAAGGGACACATTCATGCCCTTATGCACCACACACACACACGACGTGCACAATAATAATAGCAGTAATAATAATAAATATATTACTGCTCTTAACAGATTTCACATTTATACTGCATCCATCTGCCACTTAGAAAATTTCGATTTTGAAATTTGCTCTTGAAGCTGTTTTTTTTTTTTCTTGCCTGCTCATCTCCACTAGGCCAAGGTAATAATTGTTTCTCCATTTAAAGCAAAATGTCTTCCTTCAGGTGGACACGACTGAGAAGCCGCTGAGAAAGCCGCCAGCCAGACTGAAAAAACTTAAGGTGAAGAAAGAGGTAAAGGATTTCACAATACAAGACATAGAGGAAAAGATGCAGGCGGCAGAGGAACGCCGAAAGGTAAGGGCCATGGATGCTGGTCAGGTGGGGTTAACTGCCTGCTAAAATGAGCTGCCGCCAGATCTAGCCTATCAGTAGCCTTAAGACAAAACGCGTGCATTGATGCACTGCAGCTCAATGGTCCGTGTGCTTCCTGGGCTCAACACTGTTTTTCCTGAAAATTATTTTTGTGCTGTGCAGGAATGAAGTAGCAAGGTGAACTCGGTTGAAATTTGTTGTTTCGTCTATATTCCCTCAGTAAACACTATTCAACACTCTGAATTAAGTCATGTGCAGGGGAAGTTTCCCTCAGGGTTAGAGGGGAGGAGGACAATCTGGGTAGGGATGGGTATTGAGCGAAGCGTGGGTTCTGAAGACCGGCAGGTCAGCTCCTGTAGGTTTAAGCACCGGAGCCTACAACCCAAAGCCTGTCGTTCCTGAGGGACATAGCTTTACTCCACTTTCCTTCATTTCTGCCTCCCTGTTTGGTGGCCTGTAGAGCAAACACTGGACTATAAACTCTATGGGGGTCAGCTCCGTGTCTGTCTCTTCCAATGCGGTTCCCCGACAAACATCTGTTCCAAGACCAAGTAGTCAAGTAGAATAAAGAGAAAGCAGTCGTGACAAGCAATATGGATGAGAATGCGAAGAAAATAAGATTGCCAGGGTTCTCTCCCATTCTTTAATATCACTTTTCAGACCAAAAAGGAAGAAATAAGAAAACGGTTACGGAGTGATCGGCTCTTGCCCGCCGCCAGGCCTTCAGATGCAGCTGAACCAGGAAGGGTGGAGGCTCCGTTTGCAGAAGGTCTCCCAGCCGTGAGCACCCCGGCTTCGCAGAGGTCCTACATACAGGAAGGAGAGCCACGCAAAAGGAAGAAAAGTGGAAGTGATATGACCCAGATGAATAGGGTCGACTCCTGTGTGGGTTTGGGGACTGTGGAGTCAGACATGTATTACAACCGAGAGGATGACATATTCTAAAAGTCCATTTTCAAAACGAATCTCACCAAGGGGTCCATTCCTTCCAGTTGCGACAGTCTTAGTGTGTCTCGTGGTCTTTAGGAAGTGACTGTGGCTCTACTTGTTGACATTGCTGTCCTGGGTTTAGGGCTCATTGTGGGAGTAGCAAAGAGATGAGTTTCCGTTGAGTGAATTAAAGGCTATGCTTACCCAGGAGGAATGGGGGATCACAAGGTTGCTGCTCTCCTTCAGAGTGCCTTCCAGCATTAGCTAGAGGTCTTAGATTTGGAAGCCCCAGCCAGCTTCCATAAATATGCTCGTGCCAAAAGAAATTCTCCCTTTCACTGGCCTTGGCCACACCCACTGATGAGTCCTTCACAGCAAGTTGTATAGCTGTGTGTTATGTTTATTAATAATCTGTGTGCTTCTTATGTTTTAATTCTTTGCTGTCAAAAATAAAGCAGTATCTTAAAAGTTGGATGAAGTTATCTTGAAAGTTGGATGAAGTATCTTGAAAGTTGGATGAAGTTACAGTCTTATCTATGTAATGTAAGTCATCTTTATCCAGAGGTCAAGTAATGTCAAGGATGAAGAGTGGGGATAGTGCTCTCTGGGACAGCACTCACCCATCATGGGAGCTGCCCAGGTTCCACCCTTACCACCACCACAAACAAAAACAAAACAACAGACAACTGTGTGTAGTAACAGGCACTCTTCGTGTTGAAGAAGAAAAACTCTGATTGGGGAAGAGTCGGAGGGGTTGGGGGGACTGAGGGTCAACCCCGCGGGTCCACCATTTCCCACAGGCTGTCTGAGCTCCGGAGCTTGCTACTGTCATCTTGTTGGAATTATTTCTTTGTTCTCCACCCCCTTTATTGACCATGTCCAGTAAAGAATCACGTCTTCCAAAGTTAAAATCTGAAGATCTCCTCCATTTGTTTTCACGCTCTTCTCCTCTCCCTTCCTACTTTAGACTACCTTATCCATCATCCTTCAACGGTTTTCTCAACCTCTGTACAACTTGAGGTCTGTTTAAGACCTTTGCTCCACCTTGCTTGGCCCCTACATCTTAACTGTCAAAATAAAAAACACATAATGCCTGTGACCATGGCTCAGTTGGACATTGAGGTACACTGCTAACTGGAAGATCATTGGTTTGATTCTACTCTTGGGCTGAGTTGTAACTTAGTTTATAGAGTGCTTGCCCCAAACACACAAACCCAGAGCTCCATCCCCAGCACTATGTAAACTGGGTAATACATGCCCACAGTCTGAGCACTTGGGCAGCAGAAACAATAGGATCAGAAATTTGTGATTTACTTCAGCTACATAGTAAATTCAAGGCCAGCCTGGGCTACATGAGACTCATCAAACAAACAGACTCTGCGCTGTTGATAAGGAACTTAGATTTTAAATTTCACCATAATTGGACTTCTCCTAATCCCTTGGAATCAGTGCACGTGCGTACACACACGTGCGCACATGCACACACACACACAGTGTATTTATTTTATTTGTATTTATTTGCATGTACCATGTCCCATTTTCTCTATCCCTTTGTGGACGCTGATGAATACCTTTTTGTTTCTCTTATGTCACCTCAGAGGTCACTCTGTAAAAACCCAAATGTTCCTGTAAAAACTGATGGTCCTGTAGCTCCCATGCCACTACAGGACCAGTACTCGAGCCAGGAACTAAGCCTGGAGACTTAGAAGCATACAGACAAACAGAGAGACAGACAGAGAGAGAGACATGAATGCAGGTCATCCTTGATACAAGAATGCCAAATGCCACTTTATTGTGCTCAGGGGCAGCTTATATAGGAATCCTTAGCCATGCCCAGTTCTCAGGATCTTTCAGCTGCAGGTCTCATCAGCCTGCCCTCAAGGCCTCGCACTCAAAGCAACTGCAGGAGAGGTCTCATGCTCAGAGCAGCTGCAGGCAAAGACAGTCAAGGAGCCAGGGATCTATAGCTCCCAACATCACTCCATCAACCCCTGCTCATCCTGACCTCATCTCCCGTCATCCACCTTAACACATCTCACTCTGTGTAGGAATGTCTGACGCACGTCCTTGACAGTAGATTATTTTCACTTCCTCCAGTGCAGAACAGTGGTTGTTCTATGACAATGGTTCTGTCTTTTGTATCTTGGAAAGCAGGTTGTTCAAAGTGAGTGGGGTGTAAACGTTGTTTAGTGCCAATACATCTGCTGGAATCAGGAATGACCTTTCCCATTGGGCTCCGGTAGCTGGGTACAGGCCTTATTTGACCTGGAGACTACTTAAGCTACTTAAGCATCTCCTGTTTGACTGCTATTTGGGATTGTGCAGAAGGGCACTCTGGGTGTCTCTTTGTTCAAGAACTTAGATATCCTCAGGCCACTGAGGCAACAAAATAACTATAGAATCAGTATCTGTGGAAGTCAGCATTTATCCTTGGTGTGACTTCGGAAAGGCATGTAGACTCTGTGTCTATCTTGCCTGCTCATTGCAGATAATCTCCATTAGAGAGGTATATCAAATGAAATCATGTATTTAAAAATACAGCGTAAACTAGAATATGCCCCAATATTTATAGAACATTATTTAAACAAAGCCACATGTGAGCAACACAATATTTTATTATCCATCCTAGGATTCTTCTGAGAGGGTGTTCCTATACTGACAAGTGCCAATCTCACAAAATGATATAGTAGCTAAAACAATTACACAAGGAACTAGGACAAACTGAACATCACTCTCTTGTCTCTGAATAATGTCTAAATCATCACAAAAATATCTTCACTCAAGCATATATTATCTGCAAATTGAATTCACAGATTCCACAAATATTGAAATAATAGTTTTTCCTGAAATCTTGTGCTCTGGTTTACAATTCTTAAAGGGGCTTGAATGACATTTGTTGAATTAAAAAATGACAGTGATTCCTCCATGCATATGCATATTTCATCCAAGGATTCAACTAACTGTGGGGAGAAAATATTCAGAAAACAAATAGTACCTGAGCTGAGCACATACAGCCTTTTCTTGCCATCATCCCCTAAACTATCCAATACAGTAGATGTTTCTAGGGCCTCTACATGGAATTAGCTGCAGTAAGAATTCTAAAGATGTTTTAATGCATGAAAGGGGTGTTCATCAAGCATACACCATCTTACATGAGAGATAAAGCATCTTTAGATTTAAAGACCTGGGATGACTCTGGAACCAGTCCTCCCATGGATGTAGTATAGATGACAATGTAGTATAAATGTGAACATTATTACTGTCACCCTGGCTTGGAACGTTCTTCACTTATGTAGAGTTTAACTTTATGACCAGTGTACTTCTTAGTGGTAACTTGAAAAGGCATGTGGACTCTGAGTCTCAGTGAAGAATCTTCAATAATAACTGCATACGTTCTTAACGGTACCATTCACATCAGCGGGATGAGAAGGTGATTAAAGTATCCAACAGCAAAGTACTTTTAATGAAATTATCTGCAAATGTTTCAGGTAAGCACATTATTTAGAATATAGATGAGCCATTCTTAAGAGTCTCAAGTGGATCATTGTTAGAAAAAAGACCGCAGGGTTTTTTTTCTGTCTTTTCTTTATTCTCATCTGCTTGTTATAGCTTTCATGTTAATCAATGACTCTTGAGGCATTCCCGGGGAACCTACAGCAACTGCAGCCAGGGCAGCAGGCAAGCTAACTACAGATCTTCACCTCTCCCTCAGCCCCCTAGCTCTCAGCCCCCTAGCACCCATCCCTAGCTCTGTAGCATACCACCTGCTGGGGCAGCCTCCCCTTCTTCTCTGCCCCACCTCCAGTTCATTGCACAGATCTTCCCTCCAAACTCTCCTCCCCTGCTCATTCATCCCCCAGTTCCAGCAGCNGTCTGGCCAGTGAAGCAGGTAGGCTAACTATAGGTCTTCACTCCTCCTCTTATCCAAGTCCAATCCCCCAATCTCATGTCCATCTCTATAGAAAACTACCAAGTACAGCCTCTCCTTACTCTCTGACCCCATTCCAGGGGATCCTGGTGGAAAACCCTGCTTTCCTTCCTCCTGTAGACCCCCTCAGTGTCCCCCTCCTAGCCCATCTCCATTTTTACCTGTCAGCTCCCAACCTAGAAATACATTTCACCTGGAACCCCCAGAGGACACACCAATCAGGATCCAAGAAGAACATCCTACCAGGCAACACACAGCCACCACACTCTCCTAAGAACCGGAGAGGGCAACAGAAATTAAGGCACAAAACCCCCACCCAACAAAGACAAGACCAGATATCAGCACCTAGAAGTAAAATCTTCCCAAATACAGGTGCCTAGACTCCAGCATAAAAGCACAAGCAACAACAGACAGGACAATGTGTCTCCACTAGAGCCCAGCAACCTTACCACAGTATGTCCTTTGTATTGCAACATAGCTGAAGACACAAGAAAAAGACTTTAAAATACCCTTTAAGAATATGCTATAAACCCTTAAAGAGAAAATTAATAACCTCCTTAAAGAAAACTATGAAAACACAAACAGTGGAAGGAAATGAATAAAACAACTGAAGACCTGAAGTGGAAACAGAATTGATAAAGAAAAAAACCCAAACCGAGGGAAATCTGCAAATGAAAAATTTAGGAACTTGAATAGGAACCTCACATGCATGCATCACCAACATAATACAAGAGATGGAATAAAGATCTCAGATATTGAAGATGTGGTAGAATAAATTCATACCCAGGTCTAAGTAAATGTTGAATCTAAAAAGAAATCCTAGCACAAAACATCCAGGAAGTCTGGGATGCTATGAAAAGAACAAATCTAAGCATAGTAGAAATAGAGGAAGGAGAAGAAACCCAGATCATGGGCACAGGAAATTTTCAACAAATTTTCCACAAAATCATAGAAGAAAGCTTCCTTAAGCTGAAGAATGAGATGCCTATCAAGGTGCAAGAAGCACACAGAACACCAAATAGACCAGACCAAAAAAGAAAGTCCCCTTGGCACATAATTGTCAAGTTGGGAGTGTAGGCCCCAGCCCCTGGCATCTATCCCAGCCCCCAGGCCTGATCTGGACTTCAAATCCCAACAGGCCAGGTCCTGACCCCTCCCAGGGGATGGGGTCAGGACCACTCCCCAGGGTCCTCCCTTTCTTCCTCCCGGGGGTCGAGTTCCTGCACCTTCTTGGTTTCCCCAAAAGAGAAACATGTGGTCTCCCTTTCTTCCTCCCGGGGGTCTCATTCCCGCGGCTTCCCGGTTCCCCCTTGGGGCCACCTGAGAGCGCAGATCTCCCATTAAACCTGGATATTTCTTAATTCGGCTTGTTTTGATTTGGCTTGATTGGGAATTTTTGCGTCGGCAGGGAGCTATTATTAAGAAATATTCCTAACAATAATAATCAAAACTTTGAATGTACAGAATAAAGAAAGAATACTAAAAGCTGCAAGGAAAAAGGACCAAGTAACATACAAAGGTAGACCTAATAGAATATCCCAGGACTTCTCAATGGAGACTTTAAAAGCCAGCAGGGTTTGAACAGATATTCTATAGATGCTAAGAGATCATAGATGCTAGCCCAGACTACTGTGCCCAGCAAAACTTTTCATCACCATAGATGAATAAGATATTCCACGCTAAAACAAAATTTAAGTGATACTTATCTACAAATCCAGTACTACAAAAGGTACTAGAAGGAAAACTCCAACCTAAAGCCATTAACCACACCCAAGAAAACATAAGGAATAAATAGTCCCAGACCAGCAAATCAAAAGAGGGGAAACACCCACACACACACACACAAACACACACCTCCACCACCATCACAGCAACAACAACAAAATAACAGGAATTAACAAACACTGCTCATTCATATCTCTCAACATTAATGGTCTCAATTCCCCAATAAAAATACAAAGATTAGTAGAATATATGTGAAAACAAAATCCATCCTTCTGTTGGATCCAAGAAACACATCTTAACATCAAAGATCACCTCAAAGTGGAAGGATGAAAAAAGATAGTCCCAGCAAATGGACACAAGAAGCAAGCTGGGGTAGCCACTTTGGTGAGGGGGAGTCATTTTAATATCTGACAAAGCAGTCTTCAAACCAAAACTAATCAGAGGAGATAAGGAAGGACACAGCTTCATAAACTGATACTGTATGACTTCAAAATCCCATTCTCACCAATAGGCATATCATCCAGAAAAAAAAATAGAGAAATGTTAGAGCTAACTGATGTCATAAACCAAATGAACCCAACTGATATTTACAGAACATTTGACCCAAACACAAAAGAATATGCTTTCTTCTAGCACCTCATGAAACTTTCTCCAATACTGACCACATTCTTGTACACAAAGCAAGTCTCAACAAGTACAAGAAAGTTGAGCTATCACCCTGCATCCTATCTGACCACCGTGGATTAAAGCTGGATATCAACAACAGAAACAACAGAAAGTTTACAAACTCATAGAAACTGAATGAAAAGTGAATCATAGCAAAAATTAAGAAAGAATGTAAAAACTTTCTAGAATGAATACACAACATACCCAAACTTACAGGATACAACGAAGGCAGTTCTAGGAGGCCAGTTCATAATACTAAGTACCTACATAAAATAAGAGGAGAAATTTCATACTAGTAACTTAAAGGCACATCTAAAAGAGACCAAGGGGACACAAATTAAAAAGAAGTCAAAGTATCTTTATTCTCAAATGATATGATGGTATACATCAGTGACTCTAAAATTTCTCCAGGAAACTCCTACAACTGATAAAAAAACTTTCAGCAAAGTAACTAAATACAAAATTAACTCACAAAACTCACTAACCCTACTATCTACAAATGACAATTGGTCAGAGGAAAAAAATCAGAGAACACCTTTCACAATAGCCTCCAATAATATAAAATAGCTTGGAGCAACTCTAACCAAGCAGGAGAGATTTATATGACAAAGAAGGAAGTTGAAGACGATATCAGAAGATGAAAAGATCTCCCATTCTCATGGATCAGTAGAATTGACATAGTTAAAATGGTCATCCTACCGAAAGCAATCTACAACTTTAATGCAATTCCCATCAAAATCCCAACATAATTCTTCACAGATCTTAAAAGGATAATTTTCAGTTTCATATAGAAACATAGAAAACTCAGCATAGCTAAGACAATCCTGAATAACAAAGGGAGATCTCACCATCCCCAGTTTCAAGTTGCACTACAGAGATATAATAAAAACAGCATAGAATTGACGCAAAAACAGACACGTTGATCAATAGAAACAAATTGGAGACTCAGACATAAATCCGCACACTTCTAGACACCTGATTTTTGATAAAGAATACAGGAATACACACTGGAAAAAAGCATCTTCAATAAATGGTGCTGGTGAGACTGGATGGTTACAAGTAGAAGAATACAAGTAAATCCATACATATCACCCTGCACAAAACTTAAAGTGGATCAAAAACCTTAACATAAAACCAGATACACTGAACCTGGTACAAGAGAAAGTGGGAAATAGCTTTGAAGTCATCAGCACAGAAAAGACTTTTCATTGTTAGTATAAGCACTAAGATCAACAATTAATAAATGGTATCTCATGAAACTGAAAAGCTTCTATATGGCAACGGACTCTGTTCTGACAAACTGAAGCCTACAGAATGAGAAAAGGTTTTTACCAACTTCACATACACTGGAGGCCTAATTTACAATATATTTCCAGTGTCTGTGTGTGTGTGTGTGTGTGTGTGTGTGTGTGTATTAATACCTTCAAACAACTAGATATCAAGAAAACAAATAACTGAATTTAAAAATGGGATCCAGATCTAAACAGAAAATTCTCAAAAGAAGAAGCTCAGTGGCTGAGTTATACAGAAATGTTCAACATCCTTAGTCATCAGGGATACGCAAATCAAAACTGCCTTGTGATTTCATCTTACACCCGTCAGAATGGCTGAGATCAATTTTTAAAAGTGACAGCTCATGGTGAGGCTGTAGAGCAATGGGGACACTGCTCCATTGCTGGTGGGAGTGCAAACTGGTATAGCCACTAAGGAAATCGATGTGGAGATTGCTCAGGAGATGGGACTCAGGCTTCCAAGCTATACTACTCTTGGGCATGTACCCAAAGTGCTCTACATCCTACTGCAGACGTAACTTGCTCAGTCATGTTCAATGGTGCTCTATTCATAATAGCCAGAAATTAGAAATGAATTAGATGTCTCTCAGTAGATGAATGAATAAATAAAATGTGGTACACACAATGGAGTATTATTTGGCTGTTTAAAAAAAATGAAAGCATAAAATTATTAGGTAAATGGGTGGAAGTAAAATCATCCTGAGTGAGGTATTCCAGACCCAGGAAGAGAAATATGGTCTGTGTTCACTTACATGTGGATAGTAACTCCTCAGTCAATGAAGCCCAAGCTATAATCCATAGAACCGCAGAGTTTAGGTATAGAGTAAGCGATTAGCAGGGATAGATCTTATTAGGAAAGGGAAATAGAATAGGTAGTTATGGATCCGGATTGGGGAGTGAGACAGGAAGATCAAGAGGGGAGGGCAAGGAAAGAGAGGGAATATGGAGGAATATCACTAAAATTAAGAGGCACCTGAAATGAAAAACTTTCAGAGTGGAAGCTTTTTAAAATATATACATATATGAAGGCTATCTAACTGAAATCACCAAATAGCTGGGGAGAGGGAGCCCCAACTAAACATCTCCTGTCACCAAATAAAGCTTCCAATGCCAGAACTGGGTTACACCTGATTGACTTGTTGGCCAAGGATTCCCATGGCAATCCCCAAACAACCAAAGCCGTTGCCAAGACAGTAGGTTGCTCTCTACAAACTGACAGCCCTGTTGCTGAAAAAAAAAGAAAAAAGAAACACCTATACAACCCATTAAACATGGAGAAGTCAAGTTGGCTCCTAAATAGAGCCTTCATCTTTATGTTCTAGCGTCTTTCGTACAGGAAGATACTCTGCACATTAGCATAAGAGAACTGTAAACACCAGCCCAGCCACAGCCCCTTGGATCATCAGTGGTGTCCTGCCTGCAAGAAATGCTAGTGCATTGATGGTGCAAATCTTGTGCAGTAACCAACCAACATCTGATTTGATCTAAGGCCTACTCCGCAAGGTGAAATCTATACCCAACACTGCTTGGGTGATCAAGAACCTAAGACTGCATAGCACAGAAACCTACTACAACTAAACCAAATACTACTGTTAAAAAAAAAAAAAAGCTGGGTGCTGTGGTGCATACCTTTAATCACAGCACTTCGCAGGCAGAGGCCAGAAGATCTCTGAGATCAAGGCTACCCTGGTCTACACAGTGAAGTTCCAGGATAGCCAGAGCTACACAGAGAAACCCTATCTCAAATAACAATGACAACGATAAAACAGTAAAGCGATTCCTAATGATGTTCTACTATACTTGAGATCAGTGCCCTGCTCAGCCATCATCAGAGAAGCTGCCTCCTACAAATACCGAGACCTGCGGCTGCAGTTGGTTTTTTTCTTACTCTTTATCCTTTTGGCTCTTTGGGAGTCTACCACCCAATTCCCAAATAAATACACAGAGGCTTATTCTTACTTATGAATGCCTGGCCTTAGCTTAACTAATTTCTAGTAAGCTTTTCTTAACTTAAATTAATCTGTCTACCTTATGCCTCTGGGCTTTTACCTTTTTCTATTTCTTTATATCTTTTTTATTACTTTTTATTCTGTGTTTGGTTGTGTGGTTTGGCAGTTGGCCCCTCGCATCCTCCTCTCCTTCTCTTCTTACCCCTCGATCCCTCTTCTCTCTTCTCCATCTACTATTCTCTCTGCCTCACAGCCCCACCAATGCTTTCTCCTGCCTTACTACTGGCCCTTCAGCTCTTTATTAGCCCAATCAGGTGTTTTAGACAGGCAAAGTAACACAGCTTCACAGAGTTAAACAAATGCAACATGAAAGAATGCTACACATCTTGGCATCATTAAACAAATGTTCCACCGCATAAACAAATGTAACACATTTTAAACTAATAGTATTCCACAACACACAGCCACTGTGCAGAGAATGAGATGCTTTGAAACGCTCAGTGCTAAAAGGGATTGCCCATAAAATTCCTCTTGCCCTCAGGGCTCAGGAAACCCAGTGGAAGAGGAGGTAGAAAGAGTGTAAGAGCCTGAGGGGATGAAGGGCACCAAGAAAACGAGGCCCTCTAAATCGACATGAGCAAAGCTCACACGAACTCAAAGAGGCTGAAGCCGCATACACAGGGCCTGCCCAGGTCTGCACTAAGTCCTTTTCATATATATTATGGCTTCCAATTTAATGTGTTTATTTATCGTATACCTGAGTGTGGGAACAAGTAAGTATCTGTTTATTGTGCCTTCTCTTGGGCTTTTATTCCTTCTGTTTGTTTATTTTGTCCAATTCCAAGGTGTTACTTTTTGTTTTATTTATTTTACTAAAAAATGACTCTTCTATGGCCTAATGGTATTGTGCATTGTCCTTTCAGCTCTGGAGTCCTAAACAAAAAGATAATTTCTCCCACCAACCACCAAGCAGTTAGCCCACGGATAGCAGTTGAGCATCCTGTAATTCAATTCAGTTCTGACGCTATTGATACAGAAATGGTGTCAGGACCACAAGTGAAGGGTTCTACCCCATGAGCCTGGTTACAGCTGCAGCTGCCACTTTCCATCCACTGTGCAGTGAAGCCTCCATGACGACCCATCCTTTACTCAAGTTTTCTAGGACGGCTCACAGAGCTCAGGGATGAATGGACAGATAGAAGGAATGTGTAGATATGCTGGACATGTGTCCCCAGGAGGGACTTCTTTCCCCTGGATGTGGAGGCCGGTGTCACAGAGCACTATTCTCCTGCCTCCTGGGTGTGTTCACAACCCCAGAAGCTTTCTGAATCCAGTAGTTTGCGGATTTTTGTGAGGGTCTCATTACCTGGGCTTAGTGAATCATTTAGTCCTTTTCTACCCCATCTCCTCTCTCCAAAAAAATAAGGAGTATGACTGGAATTTCAAGTTTTCTAAATGTAGGGTGGTCTTTCTTGTGACCAACCCCTTACTGAAGTCTACGAGGGTCACCTTATTAGAACAGGAGAAGCAGCTCTAATTTGCAAATTCTAAGTGAGTTAGGAGCTTTGTGTCAGAAACTGAGGACAGAGACCTAACCCGAACCAGCGGGTCCATTACTTCGTGAGAATCCCGGGGGGAGGCCTCCTGAAAAAGCCATGGAGATAAGAGAGAAAGGAGACCATGCATATAAGACAAAGTCAGTCTGAGTTTTGTCAA
>LOEQ01001035.1:204301-217899 GCA_001685075.1 Bramus lutescens
TTTTGAGAGGAAGCTTCCCATTGGCCTGTGATTGACAAAATGGGCTACGCTGCCTGATCTGTATGCCCAGGAATCTTCCTGTCTCTGCTTCTCTCCTGCTGAAATTAGAAGCATTTGCTACCACTCTCTAGACTTTTTTAATTTTAAAATGTGGATTCTGTGTGATGATACTTGGGACAAACTCTTTACCAACAGAGCTATTAGTCCAGCCTTTTATCTCTCCCGTTGTCTGTCTAGCTTTAGCTTTAGTAAATCTGGCCATGGCTTTTTCCGAAGTGTATTCACACATAATGAATATTTTTAACCACCCCCATCCTCTAATCCTTGTCCAGGTCACCACCTCTTCTGTCCTGGACAATCACACAAGCCTCCCAGTTGATCTACCAGCTTTGCCTTGTTTCCTTCCATCTTTTCTGAATAAGGCAACCAGAGTGCTCTTATTAAAATCTCCTGAATGCCAGAGTCCTCCAGGTCAAGCTGGGCTGGTTCCAATGTCCTATGTGGCCATGCATGCCCAGCCCCCTGTTTTCAGGCTTTGCTTGGATAGCTTCAGTGCTCACCGACTTACTCTAGGCATCATGTCCCTTGCCATCCCTTTCTTGTATCAGACCCAAGCCTCACTTCAGGGTTCATGCTGCCCAGATGGCTTCATGGACGATTCTTCCTTCTCCTTTGGAGTGAGGTGTTCTTCTGAGACCATCTGGGAAAGCCACGATCTCACAACTGCTGTCAGCCTCAGAGCCACTGCCACCATTGCCCATCAGCTTACTTCTACCACGGTCCTGCTGGCTTCACATCTCTCCATAGGGGTTGGCACTGCCTCATTGCCTGCCTCTCTCCAGCTAGAGGACAGGATCCATGCAGACAGGGACCGGTGTCTGTTTAGTTTGTGGCTGTGTGCCCAGGCCAACAAGAGCAGCCACACAATATTGCCCCTCATGCAAACCTGTTAAGTGAATGAATGAATGGATGCTTCTTCTGCACTGAATTAGCAGTTGGATCCAGGAGTCTTCCCAGCACACACAAACATTGCCCATCACTGCTGTCATGACACACAGAGCCTTGCCTTTCTGAAGAACAACACAGGCAGACGTCCAAGTCCTTGGTCAATATTTTATTGAAAGAGAAGATTAAAACTCAGAATAAACGAACTCATGCTTCGGTCAATCATTTACCAACATGCGTGCTGCCAATGAGTTCCTTCCCTCCAGCAAATTTCTATCTGAATGTACAACTCCTAATGGCTCAAATTCTTCAACACTGAAAATGAAAGATGTGTTTTATAAAATGCCATCCAGAGACAGAACAAAACTTCTCATGCTCAAAATCATCTATGAATTTAAATTCTTCTCAGCCTAGCCCTGATCTTAGACACCTGGAAAATGGATGGCTGTAATTTTCATTTTCAGTCATGATGGATTTCTTCCATGGCTGTGCTTGTGTCTTTAAACCCTAAGAGACTTGCATCCATTTTAATAATAATAATAAAAAATAAGACGGCTTGCATTCTCCATTCTCCAAATTACGGCGTGTCTTGTGTTTCAGCAGTGACAAGGTTTATTAAGCCATCACTCCACTGTCTGTCAGGTGAAATAGCATGTCAGATTAGTTGCCTCATGCAAGTGAGATCACACTACAGTCTCTCTTGTGGCAAATATGTTTAAAATGCTTAGCATTCAGAAAGGATGGCATAGGAAAATAAAAAACATTCCTACATAGAGATATGGTGGCCTAAGGAAATTGTTTTGAGACAGAGTCATCCTTTTTTTTTCTAGTATCCAGCCTTAAAATGCACCCCCCCCCAAGCTAAACTGATTAAAGAGTGAATTTGGCTTTTTAAAGAAAAAGCCAGCCAATACTTTGTTTATGTAACTTGCTCTTGACTAGCCGGTCTTTTGTGCAATAAATGTTTATTGAGCATGCATTATGTGCTGGCCACTGTGGGGGGTCTTAGGGATGAAAAAAAAATCAGAGATTAAAACAGTAAAACTTGACTTAATTTATAGGTGCCCGGGATCTATTTAAAGAGGAGAGAGCAAGGCAAAGGGGGAATGAAAAACGCCGAGTATGGGCGCCTCGGGAGAAAGGGAGACATTGCACTCCTGAGAGGCTTGTGAAGGGTTCATGGAGAAGGTGGCATTTGAGTGGAACCGTAGCTGATGCGTAGGCGTCTTCCCAAGATAGAAACTGGGGAGAAAAAAAAAAAAACTCCAGGTGAGGATTTCATGCTCAAAGGCTGGAGACGGGAAGAAAAATAGAAAGGTGGGAGAAGAGGGGAGTGTGTGGACTGGGGATGTCAGATAGAAGGAGGTGTGGCAGAGATGCTGAGAAGCCTGAGAACTGTGCTCAGTGGTCCGGCTTTATCCTGGGAGCAGTCAGGTTGTAGGCAGTAGGTGAAGGTGCTCATATTTGAGAACAGTCACAGGGCTCCTCTGAGTGTGGCCCTGAACCAGCAACACAGGGTGTCAGGGAATCTGGTGGGAATTCAGACCCTCAGACCTTCCCAGTCTTCACCGTCACACCCATGCACTGGGTGTGGGAACCGATCAGAACGAAGTCTGCGAGGGACACTGGTACTCACTCACCCTTAACTGAGAACCGCTACCCTGGGATCAGATGGTGTGGGTTAAAGGTCAACAGACACTCTGCAGACATCTCCAAATATATCAGACCTGGGGATAAAAAGCTGGATCTAAGCTCAGACAAGCCAGGGTGGACTATGAAGAGGCAGAAGACACCTAAGAAGTATTTACATGACTGTCTAGTTAGGGTTTTTATTGCTGTGAAGAGACACCATGACCATAGCAACTCTTATAAAGGAAAGCATCTAATTCGGGCTGACTTACAGTTCAGAAATGACATGGTGCTGGAGAGGTAACTGAGAGTTCTACTTCTTGATCCACATGCAGCAGAAAGGGACATTGAGACAATGGCCTGGCTTGAGCCTCTGAAACCTAGGATCATCTGTGTTATGGCCTCCTCTTTCCCTGTCCTTCTTCTATCTTCCTCAGAGTCTGAGTTTTCTATTCATCGAAACGTCCTCCTTGCAAAGTTGTTCAACTCTTCACTCTACAGAGAGCTTTGTGTACCTTCTTCCTTCTTCATAAAGGATGCCTCTTCCTTCTACAGCATCCGAGTTAGGAGAGACTATGACTGTCCAGGGGTAAACAGCTCTTCATTCTCGCCACTCATTAATTCCTCCAGGGAGAAAATAAAATGTAGATGCTCAGGCTTACCCTCAGGATAAGTGGATTAGAATTCCTAGCAGTGGAGTATTTCTAGAATGTTCTCTAGGTGATTCTAATACACAAGTAGCACTGAGAGCTATAAACTGTGTTTTAATAACGTCAGAAGAAGAGGCTCTGGGCATTTGGAAGATAAGCTTGTCACGTAAATTGGGTCTCCTAAGGGTCGAGTGACCATATGAAAATGTTGGATAGGTAGAGAGAGTGATGCTGCTGGCTTCTCAGACGCAAGACAAAGGCAGCTCCCACATTTCCACCCAGCAGCCAAAGGCATGAATGGAATACCGGGGAAAGCACAGGGGCTGAAAGAAATAATAAGCTCTTATTTTATCTGCTACAATTAATTAAGAAGAAAAGGAAGTGCTTGATGTGTCATAGGAACCACAGGCTCGTTCTGGAGTCGTGCAACATAGTATACTGCTATTCGTGCTACATAGCACACCTATACATAACAGTACTGCACGCGGAATGATGAGGCTGATACCATTCATAATTATAAAATGATTATAAAATACATTTTACAGTTATAACATATACACATACATACAAGAATATTAAATAGTCATAAAGTTCACCGATCACCTCATTCTGAGGGGCGGCATTCATATGTGTAAAACAATTTCCATTCATTCTGACGAAAAGAACTCCTAAAGGAGCCAGCCCTGCTCTCATTCTTCAGTCTGCAATATAGAAAAGGACTTGAGCTAACTAGCTTTCTAAGTTATAGCTTAATAACTTTCAAAAGAGTTATTGTTTTTAATTTATGTGTATCTGTGTGTAGTATAAATGCATGCAGTGCCTACAGAGGCTGGAGAGGCCATCAGATCCCCTGGAACTGAAGTTAAGAGGTTGTGAGCAGCCACACTGAACCCGGGTCCTCTGCAAGAGCATTAAGTACTCTTAGCTGCTGAGCCATCTCTCTAGCAATTTTAAATCACTTTTTAATAATAAGCTAATAGTGAACTATAAGTGTTCTGCTATAGTGCCATCTTCATTTATCTCAGGAAGTGTTTGCTGGCTGGTTGGTTGGCTATTGTGTGGTTTGCTGTGTGAGCAAACAATATTGGCAGTGTTCCCTTGCAGAAGAATGGAATGTGGCCTCTGTATAGACAGAGCTTCAGCTTTGTTCTCTCATATATAACTCTCTCTCACACACACACACACACACACACACAGTGATGATGTGATGGTTTGGAACATAATGATAGAGATGTTAAGCTCTAGAACTTTCTCATGTCCTCATATGCATTCTTTGACTTCTATCATGGTGGCTAGCATTTTGTCACCACACCATGCCACATGGTCACAGGCAACTCCTCAGAGCCCCTGTGTCACATTCTTCCTTACACCACCCTCACAATGTCTCAGAAAAATGACACCAGCTTCCCTGTACATGCAGAATTGATTCCTGAAATCAGTAGTTCTTAAGTTTGACTGCAAATTAGAATAATCTGGGGAACCTTTACAATTCCCCAAACCCAGAATGTTCTAGATACCAATTAAATCAGTTTCTCGAGGTTCAGTGGGGCAGCACAGTCCTTGAAGACTCACCTGAGGATGCCAAGGGATAAGGCAGTTCTCTCAGGCCCTAGACTAAGGAGCTGAGTGCTGGACAGACTGAATTCCGCATCCCCCACACATGACCCCCTGACCTCCGGCTCCTCACAGCAGAGGTGAGGAAATGAGGAAGTGTGCCCAGCAAAGCTTAAAAGAGTGTGCAAGCAGGCACACCTATAAAGATACATCTCTACATGTAAAACTTTTAATTGTTTTATCTTATTTTTTAAACTACATGTATGTTTATGTTTTATGTGGGAATGTGCACCTGAGTGCTCATGCCTGTGGAAGTCAGAGGCTGGTTCCCAGGGAGCTGGAGGTTGTGAGACACCTCTTTCAGATGCTGGGAACTGAACTAAGTCCTCTACAAGTGAGTATATGCTTTTAACCACTGAGCCATCTCCCCAGCCCACATACACATATCTTTATTAGCTATAATAATAAAATTGGTTCATTATGTTTGCCTGTGATCCTAGGACTTGAGAGGTGAAGACAGGAGGATCATAAATTCAAGGTCATCCTTGTCTACATAATAACTTTGAGGCAAGATTAGTTTACAGAAGAAATTAAAGGAAAGAAAAAAAAGAGTCCTGTTTAAAAAAAAAAACACAGGTGTGGAAGCACACATCTGTAATCCCAGCATTCAGGAACTTGGGGCTGGAGAATAACTATGAGTTCAAGGCCACCCTGGCCTATGTTGCAAGTACTAGGCCAACACTGCAAGACTTTATCTCAAATATACATACATACCCACATACATGCATATACATACCCACATACATGCATACACACACACACACAAACACATCTGTAAGGTAAATTCATGAAGATCTCTAAGCCTTTAGCCACTACTAACCTACAAGGCTACAAGGTGGGTTCTGACACAGGAAACTAATCTTCAGAAGGAGATATATGCTCTGGATAGGAAATGTTTCCAACAGGCTCATGGTTTGAAAGGTTGTGGGACCTTTGGGGGTATGGCCTTGCTAATAGGAGTGGGCCCTAGGAGCTTGGCATGGAAGGTTATAGCCCTGTCTGTTTCTAGCTCCAAACCCTGATCTGCTGATATATAGGCAGCCCCATGCTTCCACCACCAGAGGCACGAGCCACAATGTCAGACTGTCTTCCTCTGACTTCAAGTCACAATAAACCCTTCCTCCCATAAGCTGTTTCTTTAGTCACAACATCAAGATAGGTGAGAATGACTTTTGTAGTTGGAGAATTCCTGTCCAGGCAGTTAGTCCCCAAATAACAACACAGATACTTAATATTAATTATAAATGCTAGGCCAATAGCTCAGGCTTATTATTAACTAGCTTTTACAACTTAAATTAACCCATATTTCTTGTCTACCCTCTGCCACCTTTATTAGCACAACATACTCATCTTCTGTTCCCTCTGTGTCTGGCTGGCAAGTCCTCTGATTCTGTCCTTCTTCTTCCCAGTGTCCTTAGTCTGGCTCTCCCTCCTAACCTTGTCCTATCCAGCTATTGGCGGCTCAGCTTCTTTATTAAACCATTCACAGCAACAAACCTTCACAGTGTACAAAGGGATTATTCCACAGCAGGCTCTCATGTCAGATTTGGCCTGGCTGGAGGAATTGTTAGTTATGTTTCCTCCCATTCTATGTACAGATTAGAAAACTAGAGATTGAAGGGCATCTCTTAACCTCTTATGGTGATTTCAAAATAAATGTCTCCCTAGGCTCATGCATTTCAACACTTCAGACAAGTTACTGGTGTAGTATGGGAAGGTTATGGAACCTTTAAGAGGAGGAAATATATCACTGGGGTAGGCTTTGGGAGTTTCTAGCCTTGCCCCACTATCTTGCACTATCTGCACTTCATATTCAAGGTTGAGATGTGAGCTCTCAGCTTCCTGTTCCTGCCACTCGCTGCCAGGTCTCCCCATCACTGTGGATGCTCTCTGTGGGACCTATATCAAGATAAGTTCTCTCTTCCTTGAGTTGATTTTGGTCATGGCGCTTTGACACATCAACAGGAAAGCAGCTAATACACTTCTCACAACAGGTGAGAACAGTTCTTCACCCTGCCCTCCCCAGAGACATCTACAGTCATGTCTACCTGTTCATACCCACACAGCTTCATAAACTACTGGCTTTGTCATGTGCATGGCCCTGCAGTGCCTCTTTAGATAGATTCAAGTCCCCCCTGTAACAGAAATAATGACTCTTTCACAATCTGGGTAAAAATGCTTTTCTTACCTTTCTTCTTCTTTCCTTCTGAAAATTATTTTTTCAAAATAAAAGAGGGGGAAAGTATATAAAGAAGGCAAAATAAGTCTTTTTCTCATGGAGATATAAAGTGAGGGGCATTTGAACACTATATATAAATATTATTCCATATACTGTCATTAGATTCTACTGTGTTTCTTCCCAATTTTCAGAGCAATAGTAGGTTTTATTTTTTTTTTTAATTTTACTGAGCTATACATTTTTCTCTGCTCCCCTCCCCTTCTACCCTCTCCCGTGGTCCCCATGCTCCCAATTTACTCAGGAGATCTTGTCTTTTTCTACTTCCCATGTAGATTAGATCCATGTAAGTCTCCCTTAGGGTCCTCATTGTTGTCTAGGTTCTCTGGGATTGTGATTTGTATGCTGGTTTTCTTTGCCTTATGTTTAAAGACCACATATAAGTGAGTACATATGATAATTTTCTTCCTGGGTCTGGGTTACCTCACTTGATAGGTTTTCAAAGGACTTCACAGGTTTCCCCTTATAGACATTTAGTTCCTGTTTATCCGATTAAAGAAAACGATTAAATATGACTCTCACCATCCACATATAAACACACAGATGCATAGTGGCCTCAAGTAATTGGATTTATTTTTATAGATTAAGGGATCTGAAAGTTATGTGAGACAAGATGAACTGGTAGCCATTTACATTTACAACAAAAATAAGGTCACACCTGGCCTTGGACGTGGTAGCAGACTCCTTGGTATCTTGATGTGCAGTATTCCGTGGGGACATAGAGAGCTAAGAAGTATCACTCAGGGAGGAATTGTTATCCATAGCATTTGTTCAACTTCCCAAGAAATCGGATCAGAATTTATGGAGGCAGCTGGGAATGGCCATCCTTCAGCGTCCCTGGAAAGCTGACCATCAAAGAGTCTCACATGCCCAGGAGTGCACAATGCTCACTGCCTGCTGATCATGGTCCCTGCTGAGTGTGATTTTCTTGCTGGCATGAATGGTGACAACTAAATGACTTTGATAGCAAGCTTGGCATTGAGGGCTAGAGAAGGCCAAGGAGTTGTGTTTGGGGTTTTTGTCACTGTCATTGTTGGTTTGGTTGGTTTTGTTTGATTTGATTTGGTTTCCCTCTACTCCTGGAAGGAAGAAATACTAAGTCTGAAAAAACTAGGTAGTAATGGATGAGGAAAAATGGCGGTAATGGCTCACCCTCCAACTGGTGTGGCCTAGAGGCGCTTAGGTCTCTGATCTTGTCTCAGCAAAAATAAGGCACTTTGCATTCACAGCAGATTCGTTTGTGAATTCAATGTCTGAGTGTCTCCTTGGCACTCTTTCTAGTTACCCATGTTTCTCTTTCCTCCAGGGGCTTCTAGGGGCCAATACAGCCACAGGGAGGACAAGCCAAACTTCTCACTCCAAAAAATCATGCCCCTTCATCAATGTGGGTTTCATACACGAATACACTTCCTAAGAACCATCCTCCAAGGAAAATGGAGTTCTTGGATTGACTGTATGATTAAATATGAAAGGAGAAAATCAAAAAGAACTAGCCATGGCTTAAAAAAGGAGAACCACATCCTGTTTGAGGCAAACTCTTCCCCTTCAGACATATGACACAGGTAGTCCTCCAGAACATAAAAACACATCCCAGTCAACTAAAGAGATCTCGGATTCACATCCCAACAACAGAGCGCAAAGAAAGCTGGGGCCTGCCACACTAGCCTGCATTCCAGTGACTAGCAGGACAGAGGTAGAGTGTGTGCGTAAGTTCCTTCTCACATTGGGGGGTTGGAGGGGTTCCAAGCACTTTACAGACCTCATTCTGGGTGACACAATCATTCCAATGTTCCAAGCGAGTAAATCAAAGCTTCAAGAAGCATCAACTCTCAAACTCAGCAACACACCTTGGTTCCAGGTCTGCCTGCTTCAAGGTCTTGTTCGTAGCACTGTAAACCAGGCTGCTTGGTCCTCATCATCAGGTGGTGAGACTTAGAGTCAATGTAAGAAATATTCCCCTGAGGTTTATAGCCTGGTTCCACTTCCTGTCATGTGTCTGAGTCCCATTCGAGGAAGATAAAGAAGAAAGGAGTCCCAACCAGTTGCTCCCACAGCCTCAGGTTGTTCCTACCACCATGCCTGCTCCACAAGGTGGGCTGTTTCCTCCAGTGTGAGCCAAAATAGACCCTTCTTTCTTTAAGGTGTTCCTTTCAAGTGCTTGATGACAACAACAAGAAAAGTCACTTAATGGGAAGACCTCAAAACAGATTGATTCTCACGGTAGGCACAATATATTTAAATAGTATTTATTAAGTCAATAGATTCTCTCGAACACCAAATATAGTTTACACACTAACAACACAGGATATTAAGCAGTGTATCTGGCCCATCTTAGTAAACATAGAGTGGAAGTCTTCATGCAGCAATGGACATTGCAACTAGCTGCAGAAACATTCTGTCGAAAGAAGCAAACAACATACTCAGAGCATCGATTTCTTAAAAAGAGACAGACATGTGCATAGCACAAAATTTGTGTGGTATTAATGAAGGGATGACGTGGTTTTAGGATCAAAGATTTTAGCATACTTTGAATTACTATTCAAGGAGGTAACTCTAGATATCAGTGCAAGATGGTCCTTGAATCCAGGAGCGAGCCCCTCACCCAAGATGAACCCAGCATGGCCATTGGCCATTTCCAGGTATTATTTTCCATTCTAGTTCTGGGATTTTAAAAAAAATACCCTGACAAAACCAGCTTGAAGGAGAAGCAGCTTATTTTGGCTTCAAGTTTCATAGGGACAGTGCAACATGGTGAGGAAAGCATGGTGGTTGAGCAAGAATCTGGCTGGTCACACTGTATCTGTGCTGAGAGTACAGCAAACGGGACTAGGGTATAACACCTCAAGGCAAGAGCATGCCCCCACAATACCTTCCATCTGCCTCCTAAAGGTTCCATAATCTCCCCCAGACAACACCACCTGCTGGAGACTAAGTACTCTACTACATGAGCCTGTGGGGAACATTTATGTTCACGCCATAATACTTTGCAATGAAAGAGAGAGCAAACTGGGTCTTTCCTGATTGTACCAAATGAGGAAGGAATGTTTGGAGCTCTCTGTAGTGTAAATGGGGCACAAGAAGAGGGACATGGAGAAAAAACTTTTTCTCAAACAGTGGAGCCTCTCCTTACAGCTTTTCCTGGGGGAGGCCTAGCTCTTGGCCCTGTTTGTTGTCTATCTGGCCATTCAAGCTTTCCTTATATAAGAATCTGAGGTCCTATTAACTCCCTTTATGTGCATAAACTAATTTGAATTAATCTTTTATCATGTTCAAAGAGGGGGAAAAATCTAACCATGATCAATGCACCATCCAACTGAAACCCTTGAACCATTTGTCTCAAGGAATTTCAGGGCTGCGTCAGAATTCATGCTTTTGATATCAAGAGGAGAAACATCTTTGATGGAGTTGCCAAGTGTCACCACCTTAAAAGGCCCTGAAAGATCTAAGTGAGATGAAAGCCCTCAGAGGACATCCCTGTGTGGACCAGACATTTACATAGAAGGAATGCATTTGGCACAGCGCACAGAAGGACACAACCTGGCTGGTGGAAAAGTCCCATGCTCTGCTGGGCTTGCTGCAATACCCATAAAGCGACCACAGTTGGCACACCAGCAGATGCAAACCTGGAGAGTTTAGCTCTTTTCCTCCTTAGGCCTGCTATAGCCCAATGGCTTTCACAGCTCTGCGGGAAGCAGAGTGCCCACTCAGTTAAGCCACAGAAGTTGTGGAATGCAATTCAGTAGTTGCAAGACACTAACACAGTCTGGGACTCTCTAGGCATCCCATAAACTTACTTTTTCCTATCAACCTTCTTTCCTCACCCTGTGCTTTTTGTCTCTGTCCTTCACTTTCACACCCCTTCCGAAGCCCACTTCCCTAAATATAGTTCATCTCCACTAAAACTTTAAAGAACAGTAACTTGATTGAACCGGTTAAGGAAAGACAGCACCACTCTTTGCTAAAATAGTGCCAAGTTTTGGGTTGTTTGTTTATGCAACCCATGTTTGACCTAAACTCACAGGAATCCTGTTTTAGCCTCATGGATGCTGAGATTGCACGTGTGGGCCACCATGCCTATTCTGACAATTTTAAAGAAGATTTTTTAAAAACAAATGTTTATGGGGCTGGAGAGATTGCTCATTGGTTAAGAGAATTTACCTCTTGCAAAGGACACAAATTAATATTCAGGAGGTTCAACACCTCTTTCTGTTTCCTCAGGGACCTGCACTGACATGGACATCTCCCAATACACACAGACACAGACACAGACACAGGCACACGCACACACACACCACTCCCACTAAAACAATAAATCCTTAAATTGTAGCAGACTTTCTTGGACAGCCAGCTAGCTCCCAAACCAAGACATGGAGACTTATTATCACTTGTGAATGTTGGCCTTATACTTGTCCCACTAGCTCTTATAATTTATATTAACCTGTTTCTTTTCATCTACATTTTGCCTTGGGATTTTTACCTTTCTTTCATTTTTCATTTTGTACGTCCTGTTTTTCCTACTTCTTCAGTGTCTGGCAGCCTGGCAGCTGTCTGACTGATTGCTCCGGGCATCTCCCTCTGTTTCTCCTTCTCTCTCTCTCCTCTCTCTCTCTCTCTCTCTCCCCTCTCTCTCTCTCTCCTAAATTCCTTCTCCTACTTATTCTGTCTGCCAACCAACCCTACCTATCCTTCTACTGCCTAGCTATTGACCATTCAGCTTTTTATTAGACCAATCAGGTGCCTTAGGCAGGCAAGGTGAACTAAATGTAACACATCTTTACATAGTTAAACAAATGCACTATACCTTTACATAGTTAAAGTAATAGTCCTCAACATAAGCAAACATAACACATCTTTCATCTTTACACAGTTAAAATAATATTCCACAACAACAAATCAATATAATTTCATGCAAAAAGGGCATATTTAAAGATAGACATGGTCTACTCAGCTCTGACCTCTCAAAGTTCAAGACCCAGGTGCCTTGAGATGGACTTTCAAAGCAAGAACCCATCCAGCTGACTCCCATTGATCAAGATCATGTCGAAGATGCTGTTCCAGCTTTCCTAGTGAGAGCTCTCAAAGCCAGGTCAAATGGCTAACTGAGAAGCCTACTCAACATATCAAAACGGACTAGTCCCCCATGTTTTCCCAGCATCCCTCAGTTCCTACTTGTTACAAGGTATGTCTGGCATACCCTGCCTCCTACTCTAAACCTCTCCAGCCCAGGGCTGCCCTTTCCCCAGCTGCCCTTCCTTATATAATCCAGCCATTTTGGTTATTAGGCCCTTTTTGTCAACTGTTTACTCTCCTGGCTCTCTCCTCTCCCTTCCCCTCTCTCTCACACAGCCTGCCTCAGGGTCATGTTCACTCTAGACTTTCCCAGCTGTCTCCTCTGCCTCTGCCTACGCTCTCGCTCTCCCTGTTCTCCACACTTAACCTTCTCTTCCGCACCTAGGAGCAGTCATATCCTCTTTTTTATTTCTTTTTTCCATTTATCTCTCCATTCACGCCAACTCCACAAGGGCATGAGAGTCAAAAAGACTATGGATGGCACCTCACTCAAAGCCCTCACTTTATACATAAGGAAAGAAAGTTCCAGACTCCATGCCTGTTCTAATGTCACAGTTCTCTGAACCAAGACAAACCCCAAGGACTCTCCCACCATAGATACAATAACTGGCATTTCTGAATGCTTCTCCTGTGCCAAGCACGGTGCTTGGCACTTTGGAGCGCATTTAATTCTCTTTGAGGTGAACACATCCTTCATTGAAATCACAATATCTGTTAGAACATGGCAGGATCGTCCATTATGAATCTGTCTACCTCTGCCTCCCGAGTGCTAGGATAAAAGGCTTGAGCCCCCACACTCAACGCTCTTTATTTTATTTTTAAAAGCAGATTCATTAAACGTTTCTTCCCTTGGAGGAAATGCTTTCACAAAACTAAAAAGACACACGTGGGAAAACAGCCTTCCCAATGCTGTCAGGTGCTGGCATTGTAATAGTAGGTATGTGATTTTACAGTGGCAAGAGGCTAGCAGGAAGCAGCGTTCTATGCTCGCCCTCCTTTGATTCCAGCTAATGAATTCAGCCCAGCCCTGGCAAGGCTGTGTGAGCCATATGGGCTGTCATGAAGCGCAGTGAATATTCATGTATCTGGGTCCTCTCAGGTACCAGTTATCAACAGAGATCTGGCTGGGACCCAGTGCTGAGGAGGAGAGTCCTGTTGGGGGTGGGGAAGGAATGCCACAGACTTAGTAGCACACACACAGACACACAGACACACACCCATCCATATGTTAAAGCCTCAAGGTGATTGTGTTTGGAGCCCGGGCTTTTAGGATGCAACAAAGCTAAATGAGGACATTGCTGTGGCCCTTACCCTGTAGAGCAGTCACATTATAAAGGGAATACCATGGATGTATAAAGGTAGCTAGCTATGAGCCAGGCAGAGAGGTCCAAGCAGAAATGTAATTTGCCAGAATCTCAAGACTGGACTTCCCAGTGTTAGGTATTGGTTCCCCG
>LOEQ01001035.1:247056-260379 GCA_001685075.1 Bramus lutescens
GGCCCAAGCTAGCTGCTTGCTGGAGAAAGAAAGGCGACACATAGCAGAGCTCGGGCCATCCTGGAATAGCCAGCCTCTGACCAACTTTCAAGTTGACTGAAGCTGATGGAGAAAATTCACCCAAAACCAAACAAGCCCCGTCTAGACAGGCAGAAAAGTCTAGGCAAACCATGGGTGGGTAAACACAGAAATACTGACCATTTTAATCTTGCAAAGAGCTTGTTACTTTGTTTTGAACAAGTGATAGAAAAGGAATAGAGAGAACACTTAGATTGGGATATATTGGAATTATGGAATGGCTGTCAGAATAACAATCTTTTCTCAAGCATGTATAGTTGGATATATTAAAATATATTTAAATCTAGCAAAAGTATTCTTTCTATGTGATTAATGAATGCAGTGTTTTTATTCACTATTGTATGCATTAGTTCTGAAAGTCCTGACCTAAGTGGCGAGAACAAAAGACCCCATTTTATTCTGTGATGCTCAGAAGCAAGATTGTGATGACTTGGGACAAACTGCAACTTTGATTGCGGAGTGAGACTTTGAGAGCGTGAGCGCTCAGGAACCCAAAGTAGGAGATACACAAAGAATAAAAGCATAGCTTTCCTGAAAGAAAGAGAAGCAAGATTCAAAATGGATCTCACAGAATTTCTGCTGAAGGCCAAATGAATTAGGTCTAATGAAGTAGGTCTAATCCCATACGCCATAGGTAAAAATTATTCAAGAAAACAAACAAACTCGGGGCAGGGGGACCTACAAAGAGGGACTCAATTTCATCTGTTGCTCTGAAAGCCTAGCCAAGTTTGTGTTTGGGGCAGAGACTAATGAAACCCTTCTTAACCTGCATGTGTCAGGGAGGGGCCCAAAAGGTGGAAGCAGGATGAAGCATGAGTTAATTGATGACTACTTCCTCAAAACACTTGGGACCAACAGCATTGTGGGTTTCCAAGTGATACTTGGAATGTTTTCACACATACAAAATGTGTTATCAAGCAGGAACCAAGTCTCAACACAAGTTCATTTATGGTGATTTCACACACAATCTAAAAGTGCACATACATTGAGCTATGAAGCTTGTGGTGTCATGTTTGTGCTCAATGTTTCCACTTGGGGAACATTTAAGGTTTGAGATTTGGAGACTAAGTTTATTCACTCTGGAGTAGTCTCTCTCTTGGGAAGCACTGAGATTCACATTTCCCACAGACATGGATATTTGCTTCCTGGGAGGTTTTTCTAAAATGCTCAAAGAAACACATTGGGAAAGAGAAGAAAAGTTGAACTTACAGTTCAAAGGTTCAGTCCTTTATCATCATAGTGGGACATGTCAACCTGCTGGCAGACAAGGTGCTGGAGAAGTAGCTGAGAATCCTACATTTTACAGGCAACAGGAAGTGGTCTGTCTCACTGGGCATAGCTTGAGCATATATGAGACCTCAAAGCCTGCCTCCACAGTAACACACTTTCTTCAACAAGACCACACATACTTCAACAAGGCCACACCCCCTAATAGTGCTACTCCCTTTGGGGGACCATTTTGTTTCAAGTCATCACACCCAGGTTAAACATAATCAATATTGTAAAGGCTTGACTGGGGGGAGACCTTTGATTGAGACCATACATGCAATGATGCTACACATCACCTTTGGTAGAGTCACTATTAAAATTGTTTCCAAGATTAAAGTATCAAAACGATAGAGACCATTTAGAGTTGAGAGTTATGTAGAAAGGAATCTCAGGGTAACAGAGATACAAGTCTCTGAATGGAGATAGGAAAGGTGGCTGTAGAGAGGGCAGAAGGAAACACAGAAACCCACTGCCACTGTGTAGTGGTCCTCCTTTTCTCTCAATGAAGCAGGAGTCTGTCTTCTGCCCAGAGCAGCAACCTAGCACACTTGAGATTTGGGGCAAGAAATGGAATTGCTGCCTTGAGGAGCAGGAAATCTTGCTGAGAATAACAAGAACACTAGCAGAGGCCTGGGAGCAGATGATGACCATGGAGCTCGGCCTGACCCACATTTTGGTTTAGGTTTTGCCTTTGGTTGGTCTCTAGACCTCCAGTAGTATATTATACCTTGGGGTATGTGAACAGAAGATGTAAAAGCTTGTGCTATCTCTCAGTAACAGACTAACCGGCCAGCATGGCAGCATCAGAAGAAAGAGAAAGCTACGAGAGCATGCCTGAAGTCATGAGGATCATCATGGTATGAAACTAGAAGTCAACAGCAATACTAATTCCAGAAAACCCACAAACACATGGAAATTAAACAATGCTCACCTGAACCATCAATGGGTCAAGGAAGAAATAAAGGGAGAAATTAAAGACTTCCTAAAAGTCAATGAAAATGACCACACAACATACTCAAATTTATGGGACACAGCGAAAGCAGTGTTAAGAGGAAAGTTCATAGCACTAAATGCCTACATAAAGAAGCTGGGGAAATCCCGCACTAGTGAATTAACAGAACATTTGAAAAACTTTAGAACAAAAAGAAGCAAACTCACCTAAGAGAACTAGATGGTGGGAAATAATCAAAGTGAGAGCTGAAATCAACAAAATAGAAACAAAGAAAACAATACAAAGAATCAATGGCCTTGCTTTTTCACTCCATCTCTTCTTAAAGCCTGGCATTTTCTTCCTCGTCATACTGCCTGGCAGAACTGATTCTACACAGAGACAAAAGTTTATGTGCCGGGTGAATGCTTTTCATACAGAATGCTGCTGAGTGCCTCAAGAAGGAGTTTGTGTCTAAACTCATAACTCTGTAGACACAGTAACAAGGCTTATGTTGCACGCTGTATGTACTCACGTGCATGAAAACCCTGGCACAATTCACTTGACATGGTGAAATATGCCCGACCTATGAAACCACCAAAGATCAAGGCATTCTTTATTAAATGACATGGACCAAGGCAACAAGAGAATGGCCGTGGTAGTTGGGGACAACAGTGGAAACAGGAGAGGATCAAAGACATTTAGGACACCCTGGTCCTCAAGTTCCCTGGCAGGGAGGTTCCGTCCCAAGCTCTGTTCTCAGACACCTTCCTTGGATCCCTTTTTACAAACACAAGGCATCGGGCTGCTCTCCACCAGCTCCTCTCGAGTCTTTCTCAGAGCTGATGGCAGCCCTTTAGCATTCCTTCACTCTGATTCAATTTTGTCAAGGCCTCCTGGATCTGTCACTCTATGAAGCCTCTGAGCCTGGGTCTCCTGCTTACCATTAACTTGATTTCAAAATGCCTTTGAGAAAGCAAAAGAGCAAACTCTCCCTGGTAAGAAAGCTTTGGAGCAAACGCTTCCCCTCAACCCTCTCTCACCATTGCCCTGCACCACAAACCACCAGAATTCTACCCAACAACACAGAGAACATCTCAGGCCTCCTCGAAGGATAGATAGCTTGACAACGAGATGCAATGAATAAGTAACACAGCCCAGGTCCAATTTCTTTTGTTCAGTTCTAAAGTGTCCAAATACCACCTTGTTTTATTAATGTCGGCGTCTCCTTGCGATCTCAGTTTCCAAGCCGAGAGTATCAAAANAAAAAAAGAAAAAGAAAAAGAAAAACCTCCTGCACCTGCTTATGAGGCAAACCCCATCGTTTCCCCCACAAAAGGTTAGCTAAGTTGATGCATTGAAAACGTTCTATTGGCATTGTCTCCAATTTGATTACTGGGGGTGCACACGTTCCTGTTGGATTTTCCTCCTTGATGCTTCAAACAAGGGGAAAACAGGCCTGCTTATATGTGAAAGTGGACTATGCTGATAGTATTATTATCAGCTTGTCCAGGAAAGCTGGCTTTCATCCTGTGGAACAGATAATTAAAATGGGCCCCAGATAGGCTTGACTGTTGGAAAAGGGCCAAAGGACAATCTTGTACTTTGACCCAGGTTGACCCTGGGGTTGTTTGAAAGAGTCAGTCTTGACTCATGAAATAGTTGATGCCTATAAGAGCATGCACACATTTATTTTGTTTTGATTTGCTTTGCTGAAACGTGGTCTCCCAGATTTTTTTTGTCTTTTAAAAAAGCATTTATTTTTATATGTGTATGGATGTTTTGCCTGCATGTTATCTGTGTATCACATGCGTGTAGTCCCAAGGAGGCCAGAAGAAAGTGTCAGATGCCGGGGAATGGGAGTTCTAGACAGGTTCTAGGAACTAAACCCAGATCCTCTCCAACGGCAGCAAGTGCAATATATGATCTTAATCACTGAGCCGTCTCTCCAGTCCCTAGTTTTGTTTTTGGAATCAGAGTTGCTAAACAGGCCAGGCTGACCTTGAACTTGCTACTCTCTCATTTCTGCATCCCAAGGCTGGGATCACTGGCAGGTACCACCACACCCAGTTCAAGTCCTCTAATGGCATCACCAGGCAGCATCCAGTACCTAATGAGACAGCCTAGGACGGTGTGAGGACCCACACTGTGATATTCTCAGTATACAAAGTTAGCTAACACCATCGCTAGACAACAGGGCTGTAAGAAAATTGGTGCTCTCCTTATTTTGCACATTATCATGAAGTTTGCTGTTTTTGTCTCACTTCTAACAAACCCCCAGTGAGACAGTGCACACTTAAATCACCAACATATTATCAGCTCCTTTGTCTCCTATTTCTTCTTGAACCTCTTTTCCACATGCATATGGCTTTCCCTTCCCTTAAACACATCCTTTAGTTGCCATTTAAGTTCTAAGAGTAAACACACCATCTTGTTTTCCTCTGAGGCCCTGGGCAGGCCTTCATTCCTGCGTTAGTCTCCAAGGAATTTATGTAGGAAAGATTAAATTAGGGTTTATTTAAGAATGGGATTGCATGGGCTGGGCTGTGGGGGTAGACCCCTTTAGTGCCAGCATCCAGAGGCAAGTTGATCTCTGTGAGTTCGAGGCCAGTCTAGTTGGTCTACAGAGTAAGTTCCTGGGGGGGGGGAGATTTGCATAATTTGCCTGTCCTTTAACTTCTGTTTTTGCTGATAAAATGTCCATTAGTCTAATTGTCATATCTCTATGGAGACTAACTCCAAAGCTATGTCATGGAGGCTGACAACGTGCACTAAAAGAGCAGAGTGACGGTATATGCAGAAGGCTCTTGTTATCCAAAGTTGCTCTGGAGAGCTAGTTTGACTTTTTTTTCCCCCCATTTCTTGCCTGAAACCTACTAAATGACTGAGAAGCTTTGCACCAGTCTCAACTAATAAAGTATTTGGTACCTTTAAAAATACACACGTTTTGGTTTGGTTCGGTTTGGTTTTTGGTTTGGTTTGGTTTGGGGTTTGGTTTGGTTTGGTTTTGTCAGCGTCTCCCAGATTCCAAGCAGGCCTTCACTTAGTTAAAGATGACCTTGAACTTTAGTTTTTCCTTTCTCCACCTCCCCAGTGGTAGAATTCTAGGCACACGCCACTACAGTCTGTGTAGGTAGTGGCAGATACGGAATCCAATGCATTCTAGGTGAGCTCTATTGAGTTGCATCTCCCGACATTAGACTTTACTTTTTAAGGACAGTTTTAGATGCACAGAAAAACTGAGCAAAATTGCACTGTGTGCTTCCTGCTTCCATGACAGGCATAGCCTCTCCAAAACCCCTCATCACAGACGTAGATCTGTAACAGCCAGGGGACCTGCATTGCCACAGCCCATAGTCAACGTTTAGACTCACTCCTGATGCTATGTTCTTTGTAGGTTAAGAAAATATGTAGCTTCACATGTATTTCACTATTCTGTGTTCTTCCTCTGCCCTCCTACCTACTCCTGAGAATCGTCTATCCTTAGGCTTCCTTAGGAAGCCCTTTTCTTCTCAAGAGTGGCATATGATGAAACTCTCACAGTAGGCCCTTTTCAGATTAGTTTCTTCATAATGCTCAATGATATCTCATTGTTTGTATATATCATAGCTTTTCTTCGTCTATAATTTTTATTAGAAAATTTAAATGTACACAATGAGAGCTTATGAAAGATGAGAGCCATCAAAGCCACCTTCAAGGTGAAACCCAGTGATAACAATTAAATGTGCAGAAGTGTGCAAAGACACAACAGCACGTTATTTTCAGAAACATTGCTGATTGGTAGAGGCAATATATCTGGAAGTGAACGGGGAACAGCAGTTCTTAACAGAAATAAATAGGAATTTAAAATACCTCATAAATGGTCAGGTGCTAATCCAATTAGTTGTGAGTTTTTAGGTTTTAAATATAGCAGAGATAACATTTATTAAGGTTTAATTATAGGGTAATTTTTTTCTGAGAGCAATTTTCCCCCTTCTGGGTCTCTTTCTGGGTTACTGCCATCTACACTCCCTCCCTCACGGATGCACACATGAACAGTAGAGGCTAAGATTCCCAGAAGAGAGAAATCATGTGGACTTTGTCTTTTGGGGCTTTGGGCTGTCTCAATATGATATTTTCTAGTTCGCTGTATTTTCCTGCAAATTGCATGATCCCATTTCCCTGTGTGGCTGAATAGATTGTCACTGCTTGTGTCACACTTTCATTATCTGTTCATCTATTGGTACACATCTAGGTTGCTTCCATTTCCTGAGTATTGTGAACAGAGCCGCAATAAACAAAGATGAGTGAGTATCTCTGTAACAGGACAAAGAATCCTTTGAGGACATGCCCAGGAGCGGCGGAGCTGGGTCACGTACCACAGCTTAGCCTCTCGTCTACCGAACAGCATTTCAGCTTGCTTCCAAGCTTTGCAGACTGTGAATTAGGATGTTTATAAACATCCAAATACAAGTTTTGTATGGGCATCATTATCAGATTTTCCAAATAAATACCAAGGAGCAAAATGGCTATGGTTTGTGGCAAGAGTATGTTTTGTTTTGTCAAAAAGTGGCCATACAGCAATCTAGTCCTGTCACCAGAAAATGAAGGATGCTTTCTCTCGCTCCACACCCATGCCAGCATTGGGTATGTCAGTCTCTGCATTCCGGCCCTTCCTGCTTCAGTCTGAATTTCTCTATGGTAGGCGGGCCTACTGCTAGGGTGTTTATTCTGTTCTTTGATCTATCTGTATTCACCTTCACCAACACCACGTTATCTTAACTCAGTTTCACAGTAAACCTTAAGGTCAGGTAGTGTCAATCCTCCAACTCCGTTCATTGGTCTCATGTTGTTTTACTCTGGATCCTCTGCTTGTCTGTATAAGTTTTAGAACCAGCTTGTGCACATCCAAATAATTTATTGGAATTCTTATTGAGATCTCACTGACTCTATAGATGAAGTTTTGGAGAATCACCATCTTGAAAATACAGCCTTCTTGCCCACGAACATAGAATCTCTGTCTCTGGATTTAGTTCTTAGATGCCTATGTGGTCCATGTTAGGGGAAAACTAATATAAACTGTGCTATGTTATTTATTTACTTATTTATTTTGTTTTTTTGAGGCAGGGTTTCTCGGTGTAATAACACAGGCTATCGTGGAACTACCTCTTATAGACCAGGCTGGCCTTGTACTCACAGAGATCTGCCTGTCTCTGCCTCCTGAGTGCTGAGATTTAAGGTGTGTGCCACCCCTGCCCAACTCTGTACTGTGTTTCTTTTATTTCAAATTGTACCTTTTAATTCTATATAGGAAAGTGATTAATTAATACATCTCCTACAACCTTGATACATTTTTTTCATTAGTTCTAGGAGATCTGAGGTCAATTATTTCATATTTTCAAATAGAAAATCACAGAGTTGGAAAGATGATTCGATGGTTAAGAGTACTTAAATAAGCTTCCCAGCACCCACACTGAATAACTTACGACCACCTATAACTCTAGTTCCAGGAGATCCGCAGCCTCTTCTGACCCCCAAGAGCAATACACTCATGTGGTGCATATACATACATCAGGCAAAACACTGACACACATAAAAATAAAAATAAATCTTTATAAAAGAGAAAATGATGACATCTTTGAAAAAGTTAAATTTCCTCCCCGTATGCCTACTTATCTTGAGACAGGGTTTCATATAGGCCAGGCTGACCTCAAACTCACTATGTAAGTGAGGATAACTTTGAAACTCTGATATTTCTGCTTCCTTCTGCTGTGCACTGGGATTGTTGCAGATGTATATTGTGTCCAATTTCTAATGTTCTTATCTTTTATTTCCTTTTGTTGTTCTATTGAATAAAACTTCCAGCAAGATGTTGGAACATTGTTGACTGTTTCTAACTAGTGAGCTAGAAAGTCTCACTTCAGTAAACAGACTGTTCTTCCTCACCTTGGTAAACCAAGGGGAATTCATTTAAATTAATCCTCCAGCCACGGTCTCCTTCACACTAGAAACTTGAAGGGAAATGAGAGTGGGATGCCACTGTTGTCCCCCCCACTTTTCTCAAACCCCTGCTTCTCCATTAAGCTATTTCCTAGATCCTTGGAATGGGAAAGGCACTGATTTTCTAAGAAATGAGGAAAGCCTGTGTCTTTGGGTTTCTATAGCTGTGAAGAGACACCATGACCATGGCAACTCTTATAAAGGAAAAAAAAAATTTAATTGGGGTGGCTTTCATTTTCAGAGTTTTACTCCATTACCATCATGGTGGGAATCATGGCAGAATACAGGCAGACATGGTGCTACAAAAGTAGCTGAGAGTCCTCCCTACATCTTGACCTGAAGACAACAGGAAGTAGTCTGAGACATTGGTAATAGCTTGAGCATATATGAGATCTCAAAGCCTGCCTCCATGGTGACATACTTCTTCCAAAAAGGCCACACCTCCTAATAGCGCCACTCCCTTTGGGGGGGCAGTTTTTTCAAAGCACCACAGCCTGGAAGAATTTCATACTCTGCTGATAGATTCTGGTCTGGCCATGGCTTTCTATGGAATGTTAGTCCATACCGCTGCTTATTTTACTTGGGAACAATTTGGATCTTTCAGTACTTCAATTAGACTCCATATGGTAGTTTCAACAGAATGAACACACAGGTTATCTCCTGCAACCTGCCCACACCTGCCGCCTGGAGAGGTTCATCATACAAACCTTTCACCACTGGGTTCACCTCACATGGGCAGATCTCTACCTCAGGCAAGTTCCCTTCAAAGATGGCTCCAGTTCAAGAATTGTCAGTGTCTCTTCAGCCCCTAGGAAATTATATCATTTTCCAAGCCAAATGGTGATGCCTTCTAAAGACCATTCTTTGTTCTTTCCTCACACAGCCCCTACAAGGGGATAGGTGGAAGCCTGACATGAAAAATTGCTCTGAATTTTAGGGCATAAAGTCAGGATCTCCCAGTTATCTTCCCAGAATGTCTTTTCCTGAACATACAATAGGAAAACTCTGCCCTGCCTGCAACACACACACACACACACACACACACACACAGACACACACACACTAATATACAAATATGAACTTCTGGAAAACAACCACAGTCTTTCTAAGAAACACTCTAAATGCAAACCTTCATAACCTTCATACTCTAGACACTGATTAGAGCTGTCTCACAAATTTCAGTCCTGTTGTCCCCAACCTGCTGAGATAGCTTAGTGTCTCTCCTACATTTTTGGTTGTGAGCCTAGCTGCTAGCAGCTGAGCCATCTCTCCAGCCCCAAGGCCTCTCTTTATAATGAAGAAGCACTAATAAATAATGGATCTCAGCAGAAATTGGGGGAAGAAAGACTCTAAAATGTTCTGCTACACATCACTTTTTTGCTATTCCTAAAAATCTCTGGATTGGTTGCATGTGTCTACATCGTTCTGTGTATTTAATCTATTCACAAGTTGATATATACATGCATATCATTCTTTCATTTGGGAAATGGTCACCCATTATGTCCTCAAATATTGCTTCTGTTGAAATGTGTTTTACCTGGAACTGCTGTTGGATATATCATGGGCCTTCTTACAGTCTTCTGTGTCCCTCCTCTCCTTTTTCATGCACTTATCTGAGCATGCTTCCCATATTTTCCCTCGTTCTCTCTGGATGGGTTTCTCAGCTCTATCTTCTAGCACACTCTTCCCCCTTCATCTACATAAAATTCCTACTTTTAAATTCTTTTTTAATATTCAATTATTTTAAAGCTCGTTTCTTAAATTGCAATTTGCCACTTTTCAATGTAGACCTTGTTTTTACTATTTCACTATTTCTTTAATAACTTTATTTCCTTGGATCAAACCCTGACCTTACCCTCCTAGACAAACATCCCCTTACTGACACCCTCATTGCCCTGAATAGTATTAAACCCATGTGGAGTGACTGCCGGGTGGCCTCTGTGCCTGGGGTTCGTGTACCCTGTTTTCTCTAATGGCAAAGTCTCACACTGTTCACTTTATCATGAGCTCTATAGCTATTTTAATTGTGGTTTCTTCTAGGCTTCACCTCCCCAGGGTCATTAATTTTATCTCAGGAGTAAAATTATCTCCACACTGTCTTTTTGGTGCTGTCTCTGGCTAGTCTTTCTTGCTTTCTCTGCCTATAGGCAAAGTTTTGCGGTTGTTAATAGGCTTGGGTTTTACTGATACTGTAGGCAAGAAAAGTGTGGACTGCTTGAAGCACAGCTCTGGAAATTCTTCTCCCTTGGGTTTTTCTCCCCTCCCCCACTTTACAAAGACCTTCATAACATTTTTATTTTGTAACATTAACATTGTTGCCAAATAACATTGATGCCAAAAGAGTGATACTTCCCCTTTTGCAAGTTCTGGAAGAGTTGGCAAAATTATTTTTTCTCAGTCTCTTGCCCACAAAAGCCAAGCCGTCAACACTACCAGCTTTAGCAAGCAGCCTCATCCTAGGCTTCCCTCCCAGCAGATTCAAGTTCATGGGCCATATTCCCAGGCAGGAATAAAATTCCCACCTGGATCTCGAGGTGGGTGTGCACCTGGAGCTATTGTCCCCTGGAAGCCATTCTTCTTCGGTTTCTTCTTCTCTCTCCACTTCTGAGTGTCTTTTCTGGTCCCGCACCCCGTCAGCACCCCTTCTCCTTAGGCTGTTTTATCGCTGCTGGTGTACGTTGTTCAGTATCATGTAATAGCTAAAATTCTGGAATTAGACTGGACTCAGATTTCAGCTCTGCCACTTGTATGCGGCAGCAAACAAGATGCTTATCCTCTTTCGACATTAGTTGCAACAATTATAAAATGGGGTGATCATGCTAGCACCACTGCCCCAGCGCGTAAGATGCTAGGCAGACTGAGGTGTGATACAGAACGGCAGGGTCACCATAGGAACAGATGGCCAATGGTGTTTGCTCTCAATGTTACTGTTGTTTCTCTTGTGGTCACTGTCACTGTAACTGTCCTATGTGTTCCCAATGACTTTTCTTTAAAAAACAAAACAAAACAAAAAAAACTTCTTTCCTTTAAAAAAAAGTAGAAATACTGTCATATATTTTCTTTTCAGTCCCAAAATAGTCTCACCCTGCCATCTGTGACACTAAATAGGACTGCCACCTCCCTAACTTATGTAGCCTCAGAAGATGCAAATCAACCTTAAATTTAGTCTCGGCACACAGAAATTACAAAGGCTGAAACATTCTAAGGCCACTTGATACATTTCTGAAATCCCTGTTGTTTTTATTGTTTCTCCTCTGAACAACAGCAAAGGGATG
Source organism: Bramus lutescens (assembly GCA_001685075.1). Taxonomy (NCBI): domain Eukaryota; kingdom Metazoa; phylum Chordata; class Mammalia; order Rodentia; family Cricetidae; genus Bramus; species Bramus lutescens. The sequence continues at coordinate 258,586 of LOEQ01001035.1, forward strand.
CTTGGAGTCCAGGCACACTACCTACCCCTCACAATATACCGACGGGAAGCAATTGCAGGTTAGCAACAGCACAAGGGTCTCAGTTATCAAAGAGGTGGCCTTTCCGTTGAGCACCTGAGGTGACCCTCAAGAGTACAAGGTCCTCAGGAGGGAAGTGTAGCAAGAATGTCAAAAAGGAGAGGGAGCCTCATGGGGACCTTTGTAGTAGAGTGTACTGAGTGACTGCTTGGCATTTTCTGATCTCTGACATGACAGGCATATGGTGTTTATCAATAAATAAAAAGGATATAATTACATGGAGACTGAAGCATTCAGAGCTTGGCAACATTTGGTTAGCTGGCAAGCTGTCGGCCTTCCCTTTATCCTAACAAGTGGACTTTAAAAAAATAGAAGTCTCTGTAAAAATCTATTGGGCATACATGACAGTCTCCTATTGTCTTCAGTTTCTCCGAAGAAGCAGTAGGTCACATGCTAATTTGTGCCCAGAGATGTATGCTAATATATAATTTAAAGGATGCTTCGGGATAATGACAGTCAGCCCTTCCAGTACACGGATCCTTAAAGGAGCCAGAGGGCTGGTTGGCTGAAGTTTGCCATAGCTAGTATACTGCTGCTGTGTTTTGATTATAAAATGTTCATGCATTAGCGCACTTGGTCCCCAGCTCCTGGTGCCATTCTGAAAAGCTGTAGTACCTTTAGGAGGTGGAGTCTTGCTGGAGGAAGTGAATCCCTAGGGGCCAGGCTTTGGCTCTCTGTTTCTTGACTGTAGGCTCAGTGTGACTAGTTGTGACACACGCCTGATACTATCTATACTTTCTGGCAGTGACGGATTGTGTCCCCTAAAGCTGAAAGCTAAAAAGAAATCCTTTCTTCATTAAGTTGCTAGTCCTTGGGCATTTAGTCAAAGTAACAATCTAGTGACTCCAATCTCCCTGAGACTTCTATTAAAATTGTAACAACATAGGCAGCTTTGCACCTTTCTACTCTCACTGTGATCAAACATGAAAATACTTAGGGCAGGACACTCTGACCAAAATGCTACAAAGAACATTTCCTGCATCTAGGCTGTCTCAGAAAATGTTTTAAATTCAATCAGCTGTGGCAAGCGAACCTTTAATTCCCTTCTGATCCACAGACTTGCCAAGCTCTTGGATAGGAGCCATTAGAATTACTCAGGAATCACTTTCTTGGATAAAACCTTTGGAATCAAGTCCTTTCTTCTACCGTCCGTTTTCCATCTTTGGGCAATCCTGTCAGATCATTCTTCAATATAATCCACCTTGTCACACACATCTACTGTCACCACCATAGTAAGCATTGTGGTTTCTCCCACTTAGAGGACAACGATCAGTTTTTAATGCCCTCCTAACTTCTCTCCTTAACACCACAGAGTCAATTAATCTAACTAGATAATCCCTCACAGACAAGCCCAGAGACAGTCCTATTCTAAACACTCTTCACAGGTACTTTCAGGAAAACATATCATCAAAATCAGAGTGATCCAATGAATAAACCTAGCTATCTCGGTCACAACTCAACAGCATAAAGCATACTGCACCAAAATTTTAAGCATTGTACATTAAAATAATGGATAATATAGGAGAGGTGTGGGAAGTCTGTAAATGCAGCACTTGGGAAGCTGAGGCAGGAGGATGGCCATGAGATTGAGAAGAGTGCAGCATTCCATAACCAGATCAAAATTGAAAATGCATTGGGAAAAAGTCACATTAGGGTAGAAAGTCAGAAATATCTCTCTCTCTCTCTCTGTCTCTCTCTCTCTCTCTCTCTCTCTCT
>LOEQ01001035.1:270306-288403 GCA_001685075.1 Bramus lutescens
GAAGAAGAAGAAGAAGAAGAAGAAGAAGAAGAAGAAGAAGAAGAAGAAAAACATACAAACCAAAATAGGACAAAGGAAACAAACTACCAGTAGAAAAAGAGCCACAGGGAAAAGCAAAGGAAATACATGCGGATGCAGATTCATACATTTGCTCAAAAAGAAATCCCAAGAAATACAGCACCAGAAATCATATAAGCAAAACACCTATAAGGGGAAAAAGAAAGAAGAAAAGGAGGAAGAATGCCCAGGCAGAGCATTATGAAACTCAAAAAATGCAATTGAGTTGGTTTCATGTTGGCCATCTACTGCTGGACACCAGGCTGTCCTTATGGATCGTTTGTATACCCAGTCAGACTCCATTGTAGAAAGCTAACTTTTCCTTTGCAAGTGGTTATCATCTGGAGATAGCTTCCGGGCTACAGATGGGGGCACGCATCCTCTTCCCCTATGATGCTGAGACCTATCTGGCTTAACCAGTGCAGGCCCTGTACACACAGCCACAGTCTTTGTGAGTTCATATGTGCGTCAGTCCTCCTGTGTTTAGAAGGCTTTGTTTCCTTGACATCCTCCTTCACCTATGGTTCTTACAATATTTCTGTCTCCTCTTCCCCAGGGTCCCCTGAGCTCCAAGGGGAAGCATTTGATGGAGACATCTCATTGAGGATTGAATCTTCCAAAGTCTCTCTCTCTCTCTCTTTCTGCATTTTGTTCCATTTTGGGTCACTGCTTTTGTTCCCATACACCGCAGAAGAATGCCTCTCTGATGATAACTGAGCAAGGTGCTGACCTGTGGGTACAGTAGAGTGCCATTAGAAGTTATTTTACTGATACATTTCTTCAGCAAAACCATAGTGTTTGTATTTCCCCAGATCCATAGCCTATCTAGTCTCAGGTTCTTGGCCACCGGAGCAGTGTTGAGTATGAGCTCCTTCTCATGCAGTAGACCTTAAATTCATTCAGATAATGGTTGGTTACTCCTACAAGGTTCGTGCTACTATTGCCCCAGTGTGCCTTGAAGGTCAGTCATCATTGTAAACCAAATGGTTTGTAGCTGGGTTGATGTTTACATTTCTCCTCTAGCAACACGCAGAGTGACTATGAACACTTACTTGTCAGTAGGGGTCAAGGCTCTAGGTAGGCACCAGCTTAACTTCTCCGTGGTGAATGATATATATAGGCATTATCTTCAGCAATAGGGCTTTACCTCAGTTTGTGGAAAGCAAACACAAACTGAGGTAAAGTGATAGCCTGGCTTGTTTGGGGTCCCTTTGGTCAACAATTCGATTAGCTGTAACCCATTCCTGGACCTGGAGGGTTCATTTGGTAATGAGAGATGTCTACTTAGGGCTTTGTCTCCTGTTATTTGGTGATTTCATTAGATTTCTTTCGTGTGTGTGTGTGTACATATATATGAAATTATATATACATGCACACATACACACACACACACACAATACTGCATTGGGTTTCCATATGACACTTCAAATGACCCTTAGTTTTAGCTGTCTCTTCCTGTGTCCCCTCCCTTACCACCCTCTTCCCTCCCCTTCCAAGTATGATCCTCCCATCCAATCCCCCTCTCTATCCATCCATAGCTATCTCTTCTATTCCCCCTTCCTAGGGAGATCCATCTTTCCTCCCTGTTCCCTTACTATATTATATACCTAACTTCTGTAGTTACATGGATTTGTGGCCTGCTATCAAAGACTTAGCAGCAATCATCCACATGTAAGTGACACCATATTTATCTTCTGGGATCTGGGTTACCTCACTCAGAATGATTTTTTTTTCTAAATCCACCCATTTACCTTCATATTTGATGATTTTACTTTCTTTGAACAGCTGAATGATGTTTCATTGTTAAATGGACATTTTCTTTATTCATTCTTCCATTGATGAATATCTAGCCTGTTTCCAATTTCTGGCTATTATGAATACAGCAGCAATGAACATGGTTGAGCAAGTGTTTCTCTTGTAGGATGCAGAGTCCTTTAGGTATTTGCTCAAGAGTGGAATAACAAGATCTTGAGGTAGATCTATTCCCATCTTCCTTAGTAAATGCCACACTTATTTCCAACGTGTCTGTACAAGTTTGTCACCCCACCCCCAGGAATGAATGAGTGTTCCCCTTAGTCCACACCCTTACTAACACAAGCTGTCATGTGTTTTATTGATCTTGGGTGGGTGGTGGAGGGAAGAATTTCGATGCAGTGTAGAACAGATAAAAATAGAAAGACAAATCAAAATAGAGTAAAAATGTTCAGATTGTCTCCCTGTGGTTCTGCGGAGTAATTACATGAATCGTACTCTTTCAATCAAAAGAGATAGGTATGATTCTTTATGTTACGTATGTGTGTTTATAAACCTTTAAAATGAAAATTTAACTATTTAGATGAGTTCAAACTCAGCCCAAAAAGGTCTCTGGATTTGTACAAGATCCTGTCAGAATTTGAGCAAGAATGTAACAGAAATCCTGACTGTTTTCACTCTTCAGTGTGCTTTTTTAGCTAATTTATTGGCATTTGTCTCTTTGGCACAGCCTGCTGAACTGCTTTCTAAACGGAGTGCTTTAAGCACATAGATAGGCTGCCCGCTTTCTTTATTTGACACTTCTGCATTCTGTCAGCGGCTAGCTATTCTGTCCCTTCTAGTTCTCCCTCTAGGCTCCAGATTTCTGGGGTACCTCTCCATCTGTGATTACACAGGAATGCTGCTGGGGAAGGAAAGAGAGATATTCAGACATTCAGGCAGCAGTGGAGACATCACGGGTAGAGGTAGAGGCAAGGCATGGTATAGATACACACCCAGAAGCTTATCTGCCTCCATCTTTATGCCCTGTCTCAGTCCAGTCATGGTATAGATAAGAAGTCATGCAGTCTTGTGAGTATCCTTACCATTTTCCTTATAATACAGATTACCATTGTGTATCTAGGCAATACTTGTACTAACACTAACAAGCTCACCACTCCTATGTTAGGAACCTCAGCACTGTTTGCAGGGACCAGAACTACACATCCACAAAGAGTGGAGGAAACAATTCCAACAGCATGAAGATTTCTGTCTCAAGCCAGTGGATCTCCTGAAAGCCTCCTCTCAAAGTTTTGCCTCTTAACTGGCCTTAACTCATTTAATTCCGTGCATTTTTAGAAGATGAATTCATTGAAAACCCAATTAAATAAGTATAATAATTGCTATAAAACATTCTTCAAGACCTGTCTGTGCGTTGATGTGAAAAATGAAGAAATGCAGGGGCTGGAGAAGCAGCTCTGAAGTTGAGAGCATTTGCTCTTGCAGAGGACTCCAGTTTGGTTGCCAGCACCTACATCTGGTAGTTCACAATTGTCTATCTGCCTGGGTCCAAGTGGTCCGATGCCCCCTTCCACCTCCTGGGATGTCTACACACACATGACGCTGCACATACACTCAGCTACACATACATGTGCATAGAATAAAAAAATAAATAAAAGCCACATTATTTTTTAAATCAAGTCATTTTTAACAAAAATATCTTTTCTGTGCTGATTGGCTTCTAAAAATCAGGTTCCAGCCATGATAAAGTAGCAGGTTTCATACATCAGGACAAAATACAGAAAGCAATTGTTGGAAAGCACTGGCCAAAAGCAATTCGTAGAAACAACTCTCAAGAGTGGAAATAGGTCAGCTGTCTCGCATTGGCTTAATTTGTTTCTGAAATTCTTTTCCAAGCTGTGCACAGGGGAAGAAAATCCAGGCGAAGAAAGCCAGTTTTACACAGTGGTCCGTAGCTATGAGAAAGGCTGAGACTTTGCACTAGAGCCCAGGTGCAGAGAAACTAAGAAACCCAACCCAGAAAAATCTATGAGCCAGTCTTTGAATTTAAAAGTAAATGAGGTCTTACAAATTGTTCAACACACACACGTTTTGAAAGACTCATTGATAAGTAAAGATTTAAGGTTTGGCTAAATGCAACCAGTCCAAGCAAAGACAAACCTCCACCCAACCCAGCTGAGGTTCCTAGAAGCCCTTCATATGCACCAAGGGTAAAATCCACCTTCTCATTTCCTCAGGGCATAGATACGGATGAAAACCATTTACCCTAAGAAAAGGAAATCTTCACACAAAGTCGTGACATAATTGAGGCAATGTGTCAAACATTTAAATTCCTACCAATACAGAGTTAACAGACGGTAGGGGCAATACCAAAATAAAGAATGTTAGCTGAGTTCAGGATGAGTTTTCTGGACAAAGGAAGAAGCAAGGGGGAAACTGAAGGCAGAGGAAAAATAATAAAAGCACACACAGAAAAGATTCACACATAGGGGTTAACATACAAGCTCCTCAGAATAACTGCAAATATTATAATAAAGAAAATCCATGAAAAATGCAGCCAAGATCAATCAAATAAGGATCTCTTCAGGAGATAATAATTTTTAGGAGTATTAAATTAAATGGACATTCTAAATGTAGAATTCAGAATTCAGAAGCCACTGGGTGGGTCTACCAGAACAGAGCAGAAGACAGACTTAGTGAGCACCAAGATGGGATGATGGGAATAACTGAACGACAGCACGGGGTAAGAAAAGAAATAACATGAGCGGAGAACGGGAGAGGTCATCGTCATGACTAAAGGATGCAGCCGTAGATGCCACATGATGTTCAGAAGTGCAATGTTTCTTCTCAGTGGAAAAGAGAGAATAAAGTGTTGAAAATATTTAAAAACCATGAAATTCCAAAAGGAGAAAAGTGATGAAACAATACTGATATTCTTTGTTAATGTGATAAGATATTCAGGTTTCTGAGTTTCAAATGAACACACAGAAGAGGAATGTAGCTGGATCCACACTGTGCCCTGCAGGGTTAAGCTGCTGGTAACAACGGATAAGACTGGGCCTTAAAAGCAGTTTCAGAAATACAAATATATGACTTAGCCTCCAGGAAGAGAATATCAGCTGGCTTTGGAACAGACTGTTGAAGCCAGATACATCATTTCCATAGCACCAAAAGCAAAGAAATAGGATTGGGATGTAGCTTGGTGATAGAACACTCATGTAACATGGGCAGGGTCCTGGGTTTGAGCCCCAGCACAGGAAAGAAAGGAGAGTGGAGGGAAAGGGAGACAGGGGCTGGTTGGGAACTGGCAACCTAAAATTCCAGGTTTGTACAGGGGAAGATATTTGAAGAAAGGAAAACAATAGAAAGACTTTCAGCAAAATAGTCTAAGCACACGAACCAAGGCAAGGCTAGCTTGTTTTAAAGAAAAGGTTTAAGGACATTGTTCAAGATATAGTAAAAACGATCGCTGCAAGGAAAAGCAAGGAGAGCCTTGAAAGGGTCAGTGTATGGGTCAGCAAAAGAGTTATAATTTCAGGGGGAAAAACCTGCTGGGGGGGAGGGACAATGGCAGGAAATGAGGGATAAAGCAGGAGTTGGATGGAGCGAACGGAAACCGAGCCGAGCTGGTAGACTTCAATCCAACCGTACCAGCAATGAACTTGGAAGAAGCAGATGCTCTAAAACGCACACCAAATAATTTCAAATTGAATAGGACACAAGCAGATGTACGAGCCACTAGAGCACACATAAAGACAACTCGGTTTAAAATAAGAGTAGACAGAGTCACTCTAACCAAACAAGTGGAAGACTTGTATGACAAGTGTTTAAATCTTTGAAGAAAGAAACTGAAGAAGACACCAGAAAGCGGAAAGATCTCTCATGCTCCTGGGTAGGCAGAATTAACATAGTAAAAAGGGCAATTTGACCAAAAGCAATCTACAGATTCAAAGCATTGTCCATCAAAATCCCAGCAAAATTCTTCACAGACCTCAAAAGAACAGTACTCAACTTCATATGAAAAAGCAAAACAAACAAACCAACAAACCAGGATAGCCAAAACAATCCTATACAATAAAAGAATTTCTGGAGACATCACAATCCCTGACTTCAAACTCTACTACAGAGTTACAGTACTGAAAACAGTCTGATATTGGCATGAAAACAGACAGGAGGATCAATGGAACTGAATCAAAGATCTGGATATTAATCCACACACTTTCCAACTCCTGATTTTTGACAAAGAAGCAAAAAAAATCAAATGGAAAATATAAAATAAGAGTAGAAAAACATTTCAGCAGCTGGCTTAAAGCTGACTCTCTGCTAATATTATATAAGACAGACTTTAAGGAAAAATAATTTTATATTACATAGGGATGTCTCAAACCAATAAAAAAGATCAAACCAGGAGGAAAGAATAATATGTCTTAATACCCTTAATAATGCAGTTTTAGCCAGACATGGTGCCACACACCTTTAATCATAGCGTTTGATAAGCAGAAGCAGGAGGATCTCTGTGAGTATGAGGCCAGCCTGGTCTATACGATGAGTTCTAGGCCAGTCAAGGGTATGCAGTGGGACCCTGTTTCAAAACAAACAAACCCACGACTTCAAAACTCATAAAGCAAAAGTTGACAGAACTAAGAAGAGATTGACATCCACTTTCCTAATGGAGGTTTTAAGACTTGATCTTAGTAACTTGAAGATTAGAAAAAGAACACCTCTACTATTAAGTTATAGAAGTTTAGGACAAACAAGCCTGGATTAGCACACCTAGCATGAGACAGAGTGTGGTAAGTATAGGATGAATATAATTTTCACACCCAAATAGACTATTTAATAAAATAGAACATTTCTGGGCAAAGGGGAAAAAAACCCTGAAATTCTGAAATAGCAATGGGGTTAGAAGTCTGAAATTTTGTTTTTGTTGTTGAAATTAAAAAGAAGATGAAAAAAATAACCTGAAAACTGAAAGCTAACTAGAAATTTTCCAAGTGCTAGTAAGTTGACAAACACACTGGTTTCACAGGCAAGATGAAACTTAAAATAGGTTTGAAGATAATGAATATGAAAAAAATATAACTCATTAAACTAATGCACAAGTTTAACTGTTTCTTAAAACATTAATTATACAATCCCCATCTAACGAACATGAATTATACAATCCCCATCTAATAAAATATATTTGGTACATTTACCAAAAACTAACAGCAGTATATGCACACACTTTTGTACATAAAACATTTCATTTTCTTGAGACTGCTTCTCACTCAGTAGCCCAACTGGTCTGAAACTCACTCCGTAACTCAGGCTGACCTCAAACTAACAGCAATTCTCCTGCCTCCGACTCCCAATTACTGACTTATAGCCATGAGTCCTACTGTCTGGTTTCATATTTTTTTTAAATGAGATTAGAACTAAATAAAAGTTTTGTAGGTGGTAATGGAAAGACAGATTGTACTAGGACCAACACAGAGAACAGGACTTAAAATCACAACGTTACAAACTGCCCATGCAACATAAGTGAACCTCGACAATATTGTACTGAAAAGTATCTGGTAATGAGAGAGGCGTGAAATTCCATCTAGAAATCAACTAACCCCTAGCTACAGCAAGCAGATCAGTTAGAGCAGAGGGCAGGGGTGTAAAGAGATATAGGCTAGCACTGGAAATCTTGGAAATGTCTATGGTCCTGACTGAGGCAATCACTCTGCATGCATACACTTGTGTGCAAACACTCAGATGCACGGTTAAGAAGTCTCAGATTGCATACTCCGGATATGCATAGTTAGGATGGATTGTGTATTAATGTGCTTTCCAAGCTGTGATATACACCAGGACCAAAAACAACTTGGGGAGGAACAGTATCATTGTATCTTACCATTTACAGTCCCTCCTGAAGGCAAGTCAGGGCAGGAACTCAATGCAGGAACCTGGAAGCAGGAACTCATCAGAGGCCATGGAGGAGTGCTGCTTATTGACTTGCTCCTCATGGCTTGTTCAGCCTGCTCTCCCACCTTCCCAATGTTAGATCAGGGTTGATGGAGGCAGTGTCAAATTGAAAGAAAGGGAAGACTGACCTCAGCAGGAGCAGGTTGTACTTTCAGAACCATGGAGGGCAGCAGTCTCTCCATGGCAGTAGATACTAAACCGGGCACAGTGGGCTTGGGGGTTTTATAGGGCAGAAAGGGGAATTGGGGGTAAAAAGTTCAATCTGAAGATCTCTCCCCTGAAATCTCAGGGTCATCATAAATACCAACAGAGAGTCTCATGACATGCTGACTTTCATGTCAGGAGATTCCCATCTCCTAACTGCCTGCAGATGTTTTCATCACTATGCAGACTTTTTTTTTTTTCAGACAGATGTTCTTATTCATGTACTGAGTCAGGAGTTTCTCAGCTCACTTGAGGTCATTAACCTTCACCCTGGACTACCTGCCCAGGAGTAGTAACTCCAACAATGAACTGGATTCTCTTCTATCCTCATTTATCAAGAAAAAAATGCCCCCACAAGCATGCCAATCTGATAGCGACAGTTCTCAGCTGAGGTTCCCTCTTCCCAGATGGCTCTAACTGCTGTCAAACTCCCAAAAACCTTAGCAGCACAGGCTTTAAATCTATCGTATCAAAATATAGTGGCAAATTTTCTTAATACACTTTTCCAATGGAAGATTAATATGTCATTGTAGCTGTTTCTTCCTAAAGCACTCTCCTACCACACAATACCGAGGTGCTATGTTTAGACACATTTGTGAATATACATCACAACCCCTAAACTGCACAGGTCAATGGCATAGTTCTGTCGTTGGTAGTGGTGTTTTGAATCAGGGTCTCATGTAGCCCAGGCTGGTCTCAAACGTGCTGTGCATCCAGTGCTGACCTTGAATGTCTCCATTTTCAGCCTCCGGGGTGCTGGGATTCCAGGTGTGAACATGACACCCCTTTATAGGGTGCTGTGGATTGAATCTAGAGCTCTTTCACCCTAGGAAAGTACTCTACCAACTGAGTTAAGTCGATACATAAACCTATTTGGTTTTGGTTTGCTAAAAAACAACAGATGATGTGTTCCTATCAGGGTAAGGTAATGGAACCCAGAAAGGCAGAAAAGATGGGCCAGATACATGTGGATTGCCCTACAAAGTATTGTGGGTTAGGCCATTTCTATACAGGGCCATACATTCTAAAGCTTACCAGAGAGACTTCGTCAAGGAAAAACAACTTACAAGAGGTCAAACAAGTGTTAAGGGTCATTAAAATTTCAGTCTTGCCTATAACTTGTTAGCATCCTGGGAGCCGACTGAGATACCCCGAAGCTGTACTTTGGTATTTAGAGCTACATTCAAGCCTAAGGTCTGCTCTGGATTCATCCCAAAAGGACTAAAATCATGTTCAGACAAAAATCTTCAGGGGACAAAGTGTTTGTATGCGGATTCCTGTCAAGTTGCCAGAACTTAGGGGATACTTTGAAAGTACAGTCTTAACAAATGCTAAAACAAAACCCCATATGTCTAAGGCAGCAGCCTAATTACTGTTTAACCCAAAAGTCAATATTCATAAAAGAAGCATCACAGCAATTTAAAAAGTGCAATGCCAATTGCCAAAGGCCCTTTTCAATAATAAAAAAAAACAGAAATGCTAAGATATTGAGAACTGTACTCTCTAGTCAGCTAAAGCAGCTGATGAGAACCAATTTCTGAGAAGATCCAGATATTGATTTAGCAGGCAATGACTATACATATATATTTCTTTATGTATATTCTATAAGCAAAGAAATGAACGTTTAAAATATGAAGATTCTATTGCAGAGATTATAACTGAAGCTTAGAAACCACCGATTCGGTTAAATGGAAAGTAGAGGTGGCAAAAGAAAGAATTGCTTAACTTTAGGATAGGCTAGTAAAAACTGTCAATATGAAAGTCGGAGACAGGAAAATTCAAGAATACAAATGAGCATAGTCCCAACATATCAAGGAACTATTGGAGTAGTTTGGATAGACTTGGATTTTTGCAAGGAGAAGGAAATGAGAATGGGACAAGAAGCCATTAGACAAAACAACAGCCAAGTGCACGTTATGAAACAGTTAAGCATTTGCTGTGGTCTGAGTCGGAAGAGCTCACCACAAGCTCATGGAGTGGTCTGGCTGTTACCAGCTCGTGGACCTTGGAGAACTGAGTGTATCCTAGTGGATGTGACCTTAAGAACAAGTTCATTCTTTTGGTAGATCCATAATGTAATGAGACGATGGGAGATGGCAAAAAGGAGCAGGTGGGGTCAGCTTGGAGAAGTAGCTCATTGGAGGGAGGCCCTGAAAGGATGGATCTTGTCCTCTACTCCCTCCTCTCCCTCATCCTGCTCCATGGCTATCCCAAGACGAGCAGCCCTTCCCACTTGCTTCCTGTGGCTGTCACTTTTCCTCCTCCACTCAGGCTCGAAGCCATGGGTCCAAATAACCATGGACCAGAAACAGGAGCCAAAATAAATGTCTCTTAAATGATTTCCTTCGGGTGTTTTTCACAATGACAAACATTCTGAAGGACACATAAAACTGATAGCAGTTGTGGGGGATGTTACTGTGACGGCAGTACCACGCGGTTCAAAGCCTTTGGAACCTGTTCGTGGGAGAGAGCAGGCAAAGTTTGCGCATGCGGGCCAGAGAAGCCTTAGCATGCTGCAAGTGGCGCCTAATGGCTGACCACTGTGGGAGTCTTGGAGAATAAATGTTGCTATGACCGCATGAAGTAAAAATTGTGCTCCGGAGGTTTCAGGGGGGCTTAAAACTTTCTGAAGAAGAACCTATCTACATTTTATCTACACCCTCATGGACACGGATTATATGCCTAACACACATCTAACAGAATCTCATAGCGTCAGATCAAAGAGAGCAGAAGAGAAGCAAAGGCGCTGGTGAGAATCCATGGCTTTAAAGAGAATATAGATAAACAGAGATAAAACCCCAACTGTCAAGGAATTGACAACGTGACGTCAGTAAAATGTTTGGATGCCCCCTCTAAAATAAAGAAAAAACATTTGTATCTTCCACCTCCTAGCGCTAAGAAAAAGGCACAGTTCCTGTTGGGGCCTCTTTGGGTTATAGAGGCAGATATTCTATGCCCAGAAGTATTTCTTCCCCCCATGCCATAGGCAAGATGAAAAGATACAAGGTTTCAGGGAAATCAAAAGCAAGAAAGGGGATCATATCAAATCCAGGCTGTGATCCCGAGTGCTGTTATTTGGGCCAGACATCCGGAACTGTCTTGTGTTGTTAGAGGTATTAGTGTTGAGGAAAGATGTTATCTGGCCAACTTAGTTAGGGTTTATCATTGCTGTGAAGAAACACCACGACCACAGCAACGCTTATAAAGAAAATGTTTCATTGAGGGTGGCCCTCTTACAGTTTCAGAGGTTCAATCCATTATGATCAGGATGGGGAGTATGGTGGTATATAGGCACACCCATATACAGATGGTGCTGGAGCTGAGAGTGCTATATCTTGCAGGCAACAGGAAGTTGACTGTCGCACTGAGGGAAGCTTGAGAAAAATAGACCTTAAAGCCCACCCCCACAGTAACACACTTCTTTCAACAAGACCATGGCTCCTAACATTGCCACTCCCTTTGGGGACCATTTTCTTTCAAACCACATACTAACATATTATGGAGCATCCTCCTAAACAAATTCCAGAACAGATTCCTGGGGATACAGGATTGGCTGGCTGCAACAGGCAATGATCCAGCTTTTGACATAGTTCTTGGCATGATATTGTGTCCTATCACTGGCAGAGTTCTTGGCCAGGTGACACTAAGTGGCTTTGCAGCCATAACTCCTAACTGTAAGCCAGGTCTATCCGCACCATGAAGCTCAGGCCATATTAGTCACTAACCTCAAGAGGGGCCCTGAGAGGGAACAGACTCTACCCTGTTGACCACACATTCACAAATCATTGCCCAGCTTCAAATGCTTTGCCTCATTTAAAAAAAAATAGACAGTTACTTTAAAAGAAAAACAAATAGTCCAGAAACACATTAGGGTGAAAAATTAAGCCTTAACAGTACATTTTTACCCAAGAATATCAGTACTTTAAAAAAAATCAATGCGAATTATCAATGTACTATTTTATTGCTTCCAAAGTCTCCCATTTCTGTGCATCCAGCGCAGTTGTGTATCTCACAACCATGGCACCCCACCTAGTGGGGTTATGACACCTTCAGTTCCAGGACTGTGCCATCAGAAATCACCACACTCTGGGAGGCTCAATGATTTGTGTTGGAATGAGATGTTCAGTCAGTGGAGCTCAGTATCTAGTCAATCAGCAGTCGCTTGACCTTGGCCTCTAAGAGCAGGTTCACAACTGAACTTGAAGCAGTAGGACGTACAGCCCCAAGGAAGGTCAGACTTAGAATATTGGGATCTGACCTGCGGGTCCTCAACCTGCACCCTCCCATCAAATGCCAACAAAATAGCTTGCGCCCTGGCACTGCCAAAAGTCCTTCCCTACCTTGAAGGGATCAGTTTAAGGACAAGTCAATCAGAGAATAGTAGAAACAAGCTGGGAGGAGACTGTTTGGTGACAGGATGACCTCATGCTCATGGCATGCTTGAAGCCTGACCTGCTTCTGCACTTTCCAATCTTAGGGTCAGAAGTTCAAGGTTATTTGTTACATCATGCGTTTGAGGGCAGCCTGGCATGCATGAGACCCTGTCTAGGAAGAAAGGAAGGAAGGAGGGAGGCAGGGAAAATGGAATGAAGGAAGGAAGGAAGGAAGGAAGGAGGGAGGGAGGGNGAAGGAAGGAAGGAAGGAAGGAAGGAAGGAAGGAAGGAAGGAAAGAAGGAGGAATGAAAATTAAATCTGATGCCATCATATTGAGGACAACTTGACATTATGTGTCATAAACAGTAAATATGGGCATACCATTCAATGTAATATAAGAAACTTATAAGAATGCACTCATTGGATAAATATTTGAGCACTGAAGTTAAACAATGAGAAGACAAAGTCCCTATGGAGCCAGTCTTAAGTAGCAACTAAAGATAAACCTTATGTATAAGAGTATTGATTTTTACTCCTTGTAATGATCAATAAAATAATATAAATACCTAACAAAATAAAAATGTTTAAATAAATGTCAGAGAACTGATATGATAAAATGATATTTAAAATGAATTACAGAAACTATGTCATGACAAGGAAAAATACTTGAATGTAGAGTAGAACGAGCTGCTGTTTGTACACTGCCCTGTGTGTTATTTGTATGCAGGATAAGCTCAGAATCAATTGCTCTGAAATGTCGATAGCTATTCTGAGAGGAAGAATTGTGGGTGCATTTGATTTTCTCCTGTGTATCTTGCTATCAATCTGTAATTTTCTATAACAAATATGCCTTTCGATTGTTACCAGAGAAAACATAGCTTTGGCAAAATGACCCTGAATAGTTTACATTAGAAATAAAATAAATAACACTTAAGTATATGCATGGGTTGCCTCCTAAATCTGGGATAACCAATAGACATCGTTAAATAAGGGGGTGGGTAGGAGCCTTCATTCTAGGATGGGTACTGCTTGCTCCTTCCTCTCTCTCTAATGTCCCCTTTTTCTTTTTGCTAGAGAGGAAACCTATACCTTGTCCACGACATGAAAGCACTCTATCACTGAGCTGTGTCCCAGCCCTACATTTGTGCTTTCTAATCAAGAAAACCAAACATGTTCTGGGAGCTGGTTAATGGCTGTCTGGACCAAGCCACATGCCGCCTGTCCTGGGATTCAAGGCTATTTCCACCCCTGTGCCCTTTGCCTAGACCATCACCAGGATAATACTGTCATCAAGAGCGGTCATCCAATACATTTGGAGAGTACCATCAGTGCCCTAAAAATAACTCGGCAGCCTAGAGGCTCGCTGTGTACCGGCTTGAAACCCAAGTGTGCCCTGAGTTGAAAAGGCAAGCCACATGGTGGGTTAAATGCTTGGATTCTCTCCCTGGCCTTCCAAATTTAAACAGAAACTCAAGTGTGCTCACAGTTGAAGCAGAGGGAGATTGCTTGCAAGGTGAAGTTAGCAATGAACTTTTTCGCACCCCCTCACTTTCATTTTAACTCTTGTGTGATCACTTGAATAACCACACCCTGCTTTCCGATGCTTTTCATGACAGACATAGGATCAATGTTGGGAACTTCGATAGTCTTACCTGTTCATTTCATGCAGCTGAGATAGAGTGCCACGTGAACAGATTTCTCCAAGATAGGGCTGGACTGCCTGGACTGGGCTTCCGAGTGCCAGTTCTGTGCACCGAAACACCAGTGGGGCCCATTATATGTGTGTGCTCTCTGAGGCTAAGGATCACCAGCCAGCCCTGAGACACAGGTGTAGCAGCTTAGGGCTCTTCCAAAGGCCAGCAAGCCTGTGAGCCTGTATCAGAATGCTTACAGGGACTCAGAGACGGACAGAACATTCTCAAACAAGCTAAACAAAGGCCTACCTAAAGTCACACTTTATTTTCAAAAAATGTTAAGTACCTGGCCTAAACATCCCGCAAGGGGTCAGTTCTCCTACCTGGCATGGGACATGGGTTTTATATATATATATATATATCTGTAAGAGAGTATTTTCAGTCAATATTTCTTGTGTGTGTGTGTGTGTGCGTGCATGCGTGTGTGTGTGTGTGTTCCAGGGTGTGGATGAGCATGTGCACACGGAGTTGATCTCCAGCCTTTAGCTCACCTTGATTTTTGCTGCTTTTTCTTTTCTTTTCAGGGTCTCTCTCTGGCCTGAAACTTACCAACTAGGCTGGGCTAGCTCCCCAGTGGTCTCCACCTCTCAAATGCTAGACTAGATTGCAAACTCATTCTACCATACCTAGGTTTTTTTTTTATGGGTTTTGGGAATAGAACTTGGGTCCTCCTGCTTGCAAGGTAAGCCCTATACTGAATGGGCTGACCTCCCAGGACCTGGCTTTCAGAAGCTATTTCTTTAACACTGTAAGGTTCTGCACATGGTTTGGATGACCTATAGTGACAGTCAAGAGAGAATCAACACTCGGGTAGTCCAGGAAGAAATGACCCTTTTCAACCTTCAAAGATGCCATCTTTCCCCCTTCAAAATTCTTCTAGATGCGTGCAAGCCCGGACTTGTTATCCATGATTAAAGATGAAGAAGTCGAGGGGAAAAGGAAAAAAAATAGATAAAATGAAGCCTACCCTTTGAGTTTGGTTCTGGCCTTTAGCAGGTAAAGAGTTTTTGAACAATGTGGATGGTAATTTGCTGTAAGTAATAAAATTATATCAATCCTGCCAAGGAATGGTAACCAAAACTTCAGGCCATCCATGCGCACTAATTTGGCTATGACAAGCTTGGAACTTATTGATAACTTTTATAGTATTTTACCATTCTTTCTTTTCAAGGAAGTGCGCATGTTACACAAGACATGTGGATATCTGGGTCTCCTCTGCCAAAAGCCGCTGGGAAAGAGAGAAGAGTCTTCTTGTATTGTTATATCAAATCTGGATTTGTGATGGGTCATTGTACAGAAATACTCGGTATTTCATAATCTTGAGGCTGGGATTCAGATCCATCTGACGGCCTCGGGGGATACATGGTTTGATGGCACAGGTTCCTAAACCCACTAAGAGTGGATCTGGCCTTTTTAACTGTGCTTACCTTTGTGTGGATGTGAAGCCAAACCCGTGGTGGGCAACCAGCACACTGGATGAAGGCTTCTACTGAGGCAGATTTAGGAAATAAACACGGTTCCTCTTCACCCTCATTCTCAGCAGTTCACGCCAGTTAATTAGGGTGCCTTGATCATTTCTGGAATTGCAAAATGTGTGAATGCCCAGGTTTCATCTTTTTCCAAACTAAACAATTTTAGACAAAAGGGTAAAATATTTTCTAAAGGCACATCACGGGAGCCCCCATGGGATTGAAGGGAGTGCTGTTACCTGTGGTTTTGTTTTTTTGTTTTTTTGGGTTTTTTTCAATAATGACATACAAGCCTGCTCTCCCCCCCAGCCTCACCCCTGCTTCTCTCTCTTTCTCTCCTCTCTCTCTCTCTCTGTTTATGTGTGTGTGTATACACGCAGAGGCCAGAAGTTGAGCAACATGTATCAGCACATATAGCTTTTCATGGTGATGCTGGGGTCCAAACTCAGGTCCTAGCACTTGTATAGCAAGCATTTTACCCACAAAGCTGTCTCCCCAGTCTCTCAGAGTAAACAATGTATTTCCTTTAGGATACAGCCATCCCATTGTGGGGCTAGAACTTCCCCTTAGCTCTGTCCACTCTGCCTAGTGCCAAACTGCCGGTTGCACTCCCAGATGCTGTCCCTCCCTGAGAGTGTCACAGTTCCCTGCAGGGTGGGCTGTCTTCTTACCCATTAGACTCAAAACAGTCAATGGTAAATGTGGGTGATACTTCTTGATAGGCATCTCTCAGAGGCCTTTGCCTGAGCGTCAATAATCCTTAAGTGGCATTACAAGATGAATGTTAAATATTAAAAAACATGCTTCTTCTATTCCAGGGCCTGTTTTTTTTTTTATTTTAACAAAAAATCTTTTCTCATACTAGCACTGAGTCCTTCTGGACTAGTGATTTACTAAAGGGTTGTGGAGAAGGTTTATATTTCCACATTCAGGCTTTCATCTAACACATTTCATATAAAATGCTTGTGTTATAAATTACTTAATTTTTCAGCTGGATTAGCAATAGATATAATTCTAATTTTTGTTTATCTATAACTGAGGCTTCAAAGCTAAAGACCTGGATCATCTCAGTCAACCTCCTATACAAATCAGCAAGATGAATGAAGAGTTTCTGCCAGAATATTCACGAGTGATCCTCATTCACCTTTGCAAACACCACATTCTTCATTGTCTTGGGTTGACAGCTAAGGTACCCTTGGAAATAACTGGGGTATGTCTTTGGGGTTCTATCAGATTAACACACTGACCTGTTTAAAAGGAAATAAAAGCTGTAGCTCAGGGGCAATTAGTGTTGAGACTGCACTGGACTCTCCAAGTGAAAACCTCTGAAACAGAAATCATGTGCTGAAAGCAGAGGGTGGAATGTTCCGTGCACATTAAATACCTTCATGGGGGCCTGGGGATGGAGCTCAGCCAGCAGAGCGCTAGCCTGGCAGGCTGGAAGCCCAGCATTCCATCCCCAAGCATAGCCCAAACACATGTGCCTATAATCCCAGCATTCGAGATTTGGAGGCCAGAGAAGTTCAAAGTTTTCCTTGGTACACAGGAAGTTCAAGTCCAGCCTAGGATATAGGAGACCCTCTCTCAAAAAAGGAAAAAAAAAGTGTTTTAATCCAAACCTCAAATATGACTGATTTCAAGCTTCTTGAATTAAAAGCCCTACTTAGGAAAAAAAGTGGCAACGAGCTGTCTTAAATTAATAAATACATACTGCATGTAATATCTTCCACTTGTGCTTTTTAAGTTGGTGGTAGAAATCAGCGGTTGTGTAACACGCTGGGTTTTTTGTTTGTTTGCTTTTGTTTTTGCTTTTTAAAGAAATCATACTTTTTACAATTATATCCAGATAAATAAGGTCAATTCACTAAATGTTTGTAGTTCAAATAGAGAGCAACAGATTCTTTGCTTGGAAGGAAAAAAGGCGGGAGTGGGGTCGACTTATGAGACAGACACTCTACCCATCTTCCTGAATAACTAAGGCAGGACGCACACATTTGATGACTGTGGCAGGTGCAGTCTTTGAGCACAGCACGATTGACACAGACACCCTTTGCTGGCTCTGAGTCACTAAAGCTAATGTTTTTCTCAAGCACACCCAAATGGTCGGATGTTTAGTTTCGTATTATTACTAATATTGTTAACACACACATACACACACACACACACACATACACACCACCGGGCTCTACCCCCTTGGTTCCCCACAGCACTAGCTTTGGGGGGCCCAGAAAACTTGAGATCTCTTTCTCAAAGTCCAGACCCCTAGAGGACACAGATCGCTTTGGCCCCAGGTGTCTGGGAGGGAACCGGTCTCTTCACAAACCGCCCCAAGCCCCCAGGGATTCTCAAATCTGTCTTGCCATCAAGGCCTAGCGCGAAGAGCTCTCGTGTTCGGCTTTGGAGAGCCAAGCAGCTCCCCTTCCAGGCCTGTTCTGACTGCTCTGTGTCCCTGCCCGAGTCGCCAGGGGTCTTTGAGACTTTGACCAGTAGGAGCAGGCAACAGCAGAGCCAGACCGCCTCCAGCCGTTTCCAACTCTACCCCAGCAACAGCGCCTGAGACCCAGCCAGGCGACCCAGCGCCGCGCCGTGCGCCGG
>LOEQ01001035.1:304778-317444 GCA_001685075.1 Bramus lutescens
AAAAAAAAAAAAAGAAAAGAAAAGAAAAAGAAAGAGAGGGAGGGAGGGAGGAAGGAAGGAAGGAAAGAAAACCAAAACCTTGAAACCTTGAACTTAGGGTCTTCGGCACACTGGGCAAGTTCTCTACCATGCAAATATTCCTAGCCTCCTCCCTTTTTTTCTTTTAGTGACAGCCATTCTGAACAGAGAGGAGGCGACGTGTCACTGTGGTTCTGTGTGGGCTCCTGTGTCATGGTTCACAAATGAAGGTCAGAGGACAACTTTGAGGAATCATTTCTCTCCTTCTGCCTTACTTGTAGTTCAGGGGTTGAATTTAGGCCTACACTATATGTCTAAGTCAACACCTGCTATGCTATCTCACCAGCCCCCACATTTCAGGGTGTCTTCGAAGTCTCGCTTGTAAATCATAAGAAGAGAGAAACGAGACCAAGCCTTCGGTGCATCTACAGCCTTCAGTGTTTTTAGGGAATAAAAATGATAGGAGTTAATGGAAAGCCACTCTGTTCCTTGCTCAGACTTTGACCCCTCTGAACCAGCAACAACCTCAGAGATGTCCCTCATCTCTCCTGTCACTTGCCTCTGGAAGACAAATGCCGTTGCCTTTTTATAACCAACATGGGCCATTAAGCTACTAACATGCTCTAGATGGACTGGAGCGTACATAACATTCACTTTTCTGCCAATGGAAGCGGTAATCCCAATTATACTGTAGTGTGGACTGGATACAAATCCTAATTTCTTTTCATTTAAACATCCAAATAGTGTGTCCACAGAAGGGCACATATCTGAAATAGACTTCCAAAAGGAGTTTTTCAAACACAAAAGTGTAGTCTGGCAAATAGAAACACGTACCTTAGCTCTGACTACATAGTGCTGTGTGTCCATCTGTCCGTCTCATCCACAGATAAACTTTTCACTTTTTAAGTACCCTCGCTCTGCCAATTGTCCCTGTAGATGCCTCAGGAGAGGCAGAGACCCAGGATGCTGCTTGAAGAAATCTTAGGATTTGTACACTGCAGTGATATTTTGCTTTAATAAATAAAGCTTGCCTAAGGATCAGAAGGGCAAAGCTAACCCTCTAGAGGTCAGGCAGTGGAGGCACACACCTTTAAACCCAGGATTTGGGAAGCAGAGGCAGATGGATCTCTGTGAGTTCAGGGCCACCCTGGGCTACACAGATCAGTGCAGAAACAAATCCAGCTGGTGGTGGCCTACACCTTTAATCCCACTACTAGGGAGTCATATATTCTTAATCCCAGCACTAGAGGGAATATAAAATTGGAGGGGAGAGAAACTTTATCTGTTTAGTCTGTGGGCATCCAGCCTTGGTAGAGGTAAGACTTCTCTAGTGTCTTGGCTACTTTGATTTTCTGGTTTTGGGGTTGAACCCCAATATATGACTCTGGGTTTTTATTATTTGTGCTACAATACACTATCTTCTCTTTGCATCTGTTCATGGGAACTCAGGTTTTAATTTTTTCAGATGTATTTATTTCATGCATATGAGTGTTTGCCTGCGTATATGCATCCGTACAACATGCATGCCTGGTGCCCAGGGAAGTTGGAAGAGGTTGTCAGATCCCCTGGAACAGGATTTACTGATGATAGTGAGACACCGTGTAGGTGCTGGGAACTGAACCCAGGTTTCTACAGGAGCAACCAGTGCCTAAGCTGCTGCCTCGCTCCAGCCCTAATTTGTCTGTACTTTGAAATTAGAGGAAAGGGTGTAAAGGAAATAATGGGGACTGGGGGCACTCAGTGGGTAGAGAGTTTTCCTGGAATACTTGAGGCCCTGAGCTTAATTCCCAGCACTGAATAATCCAGGAATGACCATGAGCCAGCATAGGAGTAGTAGGGGCTGAAATTCAAAGTCATCTTTGATTAAACAGCAAGTTCCAGGCCAGTCTGGGACACATGAGACCCAGTCTTTAAGATAAAGTGAAAATAACGAAAAAGGAGCTAATTACTGTTAGCGGCATCTCCTAAAAATAAGCAAAGGGGCTGAAATGATGTGTGAGTTATGTGGGTTGGTCAATGTGAGTTGAAGGGTGTCACTGGGGTGCTGTGTAAGAAGAGAACTGATCATTCCTCAAGTGGCCAGCTCCTTGATCTGCAGACCGCTAACGGCATCCTTAAAGCATACCAAGTAGATGCACAGTTTCCTTCTGCGGTTTAATGAAAGACATTTGGGGGGAAAGCTGTTATTTTAAATTTGTTATTTATTTTTTATTTGCTATTTTGGACATGGTGCGTGGAAACAAGTGTGTGCTTACCTGTGTGGAGTCAGAGGACAACCTCATCTGTTGCCCTAAAGGCAACACCTTTCTTTTCTTTTCTTTTCTTTTCTTTTCTTTTCTTTTCTTTTCTTTTCTTTTCTTTTCTTTTCTTTTCTTCTCTTTGAGACAGACTCTCTCGCTGGCCTGGAACTCACCAAGTAAGCTAGGCCGGCCAGCCAGCTCACTCCAGCCCTTCTCCCATGTTCACCTCCTCAGCGCTGGGAGTAGAATTTGAGTCACAAAAGACTTCTAAATACTGAACTCTGAAAACTTAATTCAAACTCAAATGCCTAACAGACCTAAGGTGTCTCTGGTAGAGCGCCTCCATGGTTAGCACATGGCACCACCCTGATCTTGGTTCATTGGCTTTGCACTGATCATGCTATGCACACACCACCAGCAAATACTGCTGAAATACCTCAGCTGCACACTGCCCAGGGCATGAACACCAATGATTTTACCATACAGACAAAGCGTTTTGCTCTTATAGAAACTTAATGGCATAATTGTGAGAAAGAAAGTTTTTCACTGTTTCCCTAATTCCATTTCTTTCATGTAAGTATCAAATTAGTACATCTTTGGATGGTATAAGGCTTGAATGTTTGACCTTAAAATTTTCTATTTGAAAGCAGGACATGCTGGTGCATACCTTTAATCTCATCACTCAGGGGGCAGAGACAGGAGAATCGCTGTTTGAGGCAGACTGATCTACATAGTGAGTCCCAGGATGGTCAGAGTTACATAGAGAGATCCTGTTAAGAAAAGAAAAGAAAAGAAAAGAAAAGAAAAGAAAAGAAAAGAAAAGAAAAGAAAAGAAAATGCCATTTGTCAACAAAAAGTCTCTGTCTTCAAACTACTAATGACTAACACCCAAAGTTTTTTCTGGTTTCCACACACGCATGGTGGAATGCATGAGCCTGCAGCCACACATGTGAACATACATGCATTGCTCTCTCTCTCTCTCTCTCTCTCTCTCTCTCTCACTGAATTGCTGACTTGAATTTCATTAAAATTAAATGAAGTTTTTCCTGGGATTAGGACAATTCCAATAATTTCTGGAATAACCTTAAATACACTTCTACTATTGTGTGTTATGTATTTATCAAAAGCAAAGTTCTCGCCATTGACAAGCATGAAATCATAGTATCAGTCAACTCTAGGAAGCACTGAAGATACTGTGTCCTGCAGCATGGAACATCCAGCAAGATTTAATTGTTATATAAAAAGAAACAAGTATCCATTAGTGGGCAAATTTTGCTTTCATTTTTCATGAGAGGTAGACATACACACACACAAACATACATGCATATATATATACCAAAGTATTGTTTCATAGTAAACCTCTTTAAGATTTCCTGTCAGTAAATGTGTGAGCTGTGTACCAACTTTACACACCTGTTTACCTAAGGTCATGTAAAGTTTTCTCAGACAAAAGGAGGCCAAAAGTAGAAAAAAAAAGTTAAGAAGTTCTACAATACATGGCCAGGACTTCTGACTGCCTAAGACTTTGCACTCTTGGACATGTGTTTCCCCTGATGTCATCTAAGGTACATGCAAGCACACACACATACCCACATCCTCTGATTATTGCCATTGCACTTTTTTATGAATCGGGCTGTTTCAGATTCCACATATAAGTGAGATCAGGAAATATTTGCCTCTCTGTGACTCTGGAGTTCAGATGTCTTCTACAGTCATTGTGCTATCAAAAGGGAAGGACTCCTTTTTAAAGACTGAATTATATTGCTTGCTGTATTTATGTGGGATGCCCTTCTGTTTGTGTGTTGCTTTCATTGGTTGATAAATAAAGCTGTTTTGGCTAACGGCTTGGCAGAGTACAGTCAGGTTGGAAATCCATACAGAGATGTAGAGAGAGAATAGGTGGGGTCAGGGAGATGGCATGTAACTGCCGAAGGAGAAGGATGCACTAGAACTTTAGGAACTTTACCAGTAGGCCGCAGCCCCATGGCGATACACAGATTGATAGAAATGGGGTAATTTAAGATGTAAGAGCTATCTAGAAAGACACCTATGCTATTGACCAAACAGCATTATAATTAACACAGTTTCTGTGTGATTATTTGGGTCTGAGCAGCCGGGAAAGTAAAGTGCAGTCTCTGTCTACATGGTATGTATGGCACATTTTGTTCATTCATTTGCTGATGATACCTAAGTTGATTACAGATCTTCACTAGTATGGAACATACTCCAATAAACATAGGAAGCAAATGCCTCTTTAGCACACTGCCTTCACTTCTTTTGGCTGTATACTCAGAGTGGAATTTCTGGGTCATATGATAATCCCATATTTAGTTAACTGAGCTCTTGAACTCATTTGCAAGGGCTTAGGCATTTAAGAAAATAAATAAATACAACCACAACCATTTTAATCTAAAGCCTTTAGGAACAGTTATGAATACAAATGTGTACACACACACATACACACACACACACATACACACACACATACACACATATGCCCAAATGCATGAAAACACACACACACACACACACAAAAAAAATAAGTCATTTGTGGCTGAGAGTCTCAGGCTCTTAATATCTGTATTTGTACACTCTGCGTCTCTGTGTCAATAGTGTCCAGTTATTGACAGACCTATGAAGAAATCATGGAAACTTTGTGAGGAATGGGCCTGCCCCTGCTACCCATCAACTATGTCCAGGGTTCTTGTGTTTCATCCTCATAATAACAACTGAAAGGCAAACTTGCCCCATTACTCCATCAAAGAAGAGTTCAAAGGCAGCCATGAGTAGCCTTCCCAAAACTATCATGTCAGGATGGCTCAGACCCAGATTTCAATACTGTTGTGTAATATTAGTTTAAGATGTGTTACATTCATTGGTGCTGTGGAATATTTGCTTAATGACACAAAAATGTGTTGCATTCTTTTATGTTGCATTTGTTTAACTCTGTAAAGCTGTGCTACTTTGCCTGCCCATAACACCTGACTGGCCTAATAATGAGCTGAGTGGCCAATAGTTAGGCATGAGAGGGATAGGCAAGACTGCCAGGCAGACAGAATAAATAAGAGAAGAAGAAAAGGAGAGAGAAGTGAGGAAAGGAGAAAGAGAGGAGGATGCTAGAGGCTGTGAGTGGAGGCTGTGTTTCATTTCCTGGCTGCCCAGACCCAAATAATCACACAGAAGCTATATTAATTACAACACTCTTGGTCTATTAGCTCAGGCTTCTTATTAACTAACTCCTACATCTTAAATTAACCCATTTCTATGAATCTGTGTATTGCCACAATGCTGTGGCTTACCGGGTAATATTCTGTTCTGGAATCTTTCTCCTTCGGCAGCTACATGGCGACTCCCTGACTCCACCTACTCTCTCCCTATATGTCTGTTAGGATTTCCTGCCTGGCTTTATTCTGCTCTGCCTTAGGCCAAAGCGGTTTCTTTATTAACCAACAGTAATAAAAACATTTATAGCATACAGAGGAGAATCTCACACCAAGGGGCCAACTGCCCAGCTACACAATCAGCCGCAGAGTAAGAAGGAAAGAAAGGTATATAGAATAAAGAAAGGTAAAAGCCCAGAGGCAAAAGGTAGATGGGATAATTTAAGAAAAGCTAGCTAGAAATAGCCAAGCTTTGGCTGTGTGTTCATAAGTAAGAATAAAACTCCATGCATTTATTTGGGAGCTGGGTGGCAGGACCCCAAAGAGCAGATTAAAAAAAAATAGCTACTAATATGGTGTGTACTGTGGTTTAGAGCCATACTGTCCCCAGGAGGACATATGCTACAAGCTTGGTGGCTAGCTGACAGGTTTTGAAGAAGTGGTTTTATCACGAGGACTCTGACTGAATCAATCAATGTGGTAATCCACTGATTGACAATTCATGGGCAATTGGGAGGTAGTGAAACTCTACAAGACATTGCCTAGTCCAAAGGGCATGGGCCTCTGTGGGCACGCCCTTCAGATCATGGTAAATCTTGCCCTTCCCTAACCTCTCAGCTTCCTGGTTGCTGTGAGGTCAGCAATCTCCTCTACCACATGTCCCCAACACCATGATGTTCTGCCTTGTCTGGGGTCCTAAGCAATAGAACCCATCAACCATGGACCAGAATACCCTGAACTAGGAGACAATGTGAATCCTTCTTCCCATCAACCATGGACTGAAATACCCTGACCTAGGAGACAACGTTACTTCTTCTTCCCTTAAAGCTGTTTTTCTCTGGTGTTTGTTACAAGGATGGGGGAGGAGTTAATACAGGGTGACTGACACCAGTCCTGTGCGCACACCAGCTCATATGCTGAGTCCCGTCTCTCTTTCTAAGAAGCCCTATGAATTTCTTGTGTGGTTCCCCAGAGTTACCGGTTCTACCTCCCACCCCAATCAGGCAACCACTGGCAAAATGGAGAGAAAGTCTCTCCATGGATTTGAAACATAGAAGAAGACAGAGACAGAAGATTCCAGAAGTTGGTAAGAGGCCCTCAGCATTTCTCAAATGAATTGGCCTCATTCACAAATGCACACTGATTTTTAAAGACCCTTAATTGTACTTTGGGCTCCTGATTCTAATTTGGGGAGCATATTTATTAATTTAAAAAAGACCTTCTAGTGTAAATTGCACATTAATAATAATCTAAAACACTCCACAGTCTCCATCATCTCATAGTGGACAGTGTTGACATCTGGCAGAATGATGTCACCCACTGGAAAAGTGTAAAAAGGAAATGAGAAGGAGAGGAAGAGTCTCAAGTCCCAGAAGGACTCAGAGGGAAGTGTAGGTTTCAGGTAGCTGTGAGCATGACATGGCTCTCCTAGACATGCACTGGCTTGAGGATTTCTCTGACCCTTCTACAACCAATCTACATTACACGTGTGTGTCCTAGAGGAGATGTTGGCTGCAGCTTCTATCAAACTGAGTCCTGTTTTTACCACTGTTCCTTTTACTTGATGTCTCTGGATTGGGGCTACTACCTGCTGAGTGTTCATTTGTGCCAGACACTGTGCATGCTAAGGATCTTAAATAGCACTTCAGGCTCCTCATGTCACCTTCATCTTAGAGGACGGTTAATGTGATTTACCTCAAGTCACAACTAAAGACGGCCGAACCGCTGAGAATGACAGCCCGGGTGTAAATGGCAGCTGCTGCCGGGCTGTCTTGGCAGGCTTTCCTTGTGTTTGTAGGAACTGTGTCAGAAAGTCTAGGGAGAGCTTGATAAATTAGCTTTCAGTACTGAGTTTGAAACTAAATTTGAGGAGCCCACAACAAGTTCTATACATGATTAAAACACTTAATAAGAACCGTGGGACGTTATTTTTTTCATTTCTTTGGCAACGTCTGTTTCATGATGGTACTATTTATTTCAATAACTATTCAGCCATGATGACCTCAATCCGCTGCAAATTTGGGAAAATAGATCACTGTTGTGATTAATGATGAGAAATGTCTGTAAAGCAGTAGATTATAGTAAAAGTAAAATAAAAATAAAGACAAGTCAGCCTGGGGAGACATTTCAGTCAGTAAAGTGCTTGCTCCACGAGGGCCTGAGCTCAATCCTCACAGCCCACAGAGTAGGGGCCAGGTATAGTCTTCTGTGCCTGTACTCCCAGCACTAGGGATGTGGAGACGGAAGCATCTCTAGGGATTGACAGACAGCATCCTGCCTAGCCTAAGAGGCAAGCCCTGGGCCAGCAAAAGACCCTGTCTCAAAAAACCAAGAGGATAGTACCTGAGGAATGGCATTCAAGCTTGTCTCTTGGCCTTCACATACACAGGCACATATGTGCACATGCATTCACACACATGTACCTGCACAAGAACACACAAATAAAAATGGATATGAGTCAAACTGAATATGAGTTTATGCCAAAGGCTGTAGAACAAGAAAAGCTTTAAGCAAAGACCTTTGATGTTAATGATAGTAATATTCGATTTTGACGCAGGATAGAGGAGCCAAGCTATGTGGATCAAGGAGGGGGCTCGTTCGGAGCACCTCTGTTACAGTTAAGATGAAGCAGTGTAGGAAGGAAGGCCACTGGAAGAGCTAGGAGCAGGCAGGACCCTAACTTGGGGAGAGTCTGTGGAGCAGACTCGTGTGGTCTCCCCAGCATGCACATCGCTTGCCTGCATTCCAGGCGCATCAAGAGTCTCGAGCACCCAGCTTTTGGAGCAGTTGTTTTTCTTGTCCCCTTTGGCACATTTTCTCAGCTAGCACACAGCTGCTTATCTCACTGGTGGCCTCTCCCTGGCGACGGCTGTCCCCTCAGCTGCTGGGGGCTGTGTCCTTTAAATCTCTCAACTGCTGTCCTTACCTCTCAACCCTGGCTTCTTTTATCTGCAGGGGTTTTTCTAATCTTTCCCAGATGCCACTTTAGGCACAATGGCTGTCTCTGGGATCTCTCAGAGTGAAGCCTTTCAGCCGGGAGATGGAAGGGAAGGAGCCCCCACAGCGATGCGTTTTCCAAACAAGCCTTGAAACTACCAAGAAGAAACAATTTCAACTTAGGGACAGCCTATGCTCTATGAGTAAACCCATGCTTTTCTGCCAGGTTGAGATCCCCACCAGAGGCTCAGAGAAATGTGGTGTGATACAGGGCATTGAATTATCTAGAATAAGACACGGCTGCCCTTAGGAATACAGGTTGTGGCTGAGTCGGCCTGAATCCACCACTCCCTCAGCTCCAAACAGGGCTGGCCAGAATCTCCACAGGATCCAGATATGGAAATGCTGGAAACCAGAGAGAAATGTCACATTGGAGTCTGTGAGATGACAAGAAAATCTGTTTCCAACTCTTCTCATTAACTCCAACCTTCTTCAGTCAGTGTGATTGTCATCCTTCCGAGTAGAGGTTTCCCAGGTTTTCTTAATGAGATGAGTTATGAATGAGCTAGTTTTTAGTATAAGGTTATTACTGAGGAAGGTTGCAAACTTGCCAATAAATACTTAAGGACCCCGGTGAGCAGAATCCAGCTCTCGGACACAAGCAGAGGGGGGCCAACTCAGGTTTCATACTGTTAGGCACAGCTAGACTTTGGCTTGGCAATGGTCACTCCCTAATCACCACTTAAGACAAATGAAAGAGGTCAGTGCATACCTGCAGCTCCAGCCATTGGGAAACTGAGGCAGGGTGATCATGAATTGGGTTAGCCTGGGTTACATAGCTAGACCCTGTCTGAGGAATTGAAAAAACAAAAAAAGGAAAGATGAGAAAGGCTTAAAGACAGCAGGTGTCTTGGAGAAAATGCTGAGGTTGATCAATGTTGCTTTCTCCTTTATTAGCAGAAGAAATTTAAACATTTATTAAAATACCTTTGCATTAATAGCATGCTATTAAGATAATCCTTATCCTAGAGAATGAATGACTTCAGCTACACAGAAATTGTTCCCCACAATATAAAGAGATTAAATGGGAAATTTTTGTATGTTTAGTTAATTCTAAACCTGGGATGGGAAATGTCAGCACAGTAAGGCCTGGCCAAGTTGACTGAGTTGTGTTGATAGGCTTGTTGCTATCGCTTGTTGCTGTCTTCTTTCTCTTTTGTTTGTTTAACTAATAGGCTTATTGTGACTCATAGAAGCATGGGTGACTGTCAGGAGGTTACATCACCAAAAAGTCTCCCGCACAATTTATGGAAGCTGTATCACCAAAGAGTCCTTGGGCTAGGAATAGTTCATTTGTCCTATAACCCCTGGGAGAGGCCTGGTGAATCTCCCCTCCATTAAGCAATCTTCTTAATCTGAGCTAATCACCGCATCTTATGTGTTCTGTCCAAATCTGCATTGATTAAGGTCTGCAGAAAGAATATTTGACTGACACATGTATTGTGCGAGCGCGCACGCGCTATGAAGGACCCTCAACCTTAGTAGTTTAAAAAGAATACGACAATGTCACGTGAAATCTGCCTGTGAGCTACAAGCTCAGAGAGAACTCCATGGGACAGTGCCCCACTCCCTTCAGCATCAGCTCTGCAATCAGAAGGGACGATTGGGACGGCTGAGGACATCATCTTGAAAGTGATCTCCCAGCATCCTAGCTTGGCATCCCCAAAGCTGTCATGCTTCCACATCCAACAGCTGAGAACTCCAACAGTTTGTACTTTCTGGGGACAAATGGAAGCTGCATCCTTCCTTGGCTTAGATAAGCCGTGTCACCTCTGTCACAGTCTATGCATCCAAATCAAATCACTAAGACCATCCTGGGCCATGACTTTAAAAGGGAGCCATTCAAAATATTTAATTCCATCTTTTAAGCTATCATATTAACAACATAAATTCACAAGATTAAGCTTAATACCCTTTTTTCTTTTCTTTTTTAAATACCTTATTTTTCATTGCGGCATCTAATTTTGGGGGGAGAAAAACAGCTTTCGCTTTATTTGACCCCATTTTCCTTTTCCTCCTCCACACAATCCCTTTTGATGCATCCTAGGCAGGCCTTGAATTAAAAGATGGCCTGGAATTTCTGATCTCCTTGCCTTCCGAGTGCTAGGATTACACCACCATATATGGTTTATCAGGGCTGGAGATCAGACCCGGGACTTCAGGCATGCTAAGCAAGCGCTCTGTCCACCCTACATTCTCATATTTGAAAGGTGGAAATTGGTGTGCTGAATTACAAATGTCAGAACCCCCCCAAATATATCTGTGCAAGAGTTTACTTCTCACCCAGAACTAATGAGTTCCAATAATAAACTAGGAACCACATCTAAAGTACATGAAACAGTCATCGGATGTAATTCAGCGCCTAACTCTGGGGATGACTGACTTCCTGGATGTTGAGGTGTCAGGGTTCCACCCTGGGGAAGGCAGAAGCTGCAGGCTCAATGCTTGCTCCACTGCTGCCACCATCCTGCGCTTGGGGTAGAGCCTGTACTTTCATCTTCTCTTCCTCTGTAGAATTTGGGCTTGGAAGCTTCAGTAGTGCCAGCACTGTGATGTTGGCTCAAGTCCTTCCTTCTTCCCCCATGGAGCAGCTCCTAAGGTAGCCGTGAAGAGGAAATGGAGAAGCTAATTGGGCAAGCAGGGATTTGCCAATCTGTTTTACGTTGTAACCAAGCTCCTAGACCTCTGTGCACCTCAGTACATATCCACATATATAATAATAATAATATATAATATTAATAATAATGTCTAAAGGAAAAGAATGAGGAATGAGAAATTGAAGAGAAGGTATTTCGGTACAATCAGATTGCAATCAAGGCTTATCCAGAGAGAACTCCCTGGTCAACCCAGGAAACATCTAGTAATGACATCTGTCCAGGACAATGACAGACACTGCCAATGTCCCTTTCTTCCTTTCCCTAGATCACCTGATACCTCCACTATTCACCCATCCAGAGAAAGGTTCTGTCTTTAAGGAGTTGCTTGAAGGCAGCTGTCCTCAGATTGCCTTGAATGAGTATGCTCAGGGGCTGCCATGGGGACATCTTTGCCCACCAAAGTGGGTAGTGTTTGTTTAGGGTGACAGGAGGCCTTACCTAACAGTGAGACACATCAATAATCAATGGCCCCACAACGAAAGAACCCCATAAATAAGAGATGGTGCTGTTTAGAGAAGACAGGGCCAGCAGGGCTCTTGTTCCAGAGAAACAGGATATGCTCAGAGTGGTACAACACTCTCTGAACTTTCCAGTTACGTCACCAGATAGCTTAGATCAGAAGCACCCAACATAGTACCGCCCATCAGCCAGCCAGGTTCCTTGGGGTCAGAGTCTGTCAGAGACACACTTGCCTAGAGAATTTTTTCCTCCTCAGGACTGGTCAAGGGCACCAAAATATGTTGGCACGGTGAGCTTTTTTCCCTTCTCGCTGTTTAAGTAGAACTATCTTTATCTAGGTGGTTTTACATCCAATGTGGAAGACTAAAAACCAACACAGTACCCATATATATTTTCCATCCCATTTAAAGCTCACCATCTTCCAGGTCTGTCCAGTTTTCTTTTTGGTAATGTTTAATTATTAATTCCTCCTGACTTGTAGGATCAAATTTAAGACTGCATTAATAGATTGCTCACTAGGGAGTTTGCCAAATTGTGGTAGGACAAAGTCATTTGAGCCTGCCAACTACGGGAGTGGAGCTGGAGACAGAAGGGTTGGAAACGGAGTCTGCGCTTCACCGTGTGTCCAGTGTGGCACCTCAGGGAGTCACAGCTTCTCCTCTCACCCGAAGGGGTTTGCTGAGTCTCACCAAGTGTAGAGACACAAAGCTTAAAACAAGGCAAGTATGAAGCAATAGATGCATGTTGGGTTATGCCTGTTGTGTGTGTCCATGTGTTCATGAGTGTGTGTGTGTGTGTGTGTGTGTGTGGTATGTGTGTATGTGGGGGGGCACATTCCCACATATATACACCCGCATGTGGATATGGAAACCAGAATCCAGTGTCAGATCAGATAGATCAGATAGCTTCCTCTTT
>LOEQ01001035.1:317449-327831 GCA_001685075.1 Bramus lutescens
CAGAGTATATGGTTTGAAAGAAAATGGCTGCCAAAGGGAGTGGCACTATTAGGAGGTGTGTCATTGCTGTAGGAAGTGTGTCACTGTAGGGATGGGCTTTGAGGTCTCTTTTGCTCAGGCTTCCCTCAATGTGACTGTCAGTTGACTTCCTGTGGCCTGCAAGATGTGGCACTCTCAGCTCCAGCACTACGTGTGCCCCCACACTGCCATGCTCCCCATCGTGATGATAATAGACTGAACCTCTGAAACCATAAGCTGCTGCCTCAACTGAAAGTTTCCTTTATAAGAGTTGTCATGGTCATGGTGTATCTTACAGCAATAGAAGAAACCCTAACTAAGACCCGGGGTTTTTCAATGATTCTGGTGGTCACCATTTGGATCTACCTGTCTCCATCCACCCAGAGCAGGGTCCTAGGTACAAGTCATCACTCCAGCTTCTTACCTGGGTTCTGGGTTTCCAAACTCAGGGTCTCACATGTACATAGCAAGCACTGTGCCTCCTGAACCATCTCCCTTACCCCGTGTGGGATATCTTTAATCACTGTTTTTCTGTTGATCCAGCAAGTGTTTACTGAATGTGTAATATGTTCTAGTTATTGGTGACACAGAACTAGAAAATAACACAATTTTGGTACTCTTGGAGCTAACATTTTAAGAATAGAGGAGACATCCCCCGAAAAGATAAATCTGTTTTTCTTGGTGGTTGAAAAGAAGTAACAGAATACAAGGGGAAAGGAGATAGTGACCAAGGGCAGAAAGGGCCTGGCACTCTCTCCGTCACTCAAATGACATTCAAATATAGAAGAAAAAATAAGAAAGCAAGATTTGTGAACACTTGAGCAAAGATTATTCCAAGAACAGGGAAGCACTTGATGAAAAGCCTGAGCAAGGAAGAAAACATGGCCAGAGTGGAGAAAGGAAGGGAAAGGAAAGTGTGGAAGGAAATGGGGCTGGGATGGTGAGAAAGCACAGAATCTGACAGCCTATGAGAGCACTGTAGATTTACCAATGTGATGGTCAACTCTGTCTGCTTGACAGCACCTAGAAATTCCCTGGGGTGAGAGTCTCGCTCGTTTATATAGGAAACCCCAGCTCACTGTGAGCAATGCCGTTCCTACACAAGGGGTCCTGAACTGAATAATTCCCTGGGGAGAGAGAGTCTTGCTCATTTATACAGAAAACCCCAGCTCACTGTGGGGAACACCGTTCCTACACAAGAGATCCTGAACCGATAAGAGTGAAGAACAGAGCCCAAGCAGCAACCAAGCGCTTTTCTCCACTGAGAAAGTATGGCTTCTTTTCTCTTTGCTCGTGACTGTGAATGTAATATGACTAGCTGATTGAAGTTCCTGCCTTGACTTCCCCACGTGATGGACTGGATCCTGGAACTGGAAGCGCAAGTGAACCCCTTTCTCATCTAAGCTGGTTTTTGCCAGATTATTTTTATCGCAGCAACAGAAACAATACTACCACAATCGGCAATGAGACAGAAAGACATCAGAGGGCTGTGACCAGGAGGATGATGGTAGGACCCTGTTTCAGAAGGATCACTTGCCCATAGGGTGAAGGAAAAATTACCAAGACAGAGCGGAAAAACAGCTAGCAAAGGTGTGCCAGTCCCCCAGGCAAGAGGGGATGGGATTTGTGGACTGGAGTGCCCATAATGAGCGAGTAAAAAGAGGGCATCCTCCCTACGTAGTTTAATTAAGGTGCCACTGGGATTTGCACATAGGTAAGGTGTAGGGGTTGAGAACAGAAAAGACTCAAAGATGCCTCCAAGTTTGTGGCCTGGGTAGCAAATGTGTCATCAGGACGACAATAAAGGAGGCCACAGACCATCTGGACTCCAGAGAAGAATGAGAAATCAATTGACAGCTTTGATTTGGATATAGTGACTCTGAAGTCTCTGGAAGAAGGTGGTGGGCAGGCTGATGTCTTGATCTGCAATTTAGGGAAAGTACCAGAACCTGGAACAAAAAAAAAAAAAAGTGAGACCTTTTGCAACCAATTGAGCAGTTCCCTGCCACATTATGGCTCACTTCCTTAGTACAAGGTATGCTTCCTGCTTCCTTGAAGATGAACATAGCCATATGACTTCCATTAGGTAATATTGTGAAAAATCACCAGGTCCTGTTTTCCCACTGACGGGATGGCAGCGTGGTGGGTGTCCTGGACCCCTGACTGAACACAGGGAGCAGATAACTCTTGTTGATTCATGATGGATATTCTAGAGCAAGAAAGAGAAAAAAATTGTTTAAAGTCGAGACTTGATGATGGTGTGCAGGAAAGTGTGTATGAGACATAGGCATAGACTAGTATGCACTTAAACCATGAAATTAGATGAGATCACCTGTGTACAAAGGTGCTGAGAGCTGAGTGCTCCAGTCACAACCAGATAGTAAGAAAACAGAAAATTCCAGGGAAAGAAACTGTTCTCTCATAAGAGACTTCAGAAAGCAACCGTCCTTCCTGTTGGCCCTTTGCTGGACACTGATCATACTTGTGTCTTGCTCTTGAATTTTCCAAACTCTAGAACTGTGAGTGACCCATATCTGTTATTTCGAAGAGTCCAGTTGGTGGTGCTTTGCTGTAACAGTGCAAACAGACTCGGTCAAAGCTGCTCAGGAAAAAAGAACTTAGAGGTCAAGTGAAGAAACTGTCTCGTGGACATGTCAGCTGTGTCCAATGCAGCCAGAAGACTAAGGCCAGATCTGTGCAGCTTGACAGCAGTGATGCACATCTGCCTCTCTTGGTTTCAGAAATGACAATGGTAAGAGAGATAGATGCCAAATATGGACAAGAGAGATAAAAGAATTTTTTCTGTTCAAGGGAACAGAGAGGGGGAGGAGGTCAAAGAAGGGCATTTTAATATAAAATTTTATTAAGCTGTAAGTGTAGTTCACTTGGTAGAGTACTTGCTCAGAATGCACAAAACCTTTGGTTCTGACCTAGCATTGCACAAATGAGGTATGGTGGCAGAGACCTATAATCCCAGCACTTGGGATGTAAAGGCAAGAGGACCAGGAGGAATTCAAAGTCTCCCTCAGCTACATAGAAAGTTCAAGGCCAGCCTGGAGTATCTGAGACCTTATCTCAAAATTAAATTAATTGCTGAGCAATGGTGGCCTAAGCCTTTAATCCCAGCACTCGGGAGGCAGAGGCAGGCGGATCTCTGTGAGTTAGAGGTCAGCCTGGTCTACAAGAGCTGGCTCCAGGACAGCACCAAAGCTACAAAGAGAAACCTTGCCTCAAAAAACAAAACAACTTTTAAAAAAATAATTAATTAATTGACTAATGTAAAAAGATAAAAGATGACCAATTTTGTAATATAAAGAATAGGAGCAGTGTGGAGGAGGAGGAGAAAGAGAAGGAGGGAGACAGGGAGGAGAGAACCACCCTGGACCAGCCAAAGCCACACCCCAGTACATCCCTGCATTCAGTGCCTCTGACTTCTCACTTCCACGCCCAATATAAAGGCTGAGAGAGATAAAGCCACAGTGAAGGACGAGCCACCAAGAAGATCTGCAAGGCTGTCTGCTATACCTGCTCCCTCAAGTCAGAGGCCCAGCCTGAAAAGGCCCCCACAGAGAAGGGAGAAAAGGGACCTAGAGGGAAAAGGAGAAAACCTGAGGCCGGCAAGAATGAACCAGGCCTCAGAAGATGCCAAATAAATCAGGCACAGAAAGCACAGGGTGCTAGAGAGGCCAAGGAAAGTGTGTACATTTTTGATAGCTTGTGCTTCTGATGACTGTGCAGTCTGAAATCCTCTGTCTTATCCCATTTTATAAAAATGCAGAATTTTGTTTTAATTTAAAAAAAACTGTGTTGCTAGCACACAGTACACTTCCTTGTTTGGAGGGTGTCCTGGTTTGCTTTTAGTTGCTGTGATAACACCACGACCAAAAGCTGCATGGGGAGAAGATGGTTTGTCTGACTTGCATATCCAGATCACAATGCATCACTGAGAGAAGGCAAGATATATACTCAAACAAGGCCGGAACTAAAGCAAAGTCGTGCAGGAAGGCTGCTTGATACTTTGTTCCCTGTGGTTTGCTCAGCAGGCTTTCTTACACAGTCCAGGACCATCTGCCCAAGGGTGACACCACCCACAGTGGGCTGGGCCCTCCTGCATCAATCATTAACCAAAAAATGCCCCTAAAATTTCATGCAGTCCAGTCTGACGGAGTCATTCTTTAAATTAAGATTTCCTTTTCCCAGATGACCCTAGCACACTAGGAAGGTAGGGGTGGGATTTGTCTCTAACCAAATGTCACCCAAACCAGACTGACATGGGTAAGTGCTTTTCCCTGGTAGAGTTTTCAAAAACTCCACTTAGGTCCCAGGAGGATTGCCTGATAGTGACACACCTGGGCACCGTTTCACAAAATTCCTTGTGATATGGGAAATATGCAAAAGTCATTCTTGGGTCCTCCTCATCTCCATCACCAGCACCTGCCTCCATCAGATGTCAATCATACTTCATAAACGTCCCCTGTGCGGAGCACTGCATGAGAACACCGCGACATGGCCTAGTGGCTTTGTGCATTAGGTTGTCCATCCAGAAAGGGAGGTTGGACGTTGTTGTGTATTTCTAGACACTGTCTGCCCAGGTACGGCCTCAGTATTTTCTCTTTGTTGTCCTTTGAGAATCCTTGATCCTAATAAAATTCCTGAGTCCTGACTTGAATCAACATTCTTCTTGTCTTTGTGTCTTCCAGGTGGCTTATTGTCACTAACAACCCAGGACCAGTTAAAGTAAATTCTTCCTTTAAGGGAATATGAATTTTTTAACCTTCTATCAACCATCAGAGTCAAAATACATTTTTGAATTTTTATTTCTTCTTGAATTATTTTATCATGGCGTTCCCTTTACAGAACTTGCTGTCTTACTGCTCAGTTCATTCTCTACCCTTCTTCCCTCTCATGGTTTCTAGTGCATTCAAAGATATACATGGCGTCTAAGATGGCAGCATGCTTACCCATGAATATTTGCTTACTGCTTGCTCCCTCTTTGGGGAAGATAAAATTCAAGTGCAATGAATTGTACAAACCTGAAGTGTTTTAATTCTGTCAGGAAACCGAACATTAACACAACTCAAAAATTGTCCACAAGTCCTTACACAGAGTTAGTCCCAGCATCACCTCCAAAGCATCATCAGTTGTTCTGTCCCCACCTTTAGATTAATTTTCCAGTTGTAGGATTTCATATTAAATACAATTGTACCATTTTTGCTTTTTTTGTATGAGGCTTCTTTCCATCACCATAACCATTTTTCTTGGTTGGTTGGTTTTTAGCCTTATCTGTGTCCCTTACATAGGTTGGTATTGCATTCCTCTTTGCTGATAGCTAGTGTTCTCCTGCATACAAACCACAATTTGTTTTTCCACTCTCCTGTTGATGAACATTTTGGCAGCTTCCAGCTTTAGGTTACGATAAACAGAGCTTCTGTGAAGTCATTTTCAGAACCGTGTTTGTTATTCTTGGGCCTGGAGAGTAGGAATGCTGAGTCATAGCAGGGGAATTATGATTAGTTTTCGAAGGATGTGGCAGACAATCTTCAAAAATGGTTGTATTGTTTTATATTTCTTCACCTGCACTGTCATATAAGTATGGCGTGCTAACTGGGTGCCACACAGTGTGTGCGAACGCTGGCTTCTCCTCTGCATGTGGTAGTCGCACCTCTCCTTCTGTCCCTTTAGAACCACTCTTTTAAGTTGGGCAATGGTGGCACATACTTTTAATCCCAGAACTCAGGAGGCAGAAGCAGGTGGATCTCTGTGAGATCGATCGAGGCCAGCCTGGCCTACAGAGCGAGTTCCAGGACAGCCAGGGCTGCACAGAGAAACCCTGTCTTGAAAAACAAAACAACAAAAAGACAAAACAAACAAAAAGATCACTCTTTTCCCTGAGTATCAATTGAGAAAAAAAATTCCCGTAGATAAAGCCAGATACAATGAGATACACACACACACACTCTCTGTCTCCATGTATGTGCGTGTGTGTGTGTGTATATATATATAGAGAGAGAGAGAGAGAGTGAGAGAGAGAGAGAAGCTCCCCCTTCCCAAAGCTATTCTCATACCTTCCCTACCACATAGGGGGCCAAAAGAAAGCTCTCCCCTCCCTTAAGTTGCTTCTTGTTAAGGAACTTTGGTTATAGTGACATGAAAAGTAACTGACCCACATGCCACTGATTGTGTCACAAAATCCATATTCCATAATTATTACTATAGACACTCAATTCCACCAGCTCTGTGGAAATTTAATCTAAAAGTGGGGGAGAGGCAACAGATCATTATGGATTTGGAGGTGGTGCTGGGACTGACTCTGTGTAAGGACTTGAGGACAGTTTTTGAGTTGTGTGTGTGTGTGTGTGTGTCTGTTCTTCCCTGCAATACTGTGTGTGTGTTCTTCCCTGCAATACTGTGTGTGTGTCTGTTCTTCCCTGCAATACTGTGTGTGTCTGTTCTTCCCTGCAATACTGTGTGTGTGTCCTTCCATGCAGTACTGTGTGTGTCTGTTCTTCCCTGCAGTACTGTGTGTGTGTGCCCTTCCCTGAAATACTGTGTGTGTGCCCTTCCATGCAGTATTGTGTGTGTCTGTTCTTCCCTGCAATGCTGTGTGTCTATGCTATCATTGTCTGCAATTCTGTATGCGTCTGTATTATAATTCTATGCAATAGTCACATCACCCTTTATAACTGGCATTACCTTAGTTCTTCAACCTCCTCAGTCCTGATCACATGAGCCCACGTGCCAGTGTATACCCCAAAGCTGCAGTTCCTAGAATATGATTCTATGCCCCCCAAAGGTTTAGACCGTCTTATTCCCTCACCCTTATATGCCCACTCTTGGGAAATCTCTAGTCGTCTTTCAAAATAGAGCTCAGCTATTGCCTTTCCTTCATCGTCGGCTATATTGCCTGAGCCATCTCTTCTCTGACCCAGCCTTGCATCACTGAAATCGCTGATCTTTGTTGGGGTCTCTGATGGGTCCAGACTCAGACACGTAGCCATCCCTAACAGTATCCCTGGAGTAGCTCCATGATTCCACCCTTGTGTGTCATTTTTCTCCTAAGGAGTACCATTTCCACTGTCAGCTTTATGAGCTTGGATTGCGATTTTCCCATCATGTTTTCCCCTGACGCTTTAGACCACACTTTTTGTGCTTCTTTTATAGGCCTATAGAGAAGGATTTAATTAAAACGTACTTAATAGAATGGCTGCCTCTCTGCCACAGGCAGAGCAATCTGGGTTTAGGAAAAAAGCCTCAATACTTGGTGTGGCAATGCTCACATAAGTGCAGAAAGGGTTGGGAAGATGACCCTATGGGTAAGAGGACTTGTCACCAGAGCACAGGGACCTGAGTTTGAACTCCTAGCGCCCATGTAAAAAGCCGTGCACAGGTGTCTGTCCATAACCCCAGCACTGCAGAAGGCAGAGACAGGAGCATCACTGGGGCTTGCTCACTGCCAACCTAGCTCCAGTTTCAGTGAGAGACTCTGCATCAGGGGAATATTGTGGAGAGTAATAGAGCAGAGCGCCCAGTGTCCTCCTCTGGCCTCCACATGGGCACGTTTGTGTGCCCATGCATATGTATACACACACACACACACACACACACACACACACACACATCTATGTACACCCCACAAATAATAATAAAACAAATGTGGCAAGAGAGGCAGACTGGTATTAGTCCAGGGATATGTAGCTCTGAAATTTCGTAGCCTGTCTTTTGTACTTGTAACCTTTGGTGACCAAATGGTTGTTAATTCTCCAGATGTCATGCCGCCGATCAAGGCAGGAAGGAGGGAGAGAGAAAGATCCTGGCAAACACATCCATCTGCTGTTCTGTGGACCGCAAGTGCCACTAGATGGTTCTTGGCAGAATTCTGATTTCTCAAAGGCCCTGACACATAATATCACACAGTAGGCAAAAGCTGCTTTTGGTCTTTTAAACCAAATAGTATAATAGTGGGAGGCTGGGTGGGGCCTGGTGAGTAAAGTGCCTGCCGTGCATGCAAGAGGACCCAAGTTCAACTCTAGCGCCCGCATCAAGACCCGGGTGTGATGGCGCACTTGCAATCCCATTGATACGGGGAGACACGAACAAAAGGGTCCATGGAGCCTTCTAACTGCCTAATAAGAAGCCCCAGGTCCCAGGGAAGGACCTTGTCTCAAAATAATACACACATGTATTACACACATGCACAACACACAAACACTCCCACATAGACTTAAGCACACACATGCAAAAGCAGGTTGGAATATTGCTTTGATGAATAATGAACAAGAACTGCCACGAGAACCTGCCATTTAAGACAAGGTTTAAAAACCAGATGATGGTGACACACTTGGGAGTACTTGGGAGGCAGAGGCAGGAGGATCTCTGTGAGTTCAAGGCCAGCCTGGTTCTCAAAGTGAGTTCCAGGACAGCCAGGGTAAAGCAGAGAGACCCTGACTCAAAAAAAAAAGCAAAAAAGGGATGTAAAGGAGAGACAGGGATTTTAACTAAGCCTGTGAAGTTTGCATAAAGAACTAACTAGATCTGTATGACCTGCCTTGTGTGCTGTGTGTGTGCATGTGTGTGTGTGTGTGTTTGTGTGTGTGTGAAATACACTTAATTTGTATTTCACTGATAGTCTGAGATTGCCTTTAGATTCTGGGAATCTGTGACTCTAGTCATGAGCTCCATTATTTTGGCATTAACCTCAGGGTAAAATTCCACTCTTAAAAGGCTGACCTTTATGTCTCTCCATTCTTCACCCCTCAGATAAAGAAGATCAGATGAAGCCTCCAAACACTTTAAAGATTCTGAAGGGATGAAAATGGAAGCGTGGAGATTCTATGTGTTCCTTATCATCCTTAGCAGCTTCAGTGAAATGACTGACAATTCCCAGAGTCAGAAATAATCCAGATTTAATTGGCCACGGTATTTTAAGGTTCCATCTTTTTCTATTTTTCTCCTGCCTTGGTAAAGCTAGGAATTATGCTTCAAGCATTGAGAATCTTGGTGCAGTAGTTACTAAGACAACGTATTAAATTAAAAAAAAAGACTCTTCCAGTTCATATACCAACATCCTAGTACTGCGTTTCAGTTTGTCTGGGCACCATGTCTGTTCTTTAGGGTATAAGTTAACACTTCCTCTCTTCTAAGCAGAATCCTTCAGCCATCATGAAGAACCTCCCTCCAATTACATACTACGGAGGCATGTTATCTGTTTGTTAGTGTGTACTCAGGCTAGCCTGACCAAATCTTAGCAAATACAGTAGTCTGTAGATATCTGTTGCGGACTGGCCCTGGCCCCGACCTAACACGAGAGCCCCAACAGCCCTTCCATAAAATAATGAATATTCACAGAAAACCTGTGCACATCTTCCCTTACATTTCAAATTATCTCTAGGTTATTTCTGATAGTAATAAGATGTAAAGCCTATATCATTTTCTATGGAACCACTCAGGAAATCCAGAGAGGAAAACAAAAGTTCATCCATATTCAGGACCCATATTTTTGCCTACATGTTTTAAATCCCCCTTTGGTTGCATCTCTGGCTACAAATGTACCATGTGTAGATGTGATGGCTGGCTGAAGCCTGGGATTTTTGTCTGTGTGCTTTCTTAATTCCTTGTGAGATATGTGGGGTTGAGCTTAAACTACAGGCCACAAGTTTTGGAGTCATGGAACTAAACGAGGAAGTCATCAAACAATTGTCAGCAGTAAAGGCTTCTGAAAGTCCTGACCTCTAAATCAAAATTGTGATGGATCTGAGGAGCTCCTGGCAGCACCCACCCTTGCCCCCTGGCTTGGGGCAGCCCTGGATTCTGAACACACCACACTCACCCTTTGTACCATACATACCACCTCAACGTACAACACCCAGAAACACTGACAGAAACACCTCGACTCAGACCCCAGGCTGTTCCACATTAGGAATTGCAGAGTTTCTACTGTGTGGGCAGTTTTCTGCTCTTAGAGAAACAAAATAGCTTAACTATTGGGGGCTTGTAATATTTTCCTACTGTGAATCCTTAGTATGTGCGTACCCAGCTGGTGCATCTTTCAATTAAAAGGCGTTAGACTGTTTGGTCTTAAAATCCGCTGTTTGACTCCCTGACTTAGGTTTTATTAAAAAATGTTGGATGGATTTTGGCTTGGGATTAGGACAGAATTGGCAACATTGTTCAAGACAAGCCTCAGCACTACCTCTGATGTTTGTAGTATGTGTTTATGCAAAATAGCAATCTCAGCACTGACCATTTATGGTAAGACATCAGTCAACTCTGAAAAATGACAAATATCATCTATATTCTTACATTTTGGTCAAGATTTAATTCTTTTAGTTATTTATTTTTATTTTTATTATTTTTTATTAAAAATT
>LOEQ01001035.1:334445-355805 GCA_001685075.1 Bramus lutescens
GCTGGGAACCGAACTCTGGTCTTCTATAAGAGCAGCATGCGCTCTTAAGCATGGAGCCACCTCTGCCCTTCATTCTTTGTTAAAGCTGGCACTCTCCCATATGAATGTCTGTATTTTATTGCAATAGCATCTTACAGGTAGCCATTGCTCTTTTCTTCCAGTTTTCACATTGAAATGCATGCTCTTAGTTATTCAGAATGTCCTCAGCTGTGCTGAAGGCCCAGCTGTGGCCCACACATTGGGTGAAAGTGAGCACACTGAATCTCTGAATTACTCTCTAGGGTGGGTGCTTGTGGCATCTCTGTTTTCCCCTTGAGGAAACTGAGAATAGGGCAATGAAGTCGCTTGTCCTAGGTCATGTGACTAGTAAAACACAACTGTCACCTGACTCAGGTGATTTGACTCAAGACTCCATGGTGACCTGTGCTGGGCTCTGCTTATTCTTGATTCCTGCAACCAAGCTGTCAGTGCCTAGAGTTGAGCAGCTGCTGAGCGCAAGTCACTCTGGATGCTGGTCACAGTGGCACAGGCCTCGGATCCAGCACTCACAGGAGGAGGAAGAGCTGAAGTCAAGGTCAGTCTAGGCTGTGTCTGCATGAAGGGAAGGAGGAGGGAAGAGAAGAGGAAACAAATGAAATAGGAAAAGGACCCAAGATCAGGGAGATGGCTTAGTTGGTAAAACACTTGTCTTGCAAACCTGAGACCCCTGAGTTCAGATGCCCAGAACCCACATAAAAGCTGGGTATAACGCATGTTTGTAATCCCAGTGACATCAAGATGGAAGACAGACACAAGCAGATCCTTGCAGCCAGCCTAGCAGATTTGGTGAAGTTCCAGGCCAGTGAGAGACCCTGTCTCAAACACCACAAAGGCATCTAAGGAAAAGCACACACACACACACACACACACACACACACACACACTGTTCTTACATGTGTACACTTACCTACATATAAAAAAAATGCTTTTCCTAAACCAGGCAGTGGCGGCACATGCCTTTAATCCCAGCACTTGGGAAGCAGAGGTAGGTGGATCTCTGTAAGTTCAAGGCCAGCTCCAGGACAGCAGGACAGCCAGGGGCTACCCAAAGAAACCTTGTCTCAAAGGAAAAAAATGCTTTTCCTAGCGTTTTCTGTTGAGCAAGCTGAGTGAGAAAGAAAGGTGAGGAAATGCTGCCGTGCTCATTCTGACAAGCTGCTGGCAGAGCGAGACAACAGCATCCTCTTGCAAACACGATCAGCTCCCTGCAAATGTGAAGTCACTTTAACCAGACAGGCAGAGGGAGTGGGGGTGACAGCGCAAAGAGCTGTGGCTTTTAAATCCTGCAGAATGGCAACTCAGACATCCTACAGTTTTGACCAAAGCTTCATATGACACATGGTTTTAAATGAATGGTAACATAATCTAAGCAGGCATTTAAAGGGAGAGTTTCTCTCAAGAAATCTTGCTTTAAAATAACCAAACACAGCAACAGCTAAAACACCAGCTCCCAGATAGAAGACAGACAGTTTTGTGCCTAGGAACAGCTTAAAAGCCAAAGTACATTCAATTCTTTTTCCTGGATCCATTATTTCTGGGATGCCAATTTTGAATTTCTTAAGGATGCTCTTTCAGGTTGCCCTTAAGTGATTCTGATTTCAGAGACTTGAGGAGCACCTTGCCTGTGTTTTGGGTTTTCAACGTGATTCCACCCTCCCCTTGCTAAGCATCAAGTATGAACTACAGCTACCAGCTCCCTTTAGCACATTCAGTGCTAAGTAGCTCTCTGCTCTAATTCGACCCCTTGACCTTCAAGGGAGCTGAAGCCCTGGCTGGTGTGTTAGCTATGGCATAAATGTGTGTACATTTCTGAACGCCTGGGGGTGTGAATCACCGGGAGGGTGATGGCTTCGAT
This sequence comes from Bramus lutescens, assembly GCA_001685075.1. Classification (NCBI taxonomy): domain Eukaryota; kingdom Metazoa; phylum Chordata; class Mammalia; order Rodentia; family Cricetidae; genus Bramus; species Bramus lutescens. The sequence goes on from LOEQ01001035.1 coordinate 336,340, forward strand.
CTGAGCATGAGCGCTCTCTTGAACAGTTTCTTCACTGTTGTTAGCTATGGTAGAGAGAAATTTAGAAGATCATAATGAAAAAAAATAATTAATGAAGAAAGTTCAATGCCAAGTATATGCTCTGTTTGGATGGTCAATCGGAAGAGAAATAGAAAAGGATAAACCAATGGCTTCTAGGGAAAGACACTAACTTGTGGATCTGAGGACAGTTCATCACTTCTGGGAGGCATGGTGGCAGGAGTGTGAGGGGCCACACTGCATACACACTTAGGAAACTAAGAGAAACCATTGCTTAGACCCATTATTTTCTTCTTTTCTCTTTTTCCTTCAGTCTGGAAGCTGAGTCTAGGGGGTAGTACCACCCACAAGTAGGATAGGTCTATCCTTGCCCATCCCAGGCATGTGTCTTCCAGATACTCTAAATCCCATTGAGTTGGCACTCAAGATTAGTCATCACCCATACTTCCATCTCTTGACACCCCCTCATGGGTGTTGTATGTCACCCTCCCATGTAGTATGCCACCAAACCTCCTATAAAAGATACACTTTCCATGACAGATTTAAGCTCAGTGACCATTGTACACCTCTGTATCATTCAAAACAGATGTGTGTGTCCTTTATTCTAACGTAGAATGAAGTTTATTCTGATAAGGTGACCTCTGCTCCAGACAAAAGAACTAAGAAATTGATGCAATCATAGTAATAGTTCCAGAGAAGTGTTTGGCTTCACCTTGGCTTTATGTCATCTACACTGGAAAAACACTATAGACGACACCAACCCAGACCCAAAGACTACTCCACATCTTTGATAGAACTGATGCTTTGTGTACAGCTCATCTTTCAGCATCATCTGATTCAAGGAGAGCTTTTTGTTGCCCTCAGGCTCTTCCGCATTCTCTAGGTTGGAGAAGCATAGACTCCATGGCAATTTTTCACAATAGATCTGCTGATAAATTCTGTCTGCGGGAGAGACAATTGGCTTCTCTCTTCATTCTTGAGAAATAGCCAGCTTCGTGTCTCCTTATGAATTTATGTCATGGCCCACGCATGCTTCCTCTTTGGAAATTCTCCTTGGAATTGGTTATAAAATCGTACCACGTTCCCCACTAGCTAATGAGCTAAATTCCCTAACAGTTATTCATTTTGCATGTGTATGAAAACCAAGATTTTACCTTTCTTATTACATTATCTTTAACAATGTATCCAAGTGCTATTAAACATTCCAATTCAAGTCATTTATAAAACTACTCAAGCCACCCCTTCCTTTCGTGCCCATAAAACGCGGTAAATTCTCTTTGCAAGAGTGGCTTATGGAAATGCAGTGACTCCCCTGATCCCTGCTCAACTTCTCCATCTCTCAAATAAATTTCCTCCACAATTTCAAATTCAATAACAAAAAGAGCACCGAGGCATTGTTTTACCATTTACCATCATTTATTCAATTCTCAAATTTTCACTCTGGAGAACAGCCATGTACGTGTGTGAGCGAGATGCTCTGAGGGCCAAATAAACTGACCTACATAAAGCACAATCTCTGGGGCACGGCCGGTGCTGAATAAACATTTATTAGTGGCATGAAAATCAAAGGTTGGCACAAAAGGCGGCATACCCTGGGTCAGATGGGCAGTAGGCTAGAAGCAACCCCAACTCGTGCAACTCCCCTGCTCCAGCCAGAACAGAAAGGCTCTTTGCTTTGCTACATGGAGCAGACACCAAACAGGAGGGCTGCCTCAATGGAAGAAGCCACCAACGAAATTAAAGTCTGATATCTACAGTCATGTGGTAAAGGCTCCCCAAGAGCAGCTATGTGCAAAGGCAGAGCACAGACATCTATCTCCCACATTCTCTCACTGGTCTACAGGATGACCTGTAGGTCTGCTCCATATATGTCGGTCTCCCAACCCAGATAACTTATGTCCCAGGAGCCAGAAGGACTAGCATAGGAATTTTCCAAAATAGTTTTCACATGCTTCAAAGGGATCTTGGAGAATAAAAAACACAGCAAACATTAGGAAAATGGGAAAAATATTGTCTTCATATTCATAAGGATACATGCTGTAAATTATTAACCCACGCATTTAGGAGAGGGCCTAAAATTTTTAGGGAAATGGCAATAGAGAAACAGTTTACCAATGCTGGAAAATGAAGAGAAATGAACAAAAATTTTAAAGATTAATAATGGGCCGTTTGGGCGAGCAAAGAAGTATAGAGAAGACTGTTTACCAAAATTTAAGAATTATGTGTCACTGGGGAAGCTGGCTCAACAGTAAAGTCTCATTTCAATGAGTCTGGATGGAGTCTGGTGGTGTTCAGCCCTTACAAGTTCCCAGATGATGCCAATTCTGTTTGTCAAGACCACGCTTCACAGAATTGGGCTCTAGAGTCCCATCACACATGCTTGCAATACAAACTGAGGAAAATGGCCCTGGGATTTTAAAAGCATGTGTCTCTTAATTCAGCAAAGCTATTTCCAGCCTCATCACCTGATCTGTTTTCATTTACTTAAAATATATGTAAAAGAATGCTCTGCACTGTTTCCAAAGCACAAAACATCGGCAATTGCATAAATGTTTATCCACAGCAGAGGAACCAGGTGAATTTAGGGAACTGAGATGGACAAATTTGGGAGAGCCTTGGGTATTTTATTCAGCAAATATACTAGCTGCTTGTTCTCATTGTTGAGACAAAAATACCTGACAGCAGCAACCAAAGGAAGGAAAGATTATTTGGCTCATGGTTTGAGAAGGGATACGGACCATCATGACGGGGAAGGCGTGGCAGCAGGAACAGAAGGCGGCTGATCACAGTGCTGCCAAAGTCAAGAGAAATGAATGCTAGCCATTAGTTCATTCCCTTCTTTCCCCCTTTTTATTCAGTCTGGCTTCACATTGAATAGGATTCACATTCAGTTGGGTCACCCCCCACAGCTACACCTCTGTAAACAAACATTCACAAATAGATTCTCAGGTGATTTCAAATCCACCCCAGCTGATAATGAGGATTAACCAACCATGGTGCTGAAACATGGAACATTATCCAAACCACATTTGGAAGAGATAATGGGTAAATTGTTTCTTTCTCCAAACATGCCCTTTCTGATGTTCCTTCTATACCAGCCAAGGCTCTCTAGACAAAAGAGAATCACTAGAATAGTTGCAAGAGGAAACGTAATAGACTGGTTCACATGATCAAAGGCAAGACAGCTCCACGGTGGTAGTCGGCAGGTTAGAGAGGCAGAAAAACCAAGTAGCCACTCAGTCCAAGAACTGGAAGCCTTATAACATGGGGGACCCGTGGAGCAGCCTCAGTCTGAGGCCACAGGCCTGGAAGTTCCCTGGAGAAGGAAGATATGAGTACAGACTGGGAAGCTGGAGAAGCCAGCGACTGACAGCNCAGCTGCCGGTGATGGCGGCAGCAACACCCATCTGTGCTCAAGAAGAGTGAAACACTCAAGAAGTCCTGGTAAGCTCTGCCTGCCTTGTGCTCACATTCTATCCAGGCTGCTGCCCTATGCTGGGGCTGTTCACGTTCAGGATGGGCGCCCCCTTCAGCTACTGTCCTACACGCCAGACATCTCCAAAAACACCTTCACAGACACAACCAGAAAGTGTCTTACTGGTTTACTAAGCATTCCTGAACCCAATCAAACTGACAGTCACAATTAACCACTCCCCTATATCAACAACCATGCGGTACAGATGCCTTTGCGTCTGGCCTTTAAGGTTTAGCTAAGCTGTGGCATGGAAGGATATTGCACTCTCTCTCAAAGTCGAACACTGTGGTATTATTTGTCAATAATACTACATAGGCCAAAGCTTTTGCAAATAATAATTGATACAACCATTGATACATTTGTCATGATGTGGGTTGGGTTTAATTTCTCTTGGCTAGACATCTAGGAGTGAAACAGGAAAATTACAGGGTTGAATTATGTCTGGCTTTTACAGAAATTGACAAGTCATCTTCCAAAGGGACCGTACCATTTTAGTCTCACCAACACTACACGAGAGCCACCTTTTCCACATCCCTGACACCAGCACGTTTCTTTAAACCTTTGTTTTTATAACCATTTCTTAGAAAGTGTACACTTGCATCTTATTAAGACTCTAATTTGCATTTTCTTTCAAGTGTAATTATTAGTCATTCATGTCTTGTCCAATTTAAATAAATTACTATATCTTATTTTTTTACTAAGAATTCTTTACAGATTCTATACACCTGTCATTAATTAGAAAAATGATTTTAAAATATTGCTCTCTGTTTCCTGCTCATCATTTTCTGAATGTCAATTTTTGTACGACTGATAAATTTTGAATGAATTCAATTTATCAATCTGTTTTAGTTTTTCGGCTTTGTGCTTCTGGTGTCTTGACCCACAGAATTCCTTACTAACAGAGAGATGTGAAAATATAATCCCACATTTTTTAAAGAGTTTTTCTGGGTTTTTAACATGTGACGCCTTTTGCCCTCTCTTTCCAGTGTAAAGGTGAAATTCCAAGTTCATTTCCTTCATATGATTTTTTGCATATAAATATCCAGTAGCTTCATTGTTCTCATTTGAAAAAGCACCCTTTTCATATCTTGACACTTTTGTTGAAAATGGATATACCATAAATGTGAGGGTCTGTGGAGTCCCAATTCTATGTTTCTGATTTACAGTAGGGATTGTTTATGCCTTATCAGCCAAATCCAGCCTACTATATTCTTACAAATAAAGTTTTATTGAACACAGTTTATATGTTGTCTCTGCTGCATTTGGCTGTGGTTGGCAGAGTTGGGAATTTCAACACAGCCCTCAGCCGCTCAGATACTCACTAACCGGGTGTATACTTCGCCCTCACTCTACCTGGCAAGAAGCAAGTTAATGGAGGAAGGATTTATTTTAACTCATGGTTTGAGGGCACAGTCCATCACAGTGAGGAAGGCATGAAGGTAGAAGCATCTTGAAGATGTACAGCAGAAGCACAAGGCTGCTTATTCACATGTGAGTGGATCAAGAAGCCTAAAGAGGAAAATGCAAATTCATATCAGGCTTTCTCCTTTCCCATGTTGTTAATCCCCTGACGTGGAATAGTAACACACAGATGTTGAATGGTCTTCCCCAGTTAAACCTCTCTGGAAATGCCATTAGAGACTGATGGGGAAGCCTTGTTAACCAATTATCTTTAAGAGGTAGAACCAAGTTAGGGTGTGGCTTTCTGGGGAGAAAGAAAACGGGCACAAGGCTCAGGTGCACTCTCTCTGTGGTTCCCTCACCACACAGCTGAGCTTAGACGTCTCATTCCTGTTTCGTGAGCTTTTCCCCTTATAATAAATAAAAAATATAATTGTTTATCTTTAAACTAGCCTGGTTATTTCCCAAATTGAGCTAACATCTACAGTTGGCACCCAACGTGAAGCTAGAGTCTCCAGAAGACACGCTTTCCTATCAGGAGAAAAAAAGAGGAAAAATTAGGACTTGACATTACTAATAAAACAACATTATCTAACAACTTTTGGGCTGTCAGACTTCAAATAGTCAGTAAGCAACGAGATGGATGGCCATTCCATTGTTCACTGGCTTTCAGTCTTTCCCACCTGGAGGACCTTCACAACTTTCTGCTGAGGTATATTGAAGACTCATAATGTAACTTCATGGATACAAATGTTCCACTATTATAAACGCAAGAAGTATTGAATTCTAAAGTTGCTTTATACCCTTAGCCATATGTCTGCTGGACACTTGAAATACAGCTAGCCCCTGAGCCTGTGATATAGTTTAGCAAGTAAATAGCTTGCCACCAAGCCTGAAAACCTGAGTTCACTTCCCAGGATCCAATGAAAGGAAAGAACTGACCCCACAGGTTGTCCTCTGAGCTCTGTAGGTATGCTGTGGCACACATGTGCCCTGTCCACCCCCAATCACCACAATGTGTTTACAATATCCAATTTGAGATGTGCTATAAGAAAATATAAGAAAAATATATACCTCATGCTAAAGATAGTAACTTTTCAGTATTGCAGAAATATAATTTATAAAAATAATTTAGATATATTATATTAATTAAAGCATATTAAATGATATAAAAATAGCACTTAGAATATTTGTTGAAATATTGACATTAAATTGACCTAAAATTAGTTTAACCTCCTTTTTCTTTTGAAAATGTAACAACTATAAAAACTAAAAGTGCCTAAGTGGCTCAAGCTGCAGTAGAACTGAGCAATGTTTCACTGAAGGCACACTTGATTTTTCTAATTTGTAGAACTTCTCTGAGAACACCTTTTGACACACTTGTACCAGCCTGATCACTTTTCCAAGAGAGAGTTAAATTTCAAAACACTAAGAGCTAAAAAGTCTCCCAGAATGAGAAAATTACAAATCCATCATGACACTGAATCGGTCTATTAAAGCATTATATAATTACATTGTTCCACGAGTTTGAAATCAATTCAAGAATCTCTTTGAAGTGATGAGTACTTTCTCCAAATAGTTTCTTGCTTTATGCCTCTCTAAAATATTTTAAATCGTATGAAATCAGGACAATAGACTTTCATAACACCTATATAATCTTATAAGGAAAATGTAAAGGCAAGAAAAAGGCATAGAAAATCAAATAGTTTTTCTAAGTGTTCAAGATTATTTATTAAATATAGTAAATTTTGTACTGGCTCATCTTTCAGTATCAGTAAGTCTACAATTCAAAATCTTAAATGGGGTATTTAATAACTGAAAAGCAATACAGGTGACATATTTTCCTAGTAGGATAAAATGGGGGCATGTTTTATCTCAAAGGATCAGCAAATCAGAGTTCGTTTTTTGAAAAGATAAGCAAAATTGACACACTTTAATTAAACTACCCAAAGGAAAAAGAGAAAAAGACCCAAAAAATAAAATTAGAGAAGAAAATGTGAGCTATTACAGCAGATATCACTGAAAACCATAATATTACTATGGGTGTTTTGAAAACTGTATGTTAGTTCATTGGAAAACCTGGAAGAAAATGGACAGATTTCTGGTAATATATGACTCACAAGGAACCAATAGGAATTTTTAAATTCTAAGTAGACCAATAGCATACAATAAAATTGATTCAATGATAAAACATCTCCTTAAAAATGAAGTGGAAAAAAAAGAAAATGCTCAGGATGGGAGAGATCCATTGCTGGATTTCCTTGGACAGCTGAAAAACTATTAACAATTGTAATGCTTCTCAAACCCATCTATAAAATAGAAAGTGAGAAAAACCCTCCCAAAGCCACTTTATGAAGCCTGCCTTACCCTACAAAAACTTGATAGGGAGACAAGGAAAAGACAACCACAGGCTAGCATCTTTGATAAGCACAGCTGTAAGACCTCCAATAAATACTCACAAATTGAAGTCAACAACACATTGAAATGATCGTGCTCTATGACCGAGTTGTTTTCATTCCAAACATTAAAAGAATGGAAGGGTTCAAGGGTGTAAGAATGATTCAACACATGCAAAACAATAAACATTAAAGCGTATAGAAGTAGAACCAAAGACAAAAGTCCTATCCTATCACCCTTTTAACAGCTGGGGGCGTGGCTTTTGATAAAATTCTCGACATCCCTGCTGATCCAGAATTACTCAGGTATGGAAAGATTCTGTGGGACCACAATGAAAGTTCTATATGACAGACCCATGCAGAACATCATAACAGGCAGAACTAAAGACATCTGCTCTAAAATCAGGAACAAACCAAGAACACTGCTTCTTACCACTCTTATTCAAAAGAGCTCTGAAAATGGAAGCCAAAACATTGGAGGAAATAAAAAATAAATAAAAGGAACATGAATAGAAAAGGAAGAAGTTAATTGATCTTTCTTTGTAGATGATCTGATTCTATACTTAGAAAACTGTAAGACTCCACCAAAAGATCCTTAGAACCAATGACTGCAGCGATATAGCAGGATATATACAAAATATATACAAAGTAACAACTTTGGTATATGTCAACAATGAACTTGCTAAGAATTAGGAAGTAAATTCTGCTCACAAGAGCCCCCAAAACAATAAAATACATTAGTGTGAACGTAACTAAGGAGATAAAAGACCTGTACAATGAAACTGGTCAAACGCTGACCGAAGACATTGAAAATAGCTTTAGTAGTTGAAAGATTTCTCATCTTCATGAAGTTGGAGGACAAAACCATTAACATGGACATACCAAAAATGACTTATAAGAATCCCCAAGAAATTATCAACGCCATTCTTAGCAGAGGTAGAAAAACAAACCTAAAATTCACATGGAAACACAAAAACTTCAGGTAGAGAAATCAGTACTAATCAAGAAGAGCACTACTGGGAGAGTTGTCATGTCTGCTTTCAAAATAAATGACAGAGCCATCGTGCCAGTGTGGTGTGGGCACGGAAGCAAACATACAGATCAGTGGAGTGGAATAAAGAGCACAGCCAGACATCTGATGTTTCTTACAAGGCTGCTAGAACATGTGTTGGAGAAAAGACATCCTCTTTGACCAGTGGTGCTGGGGAAACTGAATGTGCAGCGACAGAGAAGCTAACCCTCTTTCAACCTGTACACAAAGCAGCCCAAAATGGATCAGAGACTTTAATGTGAGACCCAAGATGTGAGAGCCGCTAGGGGAAACCATAGAAGAAACAGTTTAAGAAACCGGCAGGTGATGGTTTACGAGAGAGGATTCTAGCCGGCAGAGAAAAGCAAAGCAAGGATTAACAAAGGCTTTCACAGAACTAGGCGGGCTTCTTCAGGCAGCCAAGTAAACAAGCACTGACCGAACAACAACCCACAGAGTGGAGGCCAGTTCTGCAGCTGGAGAAGAATTAATGTCTAGGATACAGAAAAAAACTCAAAAATTAAATTAAAAGACAAAAAGCGGTCCAACTAAATACTGTCAAATAATCAGAACACAAACTTCACAAATGAAGTAAAAGATGACCAGAAAATATATGAAAAATGCTTGATATTTTTATCTTCAGGAAAATGCAAGACAAAATAACCTGGTACTCCATCTCACTCTAGTCAAGATGAGTATTATCAAATGAATGAGTAAATGAATGAATAATAAATGTTGTGGAGAAAGAACGCTTATACATCCTTATTGGGAATAGAAATTATTATAGCCATTCATGAGAGCAGTAAGGTATTTACTCAAGAAAACTAAAAATAGGGAGGATGCGAAGATGGCTCATTTGGGACAGTGCTTGTCCTGAAAACATGAGGAACCAGCTGAGTTCTAGTCCCAGCACTGGGTGTGACAGCCAGCACTTGTGACCCCAGTGCTAGGGAGGCAAAGACAGGCAGATCCTGGGGGCTCATTGGCCATCCAGTCTCACCAAATCCGTGAACTCCAGATCCAGTGAGAGATCCTGTCTTGAAAGATGGGGGACGATTTAAGATGAAATCTAAAGCTGTCCCCTACTTCTGCATGCATGCACATGTATATAGACATATGCACACAGGTACAAGCACACACGCACACACACATACACACACACACACACACACACACACACATATATATACACAAAGAAGACTAAAAATAAATCTATCATATGAATAATATATACCATTCCTGAATATTCTTCTTGAAGAAATGAAGTCAGCATACATAGATCATATTTGTAGCCATGTTTATTAAAGCACTATCAGCAATCACCAAGAAATGGAATTAGCCTATGTGCCAAGAAATATATGTACAGATAAAGGAAATATTATATGTATGTACATTTGAGTACTCTTCAAGCATTAAAAAAAACTAATTGTGTCATTTTCAGGAAAATGGATGGAACTGAAGAACACCATGTTAAGGGAAATATGCCAGACACCAAAGGATGGAATAAGATCTGACCCATGCTCCAGCATGGATTAAATCAGACATTATGCTAAGTGAAAGAAGCTAGCCGCAGAAGGGTAAGTTCTGTATACGGCCATTTAGGTGAGGTGCTAAAGAAGACAAGTTCTTAGAGACGGAAAGTAGAACAGTGTTGGTGGCAGCCAGAGAAAGGAGGTAAGTGATGGATGGATGACAAATGGGGATGGTGAGAAAATTCTAGAAACATAGTGAGGGACCCACAAGAACACCTCACAAGCTCACACAAGATGATTAAAATGGGAAAGTCAGCAGGACAAAAAAAAACCCAACAACAACAACAACAAAAACCCAATGGAGAACAATTTATTTTAAAAGAAATTCTAATAGTTTTTGTTACAAAGTACCTTGAAATGCTGATTCACAAGTAAAATTAAAGCACTGGCTTTTAACTTCATTTTTAAAAGCTGTATCCTAGATACCGGTAACACCGACCATTGCTTCTTTACAGCAGCTGACCTTGAGGATCATTTCCGTGACCAGCTTAAAGCGCTTGGAAGGGAGTAATCTAACAATCATGGCAGAAACAAAAGTCCCTTTATCTGTGCAATATGACAGAAGTCACATGACTAATGTATGCGTGCCATGCCAGCTCTTGTCTAACCCAACACCACATGGGGTCAGCATTACTGACATCTGCCGAGTGGTGTATTGTGTTCCTGTTCTTCGTAGCTCCCATCGCAGGCATTTATAGAAACTGGAAAATGTAATAGACTAAACAAACAAACAAACAAAGAACCCAAAACAGATTAAATTTCCATTGGCTCAGAAAAAAGAATATTTTCCCATGCCATACTGTTGTTGTTTCCTTCAGATAAACCTAAAATTGGTACGTGTGTGTGTGTGTGTGTGTGTGTGTGTGTGTGTGTGTATGTGTGTGACGGGACACACATGTGCTTGGATGGAAGGCAACTTTCCAGAGTTAGCTCTCTCTTTCCACTTCAGGTTGAACGAAGATAGTCAAACTTGGTAGCAAGCAACCTTAGCAGCTCAGTCATTTCACCCATGCCAGATATTTTTATTGAGATGCCAGTCATGTGGCATAAACTTATATTTCATAAAAACAGTCAAAGGGCTGGGGACATGACTCAGTTAATGAAACACTTGCCACACAAACAGAAGAATCTAAATGTAGTCCCCAGCAGCCATGTAAAAAGCTGGGCGCTATGGTGGGTGCTTATAATCCCAGCCCTGGAGCAGAGACAGGAGGATCTCCGGAACTGGTCTAGTCAAATCAACGAGCTCTAGGTTCCATAAAAGACCCTATTTCAAAAAAAGGTAGAGTGTGTGATTTAGGAAGACACATGACATCAACCTCTGGCTTCCACACACATATGCACAAACACCTACATATATGCATAAACATGCAGAAAAATATATATATACATGTGCACATGCACCCGGGAAAAAGAACACAATTCAGTTTATGTTAGTATACCCACAATTATTCCAGTACCACCTAGAACATCTTCTCAGCACCCCCCCAACAATCTCCAGACCTGTGTTAGTAACTTTTCTTGACTCTGATCAAAAACTGAAAAAATTCATCTTAAAGAACAAAGTATCTCTTTTGGTTTACAATTTTTGCAATAGTTCGCATGGCCAGGGAATCAAATTTCTACAGTAGCATGAGCAGGCAGCAGCTAGATAGATAGCCTGGTGCTCAGAAAATAGTGAGGGATGCGTGTTAATGTTCATCAGGCTTCCTCTTTCCCCCTCTTTATCTGGAAATAGATCCCAGTTCATGGAATGGTGTCACCCAGCCTCACGGAGGGTCTTCCTTTCCCCGTTAAACCTCCTCAGATTAACACCCTCACGGATATACCCAGAGGTGTGTCTCCTAGATGATTTCAAATCTAGTCAAGTTGGTGATAGAGATTAACCATCACAACACTCCTTCATTACTGCTCACCATTGCCTTCTTTTCCCAGACTGTGGCAACCACCAATTTACCTTCTGCCTTTGTGGATTTGCCTGCTCTTCACACCGCACATGAATGGTATCATACGAAGCCAGTTCTAGAACACTCTGTCAGAAATGTGTGCAGTTTTCATTCTTTCCCTTTCAAATTGCTACGTTATTCTTTCGTCCTCACTGAGAAGTGCAGAGGACTTCTGCTCCAAGGGATAAATTATGAAATGAGAGTGAGGACCATGCCTGAACATTTCCAGTCAACTTGGAGAGTGTCCTGGTTAGCATCCATGTCATTTTGTCACAGTTTGAGAAGTCTCAACTGAGGAAATGCCTACTGTGGGCATGCTGGTAGGAAGGCTTAATGACTAATTGATGCAGGAGGGCCTAACCCACTGTGGGTGGCACCATTGTTAGACAGGTAAGTCTAGGTTGTTTAAGAAAGCTAGCTAGGCGTGAGCCTGTGAGTGAGCAGGCAAGAGACTGAGCCAGCCAATGGCAAACCTCAACACTTCTCGCTTTCAGGTTTCTGCTTGAGATCCTGCCCCAATTGTGCTCAGTGATGGACTGCAGCCTGGACATATAAACTGAAACACTCTTTCATGCCCTAAATGTTTTTGGTTCCGTGTTTATCACAGCCACAGGAAGGCAATGAGAACTGATAGCAAAACCTCCATCATCGCATTCTCTTGGACCTTTTTACCCTCTAGAGACTAGATGTTTAAACAAGATTGGCTTACACTAACATACAAAATGAAACCTGCCTTCTGCTCACTTCCAAAGCCAAGAACTGGAAGAGTGAGTGGACGCATGCCTGCTGTGAGTCTTCAGATCCACTGACCAATGCTCCAATGACTCACTCCTGATCAAGTGGGTTCCAGAGCACAGGCTGATAGCCCTTACTCTAGACAAAGGGAAAGAACTGGGATTTGGGGCACTAATGCTGTATTTGGGCAGCTAGTTGAAGAACTGTTTCCAGAAAGTGCCCTTATGTAATAGATAATCCCCCCCCAACTGATAAATGCCAGTTTTCCAGTGGACCATGGAAAATTGTCTATTTTGGGGCCACTCCGTGGGAGTCCACAAAGTTCTTGTTTGTGTTGTGAAGAGCCATGGAAATTCAAATCTGTGTCAGAATTTGCTCTCATTTGCAGCCAGTTCTCTGTCTTTGGGTAGGTGGGTGGGTGGGTNAATGGAGATTTGGAATGAGATCAAAATAAATGAAAGGCTTATGTTGCTGCTATTCTTAGGGCACTGAGTGAGGAGAGCAAGGGACGATGAAGCATTCTTCATGACAGCTACTTCCTGACACTGGTTGCTTCTAGACTTATGGTTACACACCATTCCAGTCTTTATTAATTCTCTATCAGAATTCTTGCAAAATACCTGAACAGGGAAGATATGGGATGCTGGAATCCCTCCTCAACTATAGAAGTATGCTGTGGGATGCTTTTGTACACTGTAAAGATTTGTTGCTTGTATTGGCTTAATAAAATGCTGATTGGCCAGTAGCCAGGCGGGAAGTACAGGTGGGAAAACCAGACCAAGAGAATTCTGGGAAGAGGAAAGGCAGAGTCAGTCACCAGACACAGAGGAATCAAGATGAGAATGCCTCACTGAGAAAAGGTACCAAGCCACATAGCTAAACATAGACAAGAATTATGGGTTAATTTAAGTTGTAAGAGCTAGTTAATAACAAGCCTGAGCTAATAATCCAAAGAGTTTATAATTAATATAAGCCTCTGTGTGTTTCTTTGGGACTGATGGCTGTGGGACTGGGCAGAACAGAAACTTCCATCTACAAATGACACCCAACAACTGGCATGGGTCTACATAAGATGTAAAAAAACCTTTAAAAAAAAAGAGGGTTTCTAGACCCACAAAAAAATGAGAGCAAAACACAGCTTCTTGGTACCTTCATTTTTTCCAATAGGCTTTGTTTGCCAGTGGTGATTAGATGCTTGGCTCCTTTGAGGAACGGCTCCCTGGCTCATGCTGGTGGCACAAATGGCTCTGGCTATTTCAGGAGGTCCTGTTTTGGAGCACTTGAATGGGGTGTGTGGACAGTGTACTGCAAGTTACTTGGTAGTGGCATGGACCAACTGCTTCTTAGAGTTGGGGTGGCAAACATGGCTCCCAGAGCAGGTGTTAAACAGACTCTGTTATGTTGGAAAGCTAAGCAGGGTGGAACCAAAAGGCAAAGTGACTCTGGTCCTAGCCATGCCCACTTAAAAGTTTAAAATAGTTATCAAAAATTGCAGATACACAATAAAGACAGATTCAGACAAAAATACACCTTATAAAGGGGTCATAATGTGTTTTAAAATATACATAGGCTCAAGAAAAAAATAGGTATAGGTAACTATAGAAAGAAATAGTTTTTAAAAAAATAAAACATAGTCTTTGAAGAGACAGTAAAAGTAATATAAAAGAATACAGACAGTCATAGATTAAAGGAGTAAAGATAATAAAATGAATATTAAAAAATAATAGAGTAAAAAAAGCCACATAAAGATGGAAAATAAACAGAGAATCTGGATACTGTGTTATTATGTTGTGTTTGAATTGTCTGACTGCCGAGGAAGAAGCAACAGCTACTAAAAGATATTTGATTATAAATGCTGATGGATTAATCCAACCTATATATTTTGAAAATACCTTGATTTCAAAATTTAAATTAAAAGAAATGTTACTTTGTATAAGAGGTTTTTGCTTTTGTTTCCACAGGAAATGAGAGACTGTGAATTTATTCTGGGTTAAGGAAAACAAGGTTTGATCAAGGAAGACTTCCTAAAATTTCTCCAGTGGGAGTGGATGGTTGAGTTCCCAGCAGCCACATTAGGCAGTTCACAGCCCCCTATAGCTCCAGCTCAGAGTCCTCTTCTGGTACTTGCATGTTTGTGGCATTCACACAAACATATACACACACATGCATACATGTATGCACACACTCACACACATAAATTATCAGTTAATCACTTATACTAATCTGTTTTTAAAACTGTGTGAAATAATCTTTGGGCTGTGTCTATAATAAGTGAACGTTGTGTTGAAACTTTGGGCTGTATTCTCTAGGCATCTCATTCTGTGTATACAAATGTTCCCAAAATGGATGGAAGAAATCTGAAACACTGGGCTTCAAAAATTTTGGATAAGGGATAGTCAACCTGGACTTGGAAAAAAAATCTTCTACATTACAGGTAAACTATAGCTACAAAAATAAATAATTGCATCATTTGTATATTTGTTGTATTAAAATATGAAATAAAAACAGAACCTCTTTATTTATTTGGATGGCTGTCTGTCTAGATGGATGGATAGATCCAGTATGGATGGATGGATGGAGATAGGGTCTCCTGTCTGAGGCTAACCCCGAATTCACTAGCCCCTTCAAGGGCAAGCTGATAGAGCAGTAATTTCTCACCTATAGGTCCTACCCCCTAAAAGTTTCACCACATCCAGGTAGCATTACGATCTTGTGACCAAGCCTTCAACATGTAGACCATTCATGATCCAAACTATGGCACTTTCTCTGATACATCCTTGTTGCAGTGCCCACCCATGCACAGTCAGTTGAGCCAATGCACCTTCACCTGTCTGGTCTGTATTATTGAGGCTCCAGGTTCTCCTGCTTGTATGATCTCTCCAAAGTTAGAACAGAGGCTAGGTGCTCAGTTGACAATGTACCTGCCCAACATTCAAGAAATGCCACATAACCTATCCAGCATGCAGGAAGCGCCACATAACCTTCCCAGCATGCAAGAAGCACCACATAACCTGCCCGACATGCAAGGAGCATCACATAACCTGCCCGACATGCAAGGAGTATCACATAACCTGCCCAGCATGCAGGAAGCGCCACATAACCTGCCCAGCATGCAAGAAGTACCACATAACCTGCCTGACATGCAAGAAGTATCACATAACCTGCCCAGCATGCAAGAAGTGCCACATAAACTGGACATCATGCAAGAAGTACCACATAGCCTGCCCAGCATGCAGGAAGTTCCACATAACCTGCCCAGCATGCAAGAAGTACCACATAAACTGTACATCATGGTACATGCTTGTAATCTTAACATTTGAGAACTGGAAGCAGGAGAATCGGAAGTCCGAGCTCATTCTCAGCTGCACAGCAAGCTCAAGGCTAGTCTAGACAGCATAAAATCCTGTTCACCACCCCCCAAATATTACAATCACTGGAAGAAATTCAATGCAAAGAAAAAATTCAGATTCCCTCCAGAAGTGTGCCTAGTCCTACATCCATCTACCATTACCATACCAAGAGGATCTGTGGCACTTCTGCAGCAACCCATGCTCTCCAGCGTGTAAATTCCTACAGATGGTGACCTAGTGCCCCTGAGATCTCAGACAAGAGTGCAGGAATGCAGATGTGAAAGCAACAACCCCCTCTCATGGTCACTAAGATACAGTTTATTTATAAATATATATATAATTAGAGTGTGAAATGATACTTATAGATAGATCTTAGGAAGATAGTAAAAGATAGATGAAATGATAATAGGAGATCAATAGATAGATGATAGATAGATAGGTTTTCCAGTGTTAAATGGAGCTCATTAATATACCCATCACTCACATTCTTGCAATAATTTGTGCTGAGAATATGCAGAGTATTCCCTTGGTGAGAAGCATAGAACATTTTACTATTGACTCTTTGCCACTCTGTTCAATACCCCTGCTGAACTACTTCTTCCTGTTTAGCTGAAACCTGTTTATTTGCTTAAGACAGGGTCTCCCTATGTAACTCAGGCTGGCTCTGAGCTTGCAATCCCCCTGCCTCAGAACTCCAGATTACTGAAATTACAGGCCTGTGCCAAGATGCTCAGTTCCTAATTCCTCTCTGCTCCTCCCCACATCTCTCCTTCCATGTGCTCAGCCCTCCTCCTGCTCCCTGCACTCACCATTCTACTTTCTGCATCTATAAATTCAATGTTTTTAGAGTCTATAAGCAGAATCTTTTAGTGTAGCTTTGAACATATTTAGGGTATCCTAAAAAGACAAACAGAGGTACCCTCTAAATAGCACCACCAAAAATCTGTGTGCTGTATCCCAAGTCACATGTGCTGACTGTCCTTAACTCAGGAATGTCCCCCTGTGGATCAGGTTCTTGTGCTAGCAGCTAAAGAAGCCAGAGACAGCTGGGGAGTTATTTTCTCCTTTAGTCACGGGATGATGGTGGTAATCTGGACGTGAAACGTGGGGGAGAGGGGAAGGGACAAATGCCTTCTGCTCTGACCAGAAATGGGCAAGGTGGCTGCCTTGGAACTCTTCCGTTTCTGTAGATAAAAAGTGTAGATAGCAAGGGTCCTATCCCTCATTATTGGTGGGAAACAGCTGGATCCAATCACCAGCCCCTGGGGTGTTAGAAAGGATGGGGTTTTTAATCAGCCTTATTGTTGCTTTTACGGATCATTACAAAATACTGAATTGAGATTGCATTGTTTCTAAAAGCCTGGAAATCCATAGAAAGTAGAGCATTGTTTTCCAGGTCTGAGGTCTGGCAAGAAGAAAGGTTTGAAGTTAATCCCTCTTGTTCATGATTGTTGAACTAAGTCGGACAGAAACTTGGAGAGCTAGAGGTGTGCTTTGTAACAATGTCTGCAAGTGTCCTGGCTAGGAAAATACCTGGCTTGAAGAAGTCATAACCTGGGAATTTTCCATCCTAAGATGGCCATCTTAAAAGTTGTAGATTGTTTTAATTATGTATGTATGTATGTATATAAAATTATACACCTATAAATAAATATATATTTCTGCATTTAATACATTTAAAAAAAATACATCAATATAATATTTATTTCATAGCTCACCCCTGACATATTTGTTTAAAGTAGTTGGGGGATAGCTGTAATTTCTCCTACCAGACTTGTCCAACCTTGATCCACAGAGCCACATGCAGTGAACATGGTTCAGGACAAAACTATGAAGCTTAAGGCCTTATAAGCTATGTTGCAATTTTTTGCAACTTCATTGTGCAGTTCTCAAGCAAGAGCTCTGGAGATGACAATATTGTATTGTGATGTCAGAAGTCTAGACACACCTGTTGGACAACACATACTTCCCAGATTGTTCTCTGGCTGCTGTGTGTCACATGTTGCGCTCAGCCGGCGTTGACTACAAGCGCTCTATGTGTCACATAGGTGGATTCTGTGGTATTCACTTCACTTCAGAACGGGGTGTTGGTTTTAGCTAAATCATAGCCATACCTGTCCAGGCTCCTACATAGTCTCTTGTCTCCATCTCGAGCTCAGTTGCTGCAGCAGTATAAACACTTTCCTCTGCCATGCCTAAGGGAGACTGACAAGAAGACTCCATTTTATAAACATAATTTTGAATACTCATTAAAAATGTGTTTGTTTTGTTTTGTGCTTATGGAGGTTTTGCCTGTGTGTATGACTGTGCACCAAGTGTGTGCAGTATTAGCAGAAGCCAGGAGAGGGTGTCAGGTACCCTGGAGCCAGAGTTAATGAATGGTTGTGAGCTACCACATTGGTGCTGGAAACCCAATCTGGGTCATCCAGAAGAGCAACACATGCTCTTTACCGTTGAGCCCCCCTCCAGCCTAATGTAATTTTAAAAACTGAAATCTCGTTCTCTTTTTAAACTATACATTATGATTTCACTTTTAGTGTACTTGAAAACAATACATATAAAAACACATAAAAGACATAAAAACAATGTATTCATTACTGTTCTTATGATTATGAGGTATCAGATACCTGACCCAAACCAATGCAAGGGTGGAGATGCATGCTCTGACTTGGGTTTGGGGCTGTGCAGTCTGTCACAGTGGAGAAGGTATTACAGAACAACAGGTATGGCCGTGGCTGTAGGAAGGTGAAGGGCTGTTTGCTAATAACTCCTCAGACCATCGAGCATTAGATGGGACAGAAAGTGGGGCTGGCAGCTGCTGCAAAGCAAGAGAGAGGGCCCGGTACCTCGCTGGCCCTGGTGGCACTGGTGAGGAAAAGCTGGCCCTGATGGAATAAACCAGTCTCACTCCTTGACANGAGCTGGACCCACCTCTAGCCCGAGCAAGGTGGGAGAGTTGGCCCTGGTGGCTCAGGTGTAGGAGAATAGGCAGGCTGACCAACTCAGCTGCCACCCAGGCCCAGATCTAGGGCTTTGAGTTGGCTCAACCCAACACCTACCCCATCCATGTTCTGCTGGAGCACATGAAGAGACTGGTTCTTCAGAACCAAAGCTGCAAGGTCTCTATGACACAGGGCAGCAACAGGATATCCCAGAGGTGCTCCGGTGAGGATCCTGTATTGATAGGGTAGCAGAAGCCACAGGCCTTGAACAAGTCCAATGACTCACTGCAATGAACATTTGCAAACAAAGCTGTTTGGGCAAAAGGATAGGTTGTATGATACACTACAGCATCCCCAGCAAGACTTTTTTATCTTTATACTTTTATTATTATTATTAACTTATTTTTTGTTTTCTTTGGTGGGGGTGGAGTTTCAAGGGCAGAGGACAGATATGGAGGGATGGGGAGATGAGTGGGATTGGGATGCATGATGTGAAATTCACTAAAAAATTAATAAAAAAGAAAAGAACAAAGGAAGGAAGGAGGAAAGAAGGAGGAAGGAAAGACAAGAGAGAAAGAAAGACAGACAGAAAGGAAGGAAGGAAGGAAGGAAAGAAGAAAGAAAGAAAGAAAGAAAGAAAG
>LOEQ01001035.1:355820-368211 GCA_001685075.1 Bramus lutescens
AAAGAAAGAAAGAAAGAAAGAAAGAAAGAAAGAAAGAAAGAAAGAGAGAAAGAGGGGTTATTTGATGTCTCTCACAGCCTGTTTCCCAGAAATACATTTCTTTCTGCTAAATAAATTCTCAAAGGCTCCACAACTTCTTCTAAACAGTGTTACCAGATAGAGACTGCGTATTAAAGCACACAAGCATGGAGGGGGCATTTCATATTCAAACCATAACAAATACACATATTAGTATATTTGATTAAGGCTGTAGAAGGATGTAATCTACATTGTCACTACTATATTGTATTCAAATGGAAAGTAAATACATTAGCTTTTTAACTAACAACCTCACAACTAACCATCCTTGGCCACTTTCGCTCTCTTAAGACTATTTACGCTGAGAAGACAGGATCCAGTATCACATTGGTGGCTTTTCTGTACTTATTCTACATTTCATTGACTTACAGCTCTTTTATATTCTATTGGATAATACCTCTAAGTTTTAAAATATGTTTTTGATGAATTTTTTCTTTTCCTTTTTTAAATGGTTATTTTAGTGCATGTGTATACGTGTCATGCATGTGTTTGAATGTGGGCATGACCCTGCCGTGGTGCAGATGTCGAGGTCAGAGGACAACTTACAGGAGTTGATTACCTGCTTGGGCTTACACTGTGGGTTCCAAGAATCCAATCAAGCTGCTAAGTTTATACAGCAAGAATTCTTACCCACTGAACTATCTCACTGGCTGCGAAGAACACTTTTTCAAATGTGTCTTAATTCATGTTTGATTCCTGTGAAGAGATGCCATAACCACAGGAACTCTTAGAAGAAAGCATTTAATTGGGGCTGGCTTACAGATTCCAAGGTTTAGTCCATTATCATCATGGCAGGAAGCATGGCAGCGTGCAGGCAGAAATAGTGCTGGAGGAGCAGCTGAGAGTTCTACATCTGGATCAACAGGCAGCAGGAAGAGAGAGAGGCACTGGTCCTGACTTGAGCATACTGAAACCTCAAAGCCCACCCTCAGTGACACACTTCCTTCAACAAGGCCACATCTCCTAATGGTGCCACACCCTGGTGAGCAAGCATTCAAATCTATGAGCCTATGGGAACCATTCTTCTTCAAACCATCACCAAAAGGTATCATCATGTACATATTTTGCAGTAGTTGAGATTTACAATGAAAAAGCAATAGCTTATTTCTTGTATGGCTCTAGAAAGAAACAAAACCAAAAAAAATTTTTTTCATTTCTCTAAGTCCTGACTTTAAATCTGGATTTATTTCATTACATAACTCCTGAAAACACTTAGTGAGGATTGAGTGTCATGAGCTATCTGTTCCAGTATTCCAAGGCAGGTATCCCCAGTTTGCAGGCACAAGGCTAACGGGTGTATGGACAGCATTCATGAACACATTCGAGGTGGGGGGCATCATGTGGCATCCTTTCTTTCCCACTGAGTAATGACTTAAAATAAACCTGAGCTTTGAATCCCAGCTTTTAAATATCAACAGTAGAAACTCTAAAAGGGAAACTGTTTTAAAATTGAGAATCATTTCCTTTTAATTAAATAAATAGACTATACATTTCAAAGGCACCTGGAAAAAAGAAGAGATAGCTATGAACTAAATTGTTTAGATATGGCTCCAATGAGTCACTGGAATCTTAAAACCATCTATGGGTTTGTGAAGATCTGCTGTCACGTGTATTTGACAAATATATCAATCTAGAACATGGAATTTGTGGAGTTCACAGTCTGCTAAGAAAAACAAACAAACAAAAAAAACCTCTTCCCTTCTTCACAAGCTGGAAGTGGTGACTCAGGCCTGAAATCTCAACACCCAAGAGGCTAAGGACAGAGGATTGGCAGTTCAAGGCTGGCCCGCTCTTTGTAGAAAACTTTAAAGATAGATGAATGCATGGGATGTTGGATGGTGATGGATGGATAGACAGACAGAAAAACAAACAGAGCAAGAAGAGGATGACTAGAAGCAGAGAAATACAATGGAAGAGGAGGGACATTTTCTAAACTGTCCTCAGCACAGAGGCACAGTGGGGTAGGTATGGGTGACAATGGCTTGAATACTCCAAAATAGCTAATAAAAAGAATCTTGGGTGTTTCAAAGATTAAAAATGATGTATCCCTGGGAAGACGCACACACCAATCCTGATATGACTGACCGTTACACACTATGCCTGCCCTGAAATGCCACAATATACTCCCTAAATGATATCATGACTATGTGCAGGTTGAACAGTTCCTTTCTTTTATTTTTTGGGATAAGGTCTTACTTTGGAGTTCTTCTTGGCTTACAGCATGTGATAATCCCTACCTCTACATCCTGGATGCTGGAATTATAAGCATGCACTGGAATGCCTGGTTTCTAGGAAGTAGTCTTTGAAACCTATCCAGAGGTCCCAAGTTCAGAATCCTTGTTCACATGATAAATGAGACGTGTCATTTTTAGCATCTGTGGAGCCTGAGGAAGTCCACTGTTGGCGCCTTCTGTTTATAGTTCATCCATCGCTCTTCTGCACTCTGACTTCCCCAGACTCCAGCTATTTGTGAATGGATATAACCATGAAAGTGATGTCACAGAACCAGCAAGCTGGGAAAAGGGGATGATTCCCTGTGTCATCCGACCATTTCACATGACAAATCCAGTAACTGAGAGATGTGGAGCCAGAAGAGGCTGTGTCTGTAGATGGTGGTGACAGACACAGGCTGATAGACGTGATGCAGAAGTGACATGACGTCAGCAAGCTCTGCTCTACTTCACAGCCACTCGCTTGAGTGAGTTCTCAGCATGGCTTCTCAGGGTCACTCAGCATCGCATTGTGGACCACAGCTGCTGGTTGGGAGACTAAGGTGGGGCGATTACTTTAGACCAGGAGATTAAGGACAACCTGGACATCTTTGAAAGACACACACACACACGCACGCACACCAAATGACAAAAGTCTGGACTATTTTAACTTTGTCTAGGGGTCTTTACTTCTTGGGCATGGATTCCCAAGGCACCTCTTTCACTGGACAAGAGAAGAATCAGGATTAAAGAGTTGAGCTACCAAGTTTCCTCTCCTTGAGAAGAAAAGAATTCTCCACAGTCAGAGCTGTTAACTCTGCTGAGGGAGCCTGGGTCTTGCATGGGTTAGGCAAGACTTAGTACTCCTGTCTGTCCATAGCTCATGAACTCCAGAGGGCTCCCCCCATTTCACTGCCATTTTCTCCGCCTTGCTGATCCTCACGCATACAGTCGCCTCCTCTGCATCCTTGGGTTCTACTTCTGTCTCAGTTGTTGTTCTATTGCTGTGACGCTATGAGCAAGGGAACTGATGAAGGAAGGCATCTAATTCGGGGCTTGTTTACAGTTTCAGAGGGTTAGACCATGAGCATCATGGCAGGGAGCAGGGTGACAAGCAGGCAGGCATGGTGCTGGAGCTTACATCCTAACTACAGGTAGCAAGCAGAAGAGAGAGAGAGAGAGAGAGAGAGAGAGAGAGAGAGAGAACAAGAGACTTAGCCTCTCATGGGCTTTTGAAATCTCAATGCCCACCCCTAGTGACACACTTAATCAAAAAAAGCCAACCTCCTAATCTTCCCCCAAACAGTTCCACCAACTGGAAGACCAAGAATTCAAGCATACGAGCCTACAGGGGTCATTCTCATCCAAAGCACCACTTTATCTTTGTATGAAAACTATTCTTTTGTGTGACAAAACTCTAGTTTAAATACATCTGTACTGAATAGGAGCAGACGATTCTCCCTTCCATCATCATTCCCTAAACCACACACTAAAGTAATTTTTACAGCTTGAGTTACTGTATGAAGTATTTCAAGCAATCTAGAGATTGCTAAAGTATACAAGAAGGGTAATTAACATGCAACTATTATGAGATTTTTATTTACTCAAGGATCTGAGAATTGTCCAGAGTCTCAGCACCGGTCTCCCATGGATACTAAATCAGCTCAATAAAAGGGAGATGTCACAATTTTATTTCTTGATTGATGTGTGTGTGTGTGTGTGTGTTGTGTGTGTGTGTGTGCATGTTTAAATGTCCATGTGTGAGTGTGTATGTGGGGGCCAGAGGATGTCATTCATTCCTCAAGAGGGACATCCCAGTTTATAGTATCTCACTGCCCTGGATGTTAACAAGTAGACCAGGATGGTTGGCCCACAAGCCCCAAGGACCTGCGTGTCTCTGGCTCAGCAGCCCCAGGATTACAAGCAGACCTCACCATACCTAACTCTCTGGCACGGATTCAGAGACAGGCAAGCCAAGCATCTTGTCAACCATCTCCCCAGTTTGAACTCTCAATGACACAGGCACAAAACTAGTCATAACTGGTGAGGTATCTAATTTTGCATGATCATCTGTGATATGTTAAATTGATTTCTTTCATTTTTTCCCTTATTTCTATAAAATGTGCTGGTTAGAAGAAATCCAGCCAGACTCCTGGGTGTAAATCTCAGGCAATATTATATCCTACGTTCTTGGTCAATAGCTGCACCTTTCTGTGGTGAGTTCTTGACTTACAAACGGAGGATAATAACAGTACCCAAGTCACAAGGCTGCGAAGTTAATAAATATATAAAATACTTAGAACAGGTGATAGTCTCACACATGGTAATGGCTTAATATTTTTTCAGTTATTTTCAATTAAAACATCAATTGTAATATTTCTACTTAATTATACATATTACTGTGAAAAGGGAGAAAGATATTTATACTTACAATTAACAATTGTAAGACAGGTAAGAGAACTTAAAATAAGATTATGGTTCCTTTAATTTAAATGTCAATCTAGGATTGAATTTCTTGGTTAAATTTTTTTCTTTCTTCTTTTCTTAACATTTTTAATTGATTTTATTGAGCCATACATTTCCTTCCTCTCCCCTACCCTTCAACCCTCTCTCGTGGTCCCCATGCTCCCAATTTACTCAGGAGATCTTGTCTTTTTCTATTTCCTATGTAAATTTGATCCATGTAAGTCTCTCTTAAGGTCCTCACTGTTGTCTATGTTCTCTGGAATTGTGAATTGTAGGCTGGTTTTCTTTGCTTTATGTCTAAAAGCCACTTATGAGTGAGTACATATGACATTTGTATTTCTGGGTCTAGGTTATCTCACTCAATGTTTTCTAGCTCCATCCATTTGCCGGCAAATTTCAAGATGTCATGTTTTTCTGCTGTATAGTATTCCATTGTGTAAATGGACCACATTGTCCTTATCCATTCTCCAGTCAAGGGGTATTTAGGTTGTTTCCAGGTGATTCTGGCTATGCCAAACAATGCAGCTATGAACATAGTTGAACACATGGCCTTGTGGCACAGTTGAGTATCCTTTGAATATATACCCAAAAGTGGTGTTTCTGGGTTTTGAGATAGGTTGTTTCTTGATTTTCTGAGAAACTGCCACACTGATAACCAAAGGAGCTGTACCAGCTTGCACTCTACCAGCAATGCAGGAGTGTTCCCACAACCCCTCCAGAATAAGTTGTCATCAGTATGTTTGATCTTGGCCATTCTTACAGGTATAAAATGGAATCTCAGAGTTGTTTTGATTTGCATTTCTTTGATGGCTAAGGATGTTGAGCATTTCCTTAAGTGTCTTTCAGCCATTTTAGATTCCTTTGTTGAGAGTTCTCTGTTTAGGTCTGTACCCATTTTTTATTGGATTTTTTTTTGATGACCAATTTCTTGAGTTCTTTGTATATTTTGGNTGAGAGTTCTCTATTTAGGTCTGTACCCCCATTTTTATTGGATTATTTGTCCTTTTGATGACCTATTTCTTGAGTTCTTCGTAAATTTTTAGCATCTCTTACATATAATATCACATAATCTTCAAATGGGGATTTAACTTCTTTTCCTTCTCTTGCCTTATTGTTCCATTCAGTGCTTCAAGCACTATGCTAAAGAGGAATGAAGATGGTGGATAGTTCCAACTCATTGCTGATTTTTTTTTCTGGTACTCACTCTGTAGATCAGGCTGGTCTGAACTCACAGAGATCTGCCTCCCTCTGTCTTCTGAGTGCTGGAATTAAAGGCATGAGCTGAGCCATTACCACTAGGCTCATTGCTGATTTTATTGGGTTTTCTTTGAAATCTTCTCCATTTAGGATGCTGTTGGCTGCAGGTTTGTTTTTTATAGCTTTTATTATGCTGAGGTCTGTCTTATCCAGACCTACTCTCTTTGGGACTTAAACTGTGAACTCATGTTGCATTTTGTCAAAGGCCTTTTCTACATCTATCAAAATGATTATGCAATTATTGTCTTTAAACTCATTTGAGGATTGGGGTGAGTGCTGGCAGGGTAGGGTTAAGAGGGTACACTCAGCAGGCTGCACCGGAGTATAAGATTTGCTGGTCTTTCTGGGTCTGTGGGATGGGTATGATGTGAGCATTGATGGGATAAGGTCTGGAGGAGACATCTGGCTTTTGAGAAACCATAATTTAATTAGCTTAGGTTAAACTATATGAAAAAAATATATTCTACATAATATTTATTCTACAACTGGGGTGAAGGACCATTGCAATAACAATTTAAGCCCTGGCTTTTGTATAATTTTTTTGCTTCAAAATATTTGTGGATTATCATGCACCTTCATCCTTCACCATGACTCACTTTGGCACTGAGTCATGAGACAGAATCTTAAGTTTGGGTAAAGAAACAGAGAAAGCAGAGAAGAGCATTAGTAACTTGCACAGATTCCACATCCAGAGTAATCTAAGTATTTAAAGGCCTGTGTTACAGGGACACTAAGGATCTCCATAGGAACACATTGCCATTCTCTCATGGTTTCCCACTGTGCACTCATTCTATTTACAGCCCCAGTCAGAGGAGGACAAGAGGAAGAACTGGTGAGACTGGGTGATGGATGTGTGTCTCGCTCACTAGTGACTGGAAGGTTAATAATGCAGCAGCATGGGCAGGAAAGACAGGCAGGTCTGGAATTAAAACACAAACAAACAAATAAACAAACCAACCAGATGCTACTCACTCCCCGGGGTTGTCTCTGTTCAGCCGTGTTCTTGAGTACTGAGCTATTTTATAAACAGAAGGGCCTTTGCAAGAACTCTCTAGATGAACCACAAAAACCTTAGAACTAAAGCATTAAAGCCTTCATTGTGAACTAATGGTTCTCAGTGCATTCCCACGGATCAGATAAAGGCCAAACTGTAAACTGTGGAATCTGAGACACAAGATGGGGTCAGCACTACACTGTGCATCATTACACTGATGACCTTCTTCTGCATGTCTCTTAGTAGCTGGTGCCTGGCTTCATCCAGATCCAATCTTCTCTGTTCCTGAGACTCCGCAGAGTTCCCAGGGCAAAGAAAGACCCTGTCTCAGCTTTTCCTCCAGCTATTGTTTTTCTCCAGAAAATCACCTTCTGGCAACCCTGGTCTGTTTATGCTAGTTGAAAGTTGAAAATATAAGTTCATGTATGACTAAAAATTTATCCTTCAAACTTTGTATTTGATTGTCCTCTAACATGAGAAGCTGGCCTTGTTCCACGTTGGTTAAGGATGCTTTTCTGTGTTAATCCACCTTTGACTAATTTTACATATATCTGAAAAAAAGAAAAACAAAACAGATATGATGAGAATTGAATTGGATACAGATCATGTTTGGTACTTCAAGAAATCTAAAGACCCATGAGTGACATGTACCTTCAGAGACATTTCTAAGCTCCTCTGATTTATGGGCATATTTGTCATCCCCCCCCCAACACCTTCTCTGCAAATACTTAATCTTCATAGATAAGATTGTTCTTGAAAATGATGGAATAGTGTAATTACTGAGCTGTAATTTATAGGAGTTTTGATATCAAGAAGGTATTTGATTATCGTTATCACCTTCCAAGGGAAGAAGAGCCTGTAGTAAGTGTTAATGTACCTGTAGCAAAGAAAGGCTCTCAATGAAAGGTCATACAGGCTTTACTCTGGATAACATTCATTTCTGCTTCAGAATCACAGTTTAATGTTTCTACAGATGACTGCTGATCAGTCTTCATATGCATTTTTGAAATTGTCTTCCTAGCCCATCTGAAACTTACCCTCTTAATCTTTTATTTACTTATTTACTTACTTAAATATTATTGTGGACTGGAGAGAGAGAGAACTCAGTTGGTGAAAGCGCTTGCCTTGTTTGCCAGAAGACCAGAGTTAGACCCTTGTTTTATATCAAAAAATATTCTTGCAATTTGAGCTGTAGGCAGCCAGGGACAGACAGATCCCAGGAGTCTGCTTGATGAGCTCCAGTCTATTAAGAGAGTCTCTCTAAAATAAAAAAGAGAAAAAGGTGGGTGGAGAAGAAAAAGGTGGGTGATACCCGAGGAATGACATCTGAGGTTGTCTTTTGAACTTCATGCACCTCTACACACTTGGACACTGGCACACACATGAACACACATAAGCATACAACTATTGTTAGTCCTGGGTCAGTGCCAGAATTGCTTCCATTATTTTTTTTCTCTTAAATTGTTGACATATTATCTTTAGACCAGGAAATGTTCCTCTTTTGTACAATTTTAGCAACACTGACTCTTTATTTTTGCACATTGTTCACGCTCACTTATGTGTGTGTGGGTTCTTGTTTTAGGTTGGGGTCCTATGTTGTGGTGACATCTGTCAAGGTCCACCCTCGATGGGTTTGTATGTTCCAGGATAGGGGCGTGTGGATTAGAAATGTTAGGTAGAAAAAACAGAGACACAAAAGGAAAAGACAGAGGCACAGAAGAGAGACAGGAGGGCAACCCAGTGAATACTGAATTTGCCCGTGTTTATTTTCCATATGTTTTATAGAACACAGTCCAAAAGGGGGGAAGTAGGCAAGACTTCTAACAAACAAAGTAATTACCTTTCTAATACCCAAAACATCTAGTAACTATATCCCAAGTTAAGTATTCTGTTGTTTAGGCAAGACATGCAACAACCACACCTTAGGCCAAGCATCCTGTAGGCCACCATACCCCGAGTCATACTTCCTGTCATAACCCTGAAGGAACAAGAATGGGCCTGAACTCTCAAACCTTTGGTCAAGGTGGAACAGATCTACATTGTGGACTCTGACAGTCTTATAGATTCTTTACTATTTCTTGTGTTCCCCCCACCCCCACTAAGTATTTTAGATTGTCATTGACCAACAGAATGCTAGTTTTCATACCTGGTATTCTTTTCCAAATAGGTAGACATAGGGTAGGAGTTCTTTAGGATTCTGCCTGTTGTGCTTCACTGAGCTCCAGTTCACCCCAAAAGTTTATCAGTCTGACCAGAATGAACATGCAACTGGTCTGAGTAGCTAGCACCATAGCACACGTGTTTTGGCTCTTGCTTGCATGGACTCTCACCAGCTCTGTAACAGATATGGAGCCTTCTTGGAACCACCTCTTAATTGAATCCAACTATACTTTGGATCTAGAGCACCTCTTCACAGGATACTATAATAAAGGACAGTTGATCATACAGTGGAAGTCCTTCACTTTAGGGCTTCTAGGCTGAGCATTTGAACCTTGTTAGTATGTAGCAAAGTCAGTTACTCAACCACTATCGCCCACAGGACTACATGAAGCAATGCACATCAAATACTGCATGATAATCAGCAATGGCATCTACTAGGCACTGATTTTCCTTTCCCAGCAGTGAACATCCAGTGTTTTTCCACCACAAACTGTGCAATGAACACCTATCCACTTGTTCTTAGTTGTGAAGTCTTTATGTAGTCAAATTGCCAAGTCATAAGGAAAAATACACACACACATATATAATTTTGTGTGTTCTATTAGACTGCTTCATGAAAAATTGCTTTCCTATTCAAAACTGAGTGACCTGGGATGGATCAGGTGACTCATGCTAAGCAAGTTTGGCTCCATCTGGAAAGAGAATGGTGTAGGAGGTCCTTCTGTCTATGTGTTGCTTTCATTGGTTAATAAAGAAACTGCCTTGGCCTGTTGATAGGGCAAAACTTAGGTAGAAGAGGAGGAATGAACTGAATGCTGGGAGAAAGAACGGTGGAGTCAGGAAGCCACCATGGAGCCACTGCCAGAGTAAGACATGCTGAATCTTTGACAGTAAGCCACTGCCACGTGGTGATACACAGATTAATAGAAATGGGTTAAGTTAATGTAAGAGTTAGCCAATAAAAAGCTAGAGCTAATGGGCCAAGCAGTAATTTAAATAATANGTCCTTCTGTCTATGTGTTGCTTTCATTGGTTAATAAAGAAACTGCCTTGGCCTGTTGATAGGGCAAAACTTAGGTAGAAGAGGAGGAATGAACTGAATGCTGGGAGAAAGAACGGTGGAGTCAGGAAGCCACCATGGAGCCACTGCCAGAGTAAGACATGCTGAATCTTTGACAGTAAGCCACTGCCACGTGGTGATACACAGATTAATAGAAATGGGTTAAGTTAATGTAAGAGTTAGCCAATAAAAAGCTAGAGCTAATGGGCCAAGCAGTAATTTAAATAATACAGTTTCTTTGTGATTATTTTGGGATTAAGCTAGCTGGGGGGCTGGGACAAACAAGTGGGCCCTCCCTGCAACAAATTGGTGCCTATGTGGCCAACTAAATCCACGTAAAACCTGAGAGGGCTTGAAAAGGACTAGAAAAAAATACGAAGTTTAACAGAACATCTTGCTGTTTATTGGTGGCTTGCCACTGCTCCTTTAAGAGAGATTTTCCTGCCTCAGCCATAGCATAAAAAAGTGTTGGTTTAGAAATGCTGGCTTTCTGTGTTGTGTTGCCAGCATGACCTCTGGCTCTTTCAGGCAGGAGGTTTGACTACAGAGCATTTGAGTGGGGTTTGTGAGCAGCGTGCTGCAACTTGCTTGATGACAACGTGGACCAGCTTTGTGTTTGGAACTGGGGTGGTGTGCGTGGCTCAGAGGCACAAGTGGCTCCACCATGCTGGACTGTGCAGTGAACAGAAAGTATCATATATGACATAGTAATAGCACAGCTTAAATTTTAGACTGGGTGGGCAAGAAGGCACTTTCGTATTTCCCCTAATAATGGCATAGCTTAAGTTTTAAGAAGAGCAAAAGCACTCCTGGACAAAAAAAATTACATATTTGCAATAAAGACAAATCCAGATGAGTCAGAGTGTTGGATAAATGTACGTAGGCTTGGGAGAGAGAAGAAAAAGAGTATAGAGCGTTAAAAAGAAGTTTAAAAAGTCTTTAAAGAGATAGAGCACAGACAGTAATCGATTAAAAGGAGTAAAGAAAAATAAGCCACATAAAGATGGAAAATTCACAGAGAGTCTAGATTATTGTGTTTTCTTTGATTTTTTTTTGACTGTGAAGGAGCTAAGTACAGGAAGACATTTCATTGTATAGACTGCTAAGATAAACCAGCATATATATTATAAACGTATCATGACTTCCAAATTTGAGTCTAAGGATATGTTGCTTTGGAAAAGAGGTTCTTCTCTTGTTTCCACAGAGGATGAGAGCCTGTGGATTGCTTCTAGACTGGTGTGGTATGATGGAACAAGACCCCCTGAAAGGTCACCATGAACACCCCTCAAAAATTACTTTGCCCAACTGCTGACTGAGATGAACCTAGCACACAGGATACATAACCAAAGACCTGATTAACAGTGCCCCCAAACAGCAGGATGCAGTTTGGAGACAAATAACTATGCCCATATTCTCAAATATTGTCAATAATTGTTTGTTTACATTTAAAGGGGGAATATGCTATAGAGATTAAGAATTTGCTCTGGTTTATTGATACAAATTTAAGATAAATTTTTCTATACTGTATATGTATATTTCTGCCCTTGATTAAGGTATTATGTTTGTGTAGTTCATTTAAAAATATAATGTGTAATTAAGAAATATAGGCTAATAGATAGTCATCTATAATAGTCAAGCTTATAGTCATGTTAGATAGATTTTCTAGATGTATAGAGATATATTTCAGTTAGTTATGTATTCTTCAAATCTTTCAGAGACCTTCAGAATATGGCATTTAAATGTTTTAAAATTTTAGAACTTTTCATGACAGTGAGACACATCTGCTCCTGGCAAGACCAATCTACTTCAAGAGGAAGATGGGCATCGAAGAGGCTCCTTATGAAGTTTGTTAGATGAACTGGACATGCATGATCCACAGAGAAATGACTGCTGAATTTGCCTAAAGGTGAGATGATTCTTTGGGTTTCCTGATTTATGAAAGAGTCT
Source organism: Bramus lutescens (assembly GCA_001685075.1). Classification (NCBI taxonomy): domain Eukaryota; kingdom Metazoa; phylum Chordata; class Mammalia; order Rodentia; family Cricetidae; genus Bramus; species Bramus lutescens. The sequence goes on from LOEQ01001035.1 coordinate 367,993, forward strand.
GTGAGACATTCTGCAGAATACAGAAGAAAGTGACTGAACTGTCTTTGAAATTTCCTGGTTCATGTAAAAGTCTGCTGGATACTATGAGCTTGTAGGCTGAAGATGGATGCCCCAATGGTACAGATGAAATTTGGGTGACTGTCCAGGCAACGAGATGTCTCTGTCATCAATTCTAGAGTTTTGGAAGTTGCTTACAATGCACTTCCTGTTTACTTAGGT
>LOEQ01001035.1:381488-402740 GCA_001685075.1 Bramus lutescens
CTTTCTTTCTTTCTTTCTTTCTTTCTTTCTTTCTTTTCTTTTCTTTTCTTTTTTAAATGAGGATGTATGTCGAGATTTCTTATTGTTTCCCAGAAAAGAGTATATGCCTTATAATGGGCTTGATTAAAGCCCAATCCTCAGAGAATCAAAGAAGCATCTCACCCAGAATCTGAGAGGAGATTTGGGAAGAAACTATGTAATTTCAATTAAACTTTGTCAAACAGAGTAAAATATTAGATAATGTTAATTCTTTTTGGATTTCAGATAGTCTACTAGTAGAAATTTATCTTAAGGAAAAACTTGTAGATCCACAGAAAGATGGTCAGGTATTTAAAAAATAGGATTATCTCAAATCTTTCTAAATATCTAGTAAGTGGGAATGCTTACTTTGGTGCAAGGCAATAGTCTGCATTGTGTACAATGATATCTTAGAAGAATTTCCAATGACAATTTTTTTCCCCACGAAAAAGGGTTAAGAAAAAATAGGCCAGTTTCCTCCCAAAGTTAATGATTAGGTGGAAGGAGTTTAAAATATGGTGTCCCTTTGACATTAATCTGAAATTGTGTCTATAAAGAGAGGTCTGAACAAGCGGTTTGTGAATGCTAACAGCTGATGACTTTGAGAGATTGAAGCACAGAAACTTTTCATTTTTATTTGTATTTCTCCTTTTACATGTTTCTTTTTAACTTGCCAAAGTAAATATAATTAAAAATAAACCAACACACCAATAGTTATTTTACAAAATTAATTTGAGGGGCTGTGGAGAAAGCTCAGTACGTAAAGTGTTTGCTGTGGAAGCTTGAGCTTGAAGATCCAAGCTTGACCACTGTAACCCAAGCAAAAAGCCAGGCATGGTGATATAGGCTTTTATTGTATATGTATTACATATGATATATATGTTGTATATGTATTACATATGATATATTGTATATGCATTACTCTCTCTTTCTCTCTCTATCTGTACACACACACATACATACATATAGAACTGGGGAGATAGAGGCCGGTGAGTGCTTGGGGCTTGCTGGCCAGCCAACCTATCCTACTTGAAAAGTTCCTGGTCAGTGAGAGATCTTGTCTCAAAACCAAGATGAACTCTGCATGAAGAATGATTGAAAGATTTTCCTCTGGTTTTCACATGTACGAGCACACACATGAATGTGTACCTGCATACATGTACACATACATAGACATACCCACAAACAATGAAAAGTACTTGGGCTTTAGAGACGGCTCAATGGGTAAAGTTCTTACTGTGTGAGCATGAAGACCTGGGTTTAGATTCCCAGTGTCCATATTGAAAGCTGAGCCTAGTTACATGTACCTGTAATTCCAGTTTGGGATGCAGAGACAAGATTGTTGGGGTGCTCTCTGGCCAGTCAGTCTGGCCAATTTGTGAGTCCCAAGTCTTATGAGAGACCTCCACCTCAACTGTTCACAGATAACAAAATTATGGTGCAGATTTGCAATACAATTCTATTCAGCTGCAAAGAAAAATGAAATGATGGTATTTATAGGTAAATGGATGGGACTGGAAAATATTCTACTGAGTGAGGTGACTCAAACCTGGAGTCATGCCCCATGGTCTCCCTTCTCTATGGATCCCAGCTCTGAATCTTTAGATGTGAGCGTATGACCTGGAGGGGCCCCAGAAACCAGGAAGGTAAAAAGCTACCACAAAGGGTTAGAGAAGGAGGTCTAGAGACAGCTTCTGTGGATGGGGAAAATGAGGGGACTTTCATGAAGAATGGGAAGAGGGGGGCATACTGAGGGAGAGGGAGGGAGGAGTAATAAATAATGCTAGAGATATTTGGAAAAGTCATAGGGAAGCATTTTACAATATTTTCTATGTTTACATCTCTATTTATCTCTCTATATAGAAAAAAAACACTGAGAGAGCTTGAATGATGCTATGTCATTTGGGATGATAATGCCCTCCCCCAAGAGCTGTAGACTACATCTAGCCAAAACCCCAGGTCCAGGCATGGGAAACCTCCCCTAGAGTTGTTGGGCAGGGGAGTCAAAGAGACTCCTCAAATAACATAGATTATTGCTGTTACCTTGTTTACCTACTGTACTTGGAAGGAAGACCGTATGCTAACAACACCACACACTTACGACCCAGGACTTGGAAGAAATCTCCTTTCTGAGGACTAGCTCTTGTAGCATTGGGCGTGCAAACTGCCAAGGGAAGAAAGCAACCAATGTGCACGTCCAGTTGTAAACCTTTTGAACACCACCACCCACAACAAAGGCAATCAAGGCAAGATATTTATAAGGCTACACTTAATTTGACTTAAGGGCCCCTCTCCCTCAACAGGAGAAAATTCATGTGTGGTACTGTAAGCTTAGCAACTACCCATGACTAGTGGGGTCATAGTCCCTAGAGGAGAACCTGTTAGTGATGCTTTCCTAAACCAGTATAATTTCTAATTGCATTCTGAATTTGTCTCCACATATGCACAGATAAGTGTAGTTCTCAGCCCTTATCAAAGGAACTTCTATTCATAGCAGCAGGAGACCATTATAAAAAGCCTCAGCCAATCAAAAATACAGAGAACACCTGGCCCTGGCATAAGCAGCTTCATTTGCTACATCTACAATACAACCCATACACCTACAGCTCAGGAAAAGTTGCAGAATACGGGCCAAACAGAACCAGAGTGCCATGACACCTGCTATCAGATGATGTCTTCCGTATGTGAGAGGGAAGCAGCACCCACGAAGTCTCAGGAATATTGTCACATAATCCAGACCTGTACAGTGACAACACTATTTGACAGCCCAGTGCGGATGGTGGAAAAATTACAAGACTCCAACCTTAGGTGAAGAGCCACAGACAATTAATAAGAAAAAGATGATCAATCTTCTCCAGCGACAAGCCACCTGATACGTTATCCAGTCCTATGTGCTCAGCTCTAAATACACTAAATGGATGCAGCAGGTGGTGTTTACACACACACACACACACACACACACACACACACACACACACCAATAAAAATGATTAAAGAAGAGGTCATGGATTTGAGAAGGAGCTGGATGTGCAGGGTGGAGGTGAGGTAGAAAGGATGAAAATACAGCATGCACTTATGAAAGTGCCAAATATTTTCAATTAAATAAAAAACAAAGAAAACAAGATGAAGAGTGACCAAGGAAGGCGGCTGGCGTGCATGTATGCATATAGCAAATCCTGGCACTGGATCTGGAATGGGTAGTCTAATGCCACAGTCTGGATTTTTTAGCAAATGCCTAAGCAAAAAGTAGCAAGCCTGTTAGCAGACCCATGACAGCCCCACACAGATTTATTGTTGTGGAGTCATTACCAGCTTCTAAGTGTATCTTTTATTACCAATTTCATACATTACAGATAACCTTAGAGATTACAGGCTCTCTCGTTTTCTGTGATATTTTACGACTAAAGGACACACCCCCGTCTTCTCCTTCATTAGTACTTAGACAAGTAGACTGTACCAGCTCTGACCATAGCTTGGATTTGGATGGCTATACAATGGGGAAAATCAGGTGAACTGATTTTATATTGTGCTGTCTTAGCTTCGTGTCCTTGCTTCTGGGTTTTCTGTGTCCTCAACCAGCTCTACTTAGTCTGACTGCATTGTCCCAGTAGCTTTGATCTAACCCTTGTCATGTATGCTTTAAAAAAGAAACATGGACTCTGTGTTTAAATTAAGAAACCAGTATGGTCATGAAAAGCTTCAATTGAGGGTAGCTATGGCAGTAGAACATATCACATGGCATGCAACACTGACTGCTTGTTGCTAGGCACTGCACTGAGTGCAATGTGTTCACATTTACTTCTCACCATGGCCAGCAGCAATGGTTCTCAACCTATGGACCATGACCCTTTGGAGGTGAAAGACCCTTTCATAGGGGTCGCATATCAGATATACTGTATATCAGATACTTATATTATGATTCATAACAGCATCTAAATTACAGTTATGAAGTAACAACAGAAATAATTTTATGATTGGGAGTCACTACAACATGAGGTACTGTATTAAAGGGTAAAGCATTAGGAATGGTGAGAACCACTGGTCTACAAGACAGGCATTTCAGTTTTCCTTTATATAGTGGAGGGAGGCTGGTGTGCACAGAGGAAGACATTGCCTGGATCCTGCAGCTAGAATTAGTATTTTAATCACAGATGATTTTTGTCTTTCATAATTGCTGATGACATCTTTCTTAGCCAACACCATGTTTCTGTTTCTTCACCCTTGTTATTATTTTTATTATTATTTTTCTTCTGCTATGTGATAAATGAGTTAAACACTTTTTAAAAAAATGATTTTTGGACTTTGGACCTAGGACCTTACCCAGGCTTGGCAAGTGCCCTGTCACTGAGCTATTTCCAGCCTTTAAGCACATTTCCTTATGTGTACCTCCCATATTCTTTGTGAGAGAAGCAATGTTCCTCCTCCTATTAAAAAAAAAAACTCTTGAGTTTCTGTGTTCAGAGACACGAGCAAGTGTTGAGCACCTTCTGCTTCCCCTGGAGGTTATCGTTTTGAATTGCACTGGCAAAGAGCATGATGTTTCTCCACAGGGACCCTGGAAGGAGCCTCGTCACCTTCATCTATGTCAGTAGACACCACGCTGGAACATCCAGAAGCCTGTAGAACCTGACACATGTGCACCTGTTCCCATTTATCTGTCACTGCGGCTTATCCTGGGTATCCCCAGACCACAGAGCTGACACTTGGTTCCTATGGCATTTGAAAGTTATTGAGTCTTTCTTGCTTTGCCCCACTCCAGCCTGGTCCCTGGGCATCGACCATGGCATCGCCCTGGGAAGAACCCATCACTGTGAGCCAACTGTGCTTTCATTTGACCTTGTCTAAAATCAGAGCCACACTGCAGGCACAGCCCCTCTGTTGCTGCCCGCTGCTTGCCAGAAATCTCTGACGGGCTGTCAACAGTTCGGCTGCATTCTTTCAAATTAGGTGTGCTTATTTTGAACGTATCAGCACTCCAGTCTGGGTCATTTTCAGTTTAATTTTAAGGTGGCATCTTTTCCCCCATAGACTTTTATATTCATCTCTTTCGTGTTGGTTCTGAAAAAGACAGGTTCTTCTACCTGGCTGCTTGGCAGGACCCAAGCAATCACAGCATTTATAGCCATACTTTCACCGTTTTTCAGTGAATGACACAATCACATTTAAATAAAACAATCACTCCTGTCCTTGCACAAAAGCAATCAATGCTCATTTGAAAAGTCCAAAAAAAAAAAAAGGAGAAAGAAAGAAAGAAAAAGAAAATTACATGCAATCCCAGAGGCCAGAGATTATTAGTGTCAACATATGGGCGTTTTCTTGCTGCAAAGGTGTGTATAGCTATGTAGTTGTGAAAATTATTTCTTCAAGTTGGCTTCAGTTTTATCTGGGTGGCCAAGGAATAAGGACACTGCTGTTTGAAAGGTGCTGCTTTGTTTAGGAGAAGAGCGAATTCTTTCTCTTCTCCAGTTCCAATCTGCATATGTATTACGGTGCGTAATCTTTGATGTAGAGTTGGAATTTACTTGTCTACATGCACATATAGTCCTCACCAAAACAAAGATGTATAATAGTTTGAATGTTCCTCTAAAGATCCGTTTGTTTTCTACTCAGTAACCCCTATTGACTGGAAGAGCGTCAAGAAGCCACTGTGCTGACTGCTCTGGCCACCCATTCATTAGCTTTGCGGTCCCAAACTTCAGGTAGATTTATACACTAATTTTTCTTTGCTATCTGATTTCTGTTGTTCATTCTTATCTCTGTCAAGGTCATCCACATTGTTAATCTTAGCAGTATTTTGTTCTTTCTCTTTTCAAACCACATATGTACTTTCATAGTACTCCCTGCCTGAATATACCACAATTCATTTTGCTGATGGATGTTTGGAAAATTTCCAGTTTTTGGCTCTTTGGAATAAAGATGCTATTTTGGCAAGGGCTGAGGCCTTTATTGTAGCTGCACCCTCTTTTAACATCCCCCTCTGCCCTCCCAACCTCCAGCACTGCCAGTCTCGAAGGACTCTGCAAAGATCTTCTCCCAGGCTAATAATCTCCATCTCACAGCCTATTTCCTAGACCTGAGCCGCAACACCAGCCGCAATGGATTTATTTTTGTCAAATTGGCTGTTCTGTTTTATTTTTTTCCCCTCTAAGAATTGGAAACCTCTCAACCTTAGAAGTCAAGTTCTCATAAGGCCCCGATCACAAAAGGGGTAGAAATTGGCACGCCAGGTGCAATGTCAGATTGAATGTCATGGTCAAAGGGGATTTCTCTAAATATGAATGAACATTCTCTAGGTCTTAAGGAAAAAAATTCATGTAAAATGAGAAAAGTGGTGTTCTGGGAGGCATAATCAGTTTTTGTATGTACAAAAGGGGCTGGAGGGGTGACATTTTAAAGACAATTCCAATAGTTCTGGCATAAGGAAGCAATAAGAGGAAGGAAGGAATGTGAGAGGCTTTGTGGGAGGATGAGGTCTGGGTTCAGGGAAACGTGGCCATGTGTGGGACTGTCAATGAGGGCTACGAAAGAGAAAATTTTGACACCAATGCTCTGGATCCAGATGGCTGGGACTACGTTTCTCATTTCGTTCACTTGGGTTTGGGGCAAGATGAAAGTGTGTAAAGAAACATGCTTTTAAAAACTATAGATGTCATGGGGAAATAGCGGTGTGTGGGTGAGCAGATGTGGATCCAGTTTAATGCGTAGTGGGATGAGAAAAAAAAAGTCCATTGAAGGATGGAGGTCTTGGGTCTTCTACATAATGAAGAGGGGCACATTTGGCGGTAGATGTCATGGCATATTATTTATCTGTGGTTCACAATAAGTTGCCTTCAACTGTAGCATTTCAAAATGATGATGCACTGATGACTTCAGACTCTGTAAGCCTGGTCCTCCAGCTTTGGGGCTTTCATAGGCCTGCACTCATCTCAAGGTTAGTCTGAGAATAGCTTTCTTTCAGACTCGTTCATGTGTTTAGAGTCAGGCTTCCACTCCCTGTGGCTTGTAACAGGAAGATTTGGCTTTTTATGAGCACTTTGGATCCTTGCTAGGTTGACATCTCCACGGGGTGGGTGACAACATGGCAGTACCATGGTAGAGGGTAAGAGAGAATGCCAACAGCAAAAGAGAAGTTAACCAGATGGAAGCTAGACTCTCAGAACTTCCTCATGGTAGAGGGCAAGAGAGAATGCCAACAGCAAAAGAGAACTTAACCAGATGGAAGCTAGACTCTCAGAACTTCCTCGTGGACAAAACTTTATATCAACCTATGCTATGTGCTTGTCTGAAAATCAATGGAAGGAGCTCTTGCAGGGGGCTAGGTAACATGGGGAGACACTGTGAGCCCCAGCATTTAAAGTCATATTTAGGGCCTAGTGAGCATATACTACAGACAAATTGAAATATTTATTGGTACCTATAACTTTGCAGTTAGAAAGTTCCAGAATATCAGAATTGCTTTCCTTTGAGAGGAGGCCATATGTCAGTGGAGGTGTTTTTGGCATTTACTAATGCACTCAGTAACTTGATTTGAGATGCGAACTGTGCAATACTGTATAATTTCACATACTTTTCTTGCAAAAATGTCTTACCTTTAATTAGACTCATTTAAAGCTGTTAAGACTCTTGTCAGAAATAATTTTTAAGTGGTTGTGTCAAGATAAAAACAGCAGTTGTCAAGGGAAGAAAACGGTAATTTGCGCATATGCTGTCTGGTTTGTGAGCAATTGGCTCTTTAAATGCTAGCTGAGCATTTGTACTTACAATTCCTTTACAGAAGCCACCTTGGCAGTCTGGAATTCAAGCTGTTGGAATGCTATTGTTTGTGGTAAATATTTGTCCTATGACTAGGGAATTAGATTTGGTTCCTACCCTGTAATATAGACAAAAGTATTGCTAAGAAGGGAAAGCATTTGAGCAATTGAGTTCACCAACTGGCTGAACTCATAACATGAGCAAGGCATTCTGGGTGATTACAGAGTAGAATAATAGCAATAATGAAGACCACTCGTTGGTGAAAGCAAATCAGGGGACTCTAAGCATTTGAAAAAACTTGAATTCTGCATGTGATCTTTTTAGGCTGCTCAGTTCTCTAGCAGACTCTTGTTGGAAAGGTGTGCTCTCACTTTGGCCTCTGTGGCAGGGTTCCTTTTTGGGGTCACTACTGAAATTTTGGGTCACATAATTTTTTGTTGGGAATATGTGTTGTAGAATGGTCAACATCCTGATGTCCACTCATGCAGTCTAGTAACTCTGCCTCCTCCAACTTGAAGACTAGTTTTGACAGCTAAATGTTTTCAGACATCATCCAGTGCACTCAGGGGGAGGGCTGGATTGAAAAACAATCAGCAAACAGTAGGATCCAAATTAGCATTTGAATTAGAGAAATCTGAATTATGAAGATGTAATATTATCTTATGTTTTGTGTAGTGTATGTAGATACGTTTGTGTGTACCTATCAGTATGTGTGAAGCTGTGTATGTAAGCCTGTGCATGTGAAAGCCAGAGGCCTATGTTAGGTGTCTTCCCTTCTTGCTCTCTACATTAATATTTGAGACGGAGTGTCGGCAGATGTTTCTGTCCTGCCTGGTCCAGCAATAAATACACAGAAACTATATTATTTGTGATACTATTTGGCCAATAGCTTAAGCATATTGCTGGCTTACTCCTATAACTAACCCATCTCCATTAATCTGTGCATCACCATGAGATCGTGGCCTACCAACAAAGTTCTGTCAGGCTCCAGCGCAGGCAACTGTCCCCGGTGGTGGCTACATGGCTTCTCCCTGACTCTGCCTTCTTTCTCCCAGCATTCAGTTTAGTTTTACTGCCTAGCTCTATTCTGCTAAACCACTGGCCAAAACAGATTTATTCATTAATCAATAAAAAGCAACACATAGATAGAAGCACTTAGCACACCAATGGAGTCTCTTACTGAATCTGAGGTCACTGATTCAGTTAGACTGGATTGCCAATGTCTTAGTTAGGGTTTCTATTGCTGTGAAGAGACCCCATGACCACAGCAGCTCTTATAAAGGAAAAATATTTATTTGAAGTGGCTTATATTTTCACAGGTTTAGTCCATTACCATTATGGTGCAACATGGTGGTGTGCAGGCAGATATAGTGCTGGAGAAGGAGCTGAGAGTTCTACATCTTGACCTACTGTCAATAAAGAGCAGTCTGAGTCACTGGGCATGGCTTGAGAGTATATGAGACCTCAAAACCCACCCCCACAGTGACACACTTCCTCCAACAAGGCCATACCTATTTCAACAAAGCCACACCTCCTAGTAGTGCCACTCCTGATGAACTTAAGGGGCCCAATTACATTCAAGCGACCACAGCTAACAAACCCCAGGAATCCCCTATCTCTACTTACCTGGCACTAGATTACAGGTATATGCTACATCCAACTTTTTACATAGGTGCTGTTGCATCCAAACCCAGGTCCTCACAATTTCAGGGCAGTATTTTATCTGCTAATCCATCCCCCAAGCCCTCTTACTTCTGTACACTGGGTTTGTATATTCGTTGTCTTTTTTCTTGGTCCCCTATAGTAAAATCCCATATGCTACATAAGATCATTGACTTTTCTGTTCATTTATTGACTGCTTACTATAAGCAAAATGATTTACCAAGACAATATGGAAGATACTGCAAAAAACAGATAGATATAAAGATTTTCATTCCTTATGGTGCTAGAGGGCATTAGGTTTGGAAATAGAGCATATATACACATACAGGCAAGTAGATTGCATTCTAGGAGGCATTAGGTTTTGGAGGAGACAGAGTTAGAATTTTATGGCACTATGCAAAAGAACAAAATCTCTTACACATTGAGCCTTTTCCAAGCCTCATGTAAGTGAGTCTTCTAAAGCTAAACTTTGAGTCGGATTCTCAGAGTTAAGTTAAATAGGGTGAGGTTGGCCTGAAGCATGTGTATGTATTGGGAATTGCAAGCAGATGTCTTGGAACACAACATCAGAGCAGATCGGGCCAGACGGGGGATTAGAAACTGAATCCAGAGTCAAAGGTCTTTAGAAAGAAGTAGCAAGATGGAGGAAAGAGGGACAGAAACGGCAAAGAGCATGGGAAGGCTCCAGAAACACTGGTAAGCAAGCCTGCTACCTCTGGAGAGAAAACTATCCATGACTTCCATGCTGCTAGACTAACTTGATGGGTTCAGTGATTTCCAATGGGAGCACGTGTTAGTTTGTTTTCCTGTTTCTGGGATAAACTACTCTGACAAAAGCAATTTAAAGGAGTAAGGGCTTATTCTAGCTCACAGTTCCAATTGCAGTCCAGAGTGCTGAGAAAGTCACATGACATCTGCAATCAAGAACAGATGACGAAGAACTTAATGAACGCTTGCTAGGCCTCAGCTCACTTTCTCCATGCTTGTAGAATCCAAACTCCCCTGTCCAAGAAAGGTGCCACCCACAGCAGGCAGAGTGTCCTGTTTCAATTGATGTAAGCAAGATAGCATCCCACAGACATGTCCCATAGACCCACCTATGGTCTGCCAGGCATTGTATGCTGCTAGTTTAGAACTCCAACCCACAGAATGGTGGCCACACTTAGGGTGGGTTTTCTCTTCTCAGCACAATTTATCAACTCTTTCACAGACATGCCTAGAGGCTTGTCTCTTTGGTGATTTTTTGATCTTGCCAAACTGACAACACTAACCACCATAGGAGGTACAGCAGTAACAGATTTTTCTCGTGTCATCCTGTGTTCGTCTACAGGACATATAATCTCTGCCCCTATTTCACTTAGTGTCATGATCTCTACTTCCCATTAAACACTCCCCACAGTAACTCATCGACCCCAACATACTCCAGCTATTACCCTGGAGCTCTTCTTTCTATCATTTTCATATTTAAAGAAACCGGAGATCATGAATAAGTAGAAAGTACTTAAAGATTTATCAAAGTTTGATAAGAAAAAAGCCAAGTTAATAATTGATTACTCACTACTGTAGCCCTCAGAGAAGTATCATCAGGCAGTTCATTCTACCATTATCAAATTCAAAGGTGTATAAAGGGTGCTTTCGAGGCTAGTCACCTGCTCTGCACAGATGCTGGCAGCTGGTCACAAGGTCTGTTTGTCTCACTTTCCGCTTCCCTCTTGATACATGTCTTCTTTATCTCCCATATTTGCTCACTGGCCTTTCTAGAATAAGTCGTTAGCATCTACGTCTTTCCCCTCTCACAAGGATGTTCAAGAAAAGCTCATCAGCTGGTGATGGAGACAGGAGTCTATTTTATGGAATTAAGGTGGCAGAGCTAAGTAGACATCCAGGCCTTTCCTCAGCAGTGCTCAGGGCTAATCTCTGTCCCCTGCCATGCTCTGTTCACTAAATCCAGAGACTTGGCAGCAGCCATTTGTTTTGTAACTTCATTCATAACAATTGAAGGTTACTCAAAGCATAGACCATGTGCCCATGAGATGCTACAAAATAAGAATAGCTTTATAACCAAATAAATGTGGGCAAGGATTCTTATGGTATTCTTCAACCTGGCCACAAGGAAGAACCCAAGCCATAGGAAATATGAGGGGGAGAAGAATCTGAGGGAACAGGATAGCCTAGATGGGGGAAGGACAGAGAGGGAGAGCAAGGACAGAGATATCTTGAATGAGGGAGCCATTATGGGGCTAGCAAGAAACCTGGCACTAGAGAAATTCCCAGGAATCCACAAAGATGACTCCAGCGAAGACCCTAAGCAATTGTGGAGAGGGTGCCCGAACTGGCCTTGGCCTGTAGTCAGATTGAATTGTAGTCAGATTGTAGAATATCTTAAATGTCACCATAGAACCTTCATCCAGCAATTGATGGAAGCACTGGGCTGAGTCCAGTCAAAGAGAAGAAGCAGTGATAATATGAACAAAGGAATCAAGACCATGGTGGGGCTACCCACTGAAACAGCTTACCTGATCTAATGGGAGCTCACCAACTCCAGCCAGTATAGGCCCAAACTAGGTCCTCTGAATGTGAGTGACAGTTGCATAGCTGGGGCAGACTGTGGGGCTATCCCTACTGCTTGTACTGGCTTTTTGGAGGAGCCCATTTTCTTTGGAGGGATACCTTGCTCAGCCTAGATATAGTGGGGAGGACCTTGGTCCTGCCTCAAAGCAATGTGCTAGACTTGGGTGACTTTCCATGAGAAGCCTTACCCTCTCTGAAGAGTGGATGGGGGATAGGATGGGGGAAGATGGAGTGAGCAAGTGGTAGGGAGGGAGTGGAAACTGGGATTTGTGTCTAAAAATGAGAAAAGATTTTTTTAAAATGAATAATTAAAAAAGAATATGAGGTTGGAGAGGAGGTGGAACGAGTATACATTATCATATCGTTCAAGTTATCAGGTTTTCTGAGGCTAACTTTCCCCTGAGTTTTCTTATTCTTGAGTAAACCCTCTACCACCAGTTTGGCTCAACTCATTTAAAATTCAATTTCTTGCACTTGTAACCAAAAAGACCTGTTAAATCAACATGTTCCAGCTGCTTGGAGGACCGAAAGATGCCCAAATTGAGAAAGACCCCAGCAATGTGGTAAATTTTCCCCTGAGTTCTCCTTGCTCAGAGCAGGGCCTGCTGGACGTCCCGACAGTGTGAGAGAAAGAGTAGGAAGCCTTCAGTGAACATCCTTTCATGAGCTGCATGCCTGTGCTGGTGAAACAAGAGGAGCTGAGCTCTGAGAATGGTGATTGGGCTTTGAATTACGAAGTTTATTGCGCACGCGCGCGCACACACACACACAATGTACTTCAGTTGGGTAAAACAGTACAGGTTAACAGTGATGCTTTTTAAAAATTATGTTTGTTTTAAGCACTTTTTCAAGTTATAAAAGGCTGTACATTCACAGAAGATCCAGTGCTTCTTCATGGCCACCTGGCATGGTGTATCGACTATGGGTCTCACCATGGTGGGCAGTGCAGAGGCTACCCACATTCAGTTCTGCACAGTTCCTCACTCTGTGGAGGCAGGGACAGAGAGGCATGCTGGACCACATCAGTATCTGTAGTTTCTTTTCACAGACTCTCCCCATAGTTTTCTTTGAGAAATTCAGTCAGTTCAACCTTCACACATCAGTACTTCATCTGTGTCTTTATTAAAGGCAGGAACTTAGATGTGAAACCTGCAAACCACAACAGTAATCAGGCTGGCAAGATGCATCCCCTGGTGCAATAGTGGCACAGATGTCTTGGGGCTAACCAGTGCTTTCTAATTGGATTTAAGGCCTGTTCCACCTGTGACCAGACAGGTCATAGATCCTTTGGGAGAACCTATTAAGATTACTCTGCTAAAGAGACATAGTAATAAACCATTTCCTAGTAATTTACAGTTATATCCACAGATCAGTGCATGTCTCAACTTGCATTAGAGAAGCTTCTTTTTTTTGGAGTAAATAGTGAGTAAACAGAGACCAGCAACTCATCAAGAATAAGATACTGTGGAGTAATCAGTCCTAAATGAAGAGTCTTTATCATATCTTTGCCCAAGGCTCAGGGTTCTTCATGGGAAATTGGAATAAAAAGATTGTAAGCATCAGAGGTGGTGACTGACTGAAAGCAAACAGTGTTTTTCAGACACAACAGGGCAGTTACACATACAAACTTGCAGCGGTTTGTGACAACATGCACAATACCTGGTAAAGCTCAAGCAATACAGAAACTCAGCATGAAGGGAGGAGGTGGGCACAAAGTCCCACCCCTAGCTGAGGAACTATTTGTAAGTGGAAACTACCAGGAGAGAGTAAGTTAGCTGTTTCAATGTGTGGCTCGGGGGAGGGTGACCACTCTCTATATCCTCAGAAGTACAGAAGCAGCACTTAATTGGATTCGATAGCTTATTTTAAAAAGGAGGAGGACACAATACTGGGTGGGCTTAGGTGTGGGGGAAGTTGAGAGAAGCAGTGGGTATGATAAAATACAATATATGAAATTTTAAAAGAATTAGAAAAAAAAGATAAATTATACCAAATGGTCAGGTTGGGTGTGGCAGGACCTTTTAAGAGGTCACTCCATTGAAATCATTAACAAGAGAGAGCTAAACCATTTGATTGAACTAAGCTAATTAGGAGTCTTATCCCAAACGTTCAACCTGCCAGACTCCCTCTGTGCCTCTCATGCATTAGAATCCCCTCCATTGCTCTTCATTTGCAGCTAGCTGGTCAAGGAAACGTGGGCCTGTTTCTGAAGAAGCCTTGGACGTAGGGAGTATTAGTGTGAACAGGCCACCTAAACTCGTTCCTGGGGGTGTAGGGGAGTCTGAGTTAAAGGGCAGTCAAACCCCGAGAGAAGGGGAAGAGAGAGGGCAGAGCTGCAGGGCTGGCTTGGCTGTGGATAAGATGTCAAAAGGGAATAAAGGTACCATCTGTTCTGAAGTCAGTCATCCTAAGGGACTAGGGTCAGCAGCAGATGGAGAATTGGGAGACCTTTGAAGCCCCCGAACTTGGTCCACATCACTTCCCTTCCTTAGTCCCTTTGTCTAGAGAGCAGAGATAATAATTGCTGTCCTACATTGCTCATGGGATTAGAGGGAGCATTCGATAAAAAATACACTGGAATGCTGTAAAAAGCCACAAATAATTCTGTAGCTAGATGTTAACTATCATGTTCAGCCATTGAGCTGAGAGACAATTTGTGGATCAAAAGGCAACTTTCCTGGGGGCCGTGTGCACACTCTAATACCTCGTTCTTCTCGGGGCTCTGAGTGTCACTATTTAAGGTTTGATTACTTTCCACTGTCAAAAGCTACTCGGCAACTTATGTTACTGTTTGGGGGAAACTGTGCTGTCAGCTGCTATGAACATGAACTTTGAAGTGATGTGGATATAGATTTCATTCTCTACGCTGCAGTTGACATCGGTATGGCCATGATGAAAGGCTTTAATTATAAGAGAAAGAGTTATTAAGAGAAAGGCACCTTCCAGACTCCAAATTATACTGTCTGCCACTGTCGACTGTAAAGTCAGGAGGCAGTGACAGCTTCGTGCCTGCTCTCCCACAGCCGAGAGTATAGTGGAGTTGTGCTCAACTTCCTTCCCAGCCTCTATGTCAGCTTCCTGAGGACAGGAGCAGGCTCTCAAATTTGCATGCAGAGGGAAAAATCTTCTCATTACTTACATGAGTTGTAGTCTCATTTAGGGCTCAAGCTTCTTTCTTGTCTACCAGTGAAGATTTCTTCATCAACATGTTCATCTGCTCTGGGAAAATGCCATGTACTTTATATTTGCTGTGCATGAACATGTGTGCATGCACACACACACATACACACACACATCCATTGTTTTCTTTTCTCCTACTTTCTTTTATTGATGTTTTAGGCTATCATGCAAACTAATTGGTTTCAATGTAGAACTTTCAGACACAGTTCTCACTCACTCCCCTCCCTGGACTCCTCGCCCCGTTCCTTTCTCCCTCTGATGGGTTCTCCTTTGTTCCCCAGTTAACTCTCTTTTTTGGTTTTCAGATGACATGTAATCTGTTACCCTACTGCCTACCTTCCTTCCTCTCATGATCCCCTTTTTATTTTCATAACCTGAACATCTGTGTGTGTGTGTGTGTGTGTGTGTGTGTGTGACACACACACACTCACTCACACCATACCAAAAAACATGCAATATGTGTCTTTCTAAATCTGGATAATTTCATTTGATACACTGAAAGATAAATATTGTATGTTTTCTCTCATTTCTGGACATTAACTCTGAATCTTCTGATGTGTGTGATCCATTTGCAATACCCATAGAAGTCAGAAATTTAGTAAGAGGCCTTTGTGGGGAGGCTATCAGGAGAGGAGAGAGAACACAGTATAAAAGACTAAATGGACTAATAGAACATTTTCTCCCCTCTTATTCTATACAATGCTTGAAGTATTATCTAGAGCAATAAAGCAAGAAGAGGAAATAGAAGGGATAAAATGGATACAGAAAGGATGCGAATAATTCAAAGAATCCTTATTTGTCGATATTATGATTTTATATATGGGACTCTAAATACCCAACCAGAACCCCTAATACCATATAAATACCTTTAGCAGAATACAAAACTAATATACAAAAGTCAGTAGTCTTGTTCTGTAAAAATAAGAACCATGCTGACAAGGAAATCATGAAAATAACCCCATTAACAAT
Organism: Bramus lutescens; assembly: GCA_001685075.1. NCBI lineage: Eukaryota > Metazoa > Chordata > Mammalia > Rodentia > Cricetidae > Bramus > Bramus lutescens. Next base: position 397,641 of record LOEQ01001035.1, read on the forward strand.
ATCAAAACAAACAAACAAATAACAATAACAACAAAATAACTAACATACAAAACCAATAAACAAAAATATCCTGGAATAAACCTAACCAAAGAAATAAACAAATCTCTAAGGTAAAAACTAAAACACGGAATAAAGCAGTTAAAGAAGACACTAGAGATGGAGATCCCTCTCATGCTCAGTTAATCAATATTTTGGAAATGCTTTTACTACCTAAATACCTACAGATTCGATATAATCCTATTCAAAGTTCCAATGCCATCTCCACAAAATTAGAAAAAGAATCTTAAAATGTATATGAAAGCACAAAAGACCATGAATAGCCAAAGAAATTTAGAACAAAAATAATAGTGTGGGCTAGGCATTGCCTCATCCGACTTGGTTACTATCTAGAGACAGAGTAAGAAAACCAGCATGGTGCTGGCAGAGAGATAAAGATGTTGATCAATGGAATAGGACAAAAGAGTCAGATTCAGACTAGTGCAGCTATATCTACCTGAGTTTTGACAGAGATGCCAGTAGTACACACTGGAGAAAATAGCCTCTTCAACAATGGTGCTGGAAAATCTGAATGTCTACTTGTTAAAAAAAAAGAACCTATATCTGTATTTTGTCTTACACAAAACATCTCCAGGTTGATCTAAAATCTTAGCACAAGACCCAAATAGCAAAACTACTAGAGGAAAAGTTGGGAAAGCACCTCAAAGTACAGAGCAAGACTATAGCTCTCTGAGCAGTGCTCCAGTTATACGGGAGTTAAAGTCAGTCATTGCCCAGCAGGACCTCCTAAAAGTAAAAGCATTTATAGCAAAGGAAACAATAAAGAGACAGCCTGGGGAATAGAAAAAATATTTTCTAGCTATGAAGCTACAGATAACTAATACCAAGAATATCTAATGAACTCAACTAAAAAGCAAGAAACAAAGACCCCGCTCAACAGAGGAGCCAAAGAAGCAGATAGGTGCTAAGGGATGAAGCACAGTGACCAAAGAACGCAGAAGCAAAAGTCCAGCTTCACTAGCCATTGGAGAAAGGCCGTCAATGCTGCGTTGGGGATCTTTGTCACCCTAGTCAGAATGGCACTGCCTAGGAAAACGAGTAACAGCAAACGCCGGTGAGGGTGTAGACAGCAATGAGTATTCACACTGCTGGGGTGATACAGACTCATCCAGCCACTACGGAAATGGGTATGGCTTCTCATAGAAAAATGAAAGCTAGATCCAGAACAGGACCAAGCTATCCCACTCGTGGGTTTTTACCTGAAGGATGTTGGGATGGTTTGAATAAAAATGGCCTCCATAGATAGGCTCACAGGGAGTGGAGCTATTGGGAAATGTGGCCTTTTAGGAGGAAGTGTGTCACTAGGGATGGGCTTTGAGGTTTCAAATGCTCAAGCCAGGCTCAGGGTCACTCTCTCTCTTCCTGCTGCCTGCCAACCCAATCGGAGAACTCTCAGTTACCTCTCCTGCACTGTGTGCTATTATGCTTCCTGCCATGATGTCAATGAACTAAACCTCTGAACTGTTTAGACGTTTTCCTTTAGAAGAGTCATCAAGGCCATGGTGTCTCTCCACAGCAATAGAAACCCCCATTAAGACAGATGCTAATTCAACCTACGACAGACGTACACACATCAGCAATTGGTGGAGCCCTGTTCACAATATCTCAGTTATAGAATCGACACATCCAACAACAGAGGCATGAGTGAAGAAAATGTGACATAGATAAGCAATGTCATTGCAATGTCTGTTAGCCGCAAAGAGGAACGAAGTTATGTTCTTGGAGGAGTCTGGGTGTGCAGCTGTAAATAACAGTGTTCAATGAAACACAAGTATCACCTGCGGTCTCACATTTGTGGTTCCCAGACTTTATACAGATGCATTAAATCATGTATATGTACATACGTGGCATGAAAGTAGAAAGCAAAGTGTATATAGGAATAGGAGGGACTAATGGAGGGGGAGGGGGGATAGGGAGGACTTGAGGTTTGAGAGGGAATATGCTCAAAGTACATTATGTGAAAACGCCCTTTTAATTCTTTTGTCTCCTTTAAAATTTGTCACATCTTCACATCCCTTTACCCATACCTTTATCAACTGGGAGGGTCTGATTATATCTATATCACTTCCTTTATCCACTTAAGAGTAGTTTTTGCATGAACTATATGAAAAGTTTTTCCTCTCTTTATATTCCTTGGAAAATGTTTTTGGAGAAGGGGAAAAAATCTGAGCGAAGCGTAGAGAGCTTGCTGTTGGCAGGGATAACGAAAGCAAAGGACATTAGGCTGTTTACATTCCTGACATCCCAGGCCTGATCATCATCCATCACTACACAGAAGTTCCCGCCAGCTTTTGCATCATGAACTGTGCTCCTTTGCTGCAGGCCCATGGGAACACACGTTGGCCCAGTGTCCCTGAGGCGATGCTGACGCACAGCCTTGCATGGGGAAGCAGTAGGCGCAGGGCCTCGTGATGTCACCAAGGAATCTCAACGCTTGGACAGCTGACAGCTTCTGCGTCTACATTTGCCAGCTACGCGCTGGAAGTCTGCAAGGGAATTCTGCTGCCAGAAAGGACATCTAGAGGGGGTCAAATTCAGCACAGAACAACACAGGGATCCCACCGTCACACCCCATAATTGTTATGGACACTAAAGAAAGTGAAGTGTTGAAAGGCTGTCACAGAATCTGTCACAGCAGGTGGACTGACAATCATTCCCCAATAAGGGACACCACACAGCTAGCTCTTCCTTCCAACATCCCACCAGGGACTTTTCTTCCAACCCTGACTTCCCGAAGCCCAGATGCTCACCCAGTGAAAACTCTAGGGGGAGCTATTTTGTTTGCAATGTAGCCTGTGATCTGTCTTTTCAAGTAAGCAAGATGTTATTAAAACTGCAAGTTTCTCTTAGAGAAAAAATTGCTTATGAACTTCTTATGGGGACAGCTCTGGCCATCGTGTTGGAAGCCATTTGCTGTTCACTGGTGCAAAACCTAGGAAGTGATGTCCACGGTGTCAGTTGTATCAGTCGAGTGTGTGGGTATATTAGGGGTAAGAAAAGAAGCTCAGGCTTGAAAGCTAAGCAAACCTGCACTTGGATTCCAGCTCAGCTTGTAGCTGTGTGACTGTAAAATCTGAATATGAAATGCTTCCTGTCTATCTCTGTCTGTTTTCTACACAAAACGAGGCAAAGCATCCCTTCCAGCCCAGGCTCTTACCACCATAATGTGCTGCTAAGTGTGTGGGTCCAGGCGCTTGCACTCTGATCCCCGTGAAACCGAGTCAAAGTCCATTCTTCTTCCCTTGTCTTTTTCTGTAAGTTATTTTGAATACAGTGATGAAAAGCTAAGCAGTGAGCCGGGGGAGGCAACTGGGCAATGGGCTTCATAACATGGTAATAGAAACCTGTGTTCTCCACAGCTCTTATTTGGATTTAATTTGACACCTGCAAACTGACGACTTGTATGTGCTCAAAAGCTATTTCCACTCCCCACTCTTTCTTGAGACTGTGAGATAATATACCCACTTACATTCCTGTGTGGATTTTGCCCCAGTAATCACCTTCTTGCTTTCTACATGGACAATTAGGCTCACCAAAGAGGGCACATACTCTGTAGCAGTGCTGGGAACCCCCTTCCTGGTTCCTATCACTGATGGGATGGCTGCAGGATGGAACTTCCACAGAGCAGTGCTTGATGCTGCTGGGAAATATATTTGTGTCCGAGCACAGGTCAGGAAGAAAATAACGACAAGATGTCACTTGCTTCTCTGGAGTGGTCTGGGCAGTGGTTTGTGAAGGTTCCTGAACAAAAGCGTCTATTTCCCAGCACATCAAGGATCTGCATCTGAGGCAGGCTGGGAAGTGTTCTGTCTTATTCAGAGTCTTCTGCTCAGGTCAAGGCTCCCTCAGAATGCTACAAGGTACAGAAAGCCTGTTTCAAAGCATGCAGCAAAGATTGCTCTGGAGTCTGTTTTATAAATCACAAGTGGAGCTGACTCCTAGGCCAGGAGAGTTGTTGCTAGTTAATGCATACGTGGAAGAAAGACAGGGGGAAGCAAGGATCCACAAGAACAGGGAAATAATTTGCTTGGTCCTCATCTTTGGCTGTTTGGATTGAACAATCATAACGAGGAGCTATATCCTCTCAGGATATTACCTCAGAGTTTTTCTAAAGCCTTTCTAAGAGCTCTCGCCCTTAATTCTTCTCTGTAGTCACATTTATACAAGCGGATTGTATTTGATATTATCCTGGCAATTCTTTAACAAAGGACTCTTGGTTCTTCAATGATGGTAGCATTTAAGTTACTTCAAGCCCAGTGTTAGAACACTTGTCGTATTTGGAAGTAGTCTTAGAATAAAGCTGGAACGAAACTTGGGGGCGATTACTTCAGTTCCCTTATTATAAAGGTGACCAGGTGATCACATATGACACAGATTGCCCAGGGTAACACAGTGACTAGATTCCGGGCTGTCTGGAGAACTTCTGTTTTGCATTTCTTTTTAAAAATAAATAATATTTTTATTAATTCTGTGGGAGTTTAATACTTTCATACAATGTATTCTTTATCACATTTACTCATCTCTCCTCCCCTAATTTCTCTCAGACCCACTCTCTAACCACCTCCCAGATTCATGTCTCCTTAAAATATACCCCACAAAGCCCAGTTTGTGCTGATCATATATTCATATGGGTATGGGGCCATTCAGCTGAAGTGCAGGCAACCTACTAGAGGCTGCACCCTTAAGAAACTGACTTTCCTTCTCCCAGAAGCCATCAACTATCAGTACCTCCTCATCCAGAGGGGTTCATGAGGTCACCCCAAGTCAATGTCAGGACCCTGGCTTGATCTCATGAATGACTTATGTGAGCATCCAGTAGCTCTGTGTGTTTGTGAGGGCAGTGGTCCTGTTTTCCTCCAGTCCTCTCTGATCTTTGGCTCTTACTATCTTCCTGTCCCCTTTCCATGGTGGTCCCAAGCCTTCAGGGGAAGGATGTGTATGGCTGTGCTGATGTAGGAGGGTCATCTGTCTATGTGTTACTTTCATTGGTTAATAGATATGGGTTAATCAAGATTAGAGAGTTAGCCAAGAAGAGGCTAGATA
>LOEQ01001035.1:407507-426242 GCA_001685075.1 Bramus lutescens
CAGGGCCCGCTCCCCCTAGTCACTACAGATTGGCGCCCAACGTGGTTACTACATCTGACCCTCACATGTTCACATGTGTTCTGTGGTAAATTGCACACCAACATTCACAAATACACAAATATGTGCTTACACCCCTTACCTACACACACACACACACACACCCCACCACACCCATACCCACACACCTCGATGCCACCCATCTCTCCTTTTCTCTCTCTCTGTCACACACACACACACACACACACACATCCCTCCATGAGCCCATCTCTCTCTCTCTCTCTCTCTCTCTCTCTCTCTCTCTCTCNCACACACACACACACACATCATACACATGCATCTGTAATAAATCCTTCATACCTGGGAAGTTTGTTGCATTATAAAATAAAGATAAATGCATTCAATAAAAATAAAGCATCTGTTAGACAAAAAGGCACTGTTGGGTAAATGGAGCCCTGGAAAATAATAAAATGGTTCTTTCTCCTCATGACCCAACTCTCCACCCCTCAGTTTCACACATCACCTTTAGGGACAGGTGAACACTTGGTCTCTCACACCCACAGCTTCCTTTGTAGTGAACTCTACTAGCTTTTATTGCAGCATTCTGTTCACACGATGCACAGCATTTGAGTTAAAAGAAGCATGAGCAGCTTCAATTACATCTCAAGTTTTTAGGGAGCTTTGCTCTTAAATGCTGGGAGTGTAAACTGTCTTGTAGCAAATTTCACGAACCCACAGACGTTACTGTAAATAAAGTGAGCTCTCAAGTCAATGACTTGAACCTGCACTGGGAGATCAACTTTCACAGCAGATTGTCAGTTTTATCTCATAAACTCAGATGAGCGGTTAGCGTTTTCTGTTTGGTCTTTGAAGCTGGAGTGTTCTCTTTGCTCCATCATGTCCATCAGAAAGGAGACTCTTCTTCTCATCTGGGCTTCCGCATTTCTCTTTAGGCAATCAACACCTCGCCCCGTCTCTGGGTGTCATTTCTTTGTTGTTATTCACATACATCAACTTCTGAGTGTTTTTTTCTAAAACTCTAGGGGCTCACAGGTTAAACTGTGAGCAGTTATTGATGATATTAAATAACACCTTGTGAAGCCACTCTNNNNCAGTGTGGCTTCCCGTCATATCTGGAGGAAAATGCCATTAGTATTTCTGCCCCGTTACTTGTTTGAGCAGGAGATAAAAAGAGTGCGTATGTGTATGTGTGTGTGTGTGTGTGCATGTGCGTGTGTGTGTGTGTGTGTGAGAGAGAGAGAGAGAGAGAGAGGGTAGGGGGATAGAGGGAGGGGAGAGGGAGAGAGAGAGGCAGAATTAGAAGCAGAGAGATAACAGAAAAATTTAGTTTAGAAACATTTAGGTTTGAAGAATACGATCTAGGTGAAAAACAAAAGCTAATTTCAAAACCTTCTCTCATATACATTATCAAGAGGCATTTGAATCTAAATGCAATGTGTTTGTCAAAGAATCCCCACTATTGCCTTATATTTTTTGAACTAAAACTTTGAAACTACCCAATTTTCCAAATATGTGGAAAGTTGAGAGAAACCACGGTGCAGTGCAGTGGTTCTCAACTTTCCAAATTCTGCGACCCTTCAATATCGTTTATGTTGTGGTGACCCCCAACCATAAAATTATTTTCATTGCTACTTTGTAACTGCAGTTTTGTTACTGTTACAAACTGTAATGTAAATATCTGTGTTTTCCGATGGTCTCAGGCGACCCCTGTGAAAGGGTCATTTGATGTCCTCTAAGGGGCCGCCACTCAGAAGTTGAGAACCCCTGGTATAGTGTAATATTTTTCTCTCAAAAGAAAGCATTTCACTTACTCTTGGGCCTGCTTACAGATTTAGAAGGTGAGTCCATGACCATCAGGGTGGAAAACAGACAAGTAAGATGCTGAACTAGTAGCCGAGAGCTTTACATCCTGTCTGTAAGCGTTCAAGCACATGTGCCATATGAGGGCTGTTCTCAGCCAAACCACCACAGGCCTCAACAGTTCTACAAACGAGAGAGTAGAAATTGACATTTTACACTGGATTGATGAAAACTCTTGGAGTGCGCAGGACGTCTCTCAGAAACACTTCTCTTTACATCTCGTCAGTGGCCTGTGCATCTGTAATGAAAATGTATAATTTCCCCAGCCACTCCCACTCTGTCACCTCGGTGCTCTTGCTCGCACTACAAAGTGCTCATGACAGCTGTGAGTGGCTCAGCCCCTTCGGCCACATCTCTGTCTGGTGAGGTCTTCCTCATGGTTCGTTTCACTTGAACTCATCTACGGAGAAAAGAAAATATGCTCAGATGCACAACAAAACTGAGGATCCCAACAAGCACATCCGCTGTCCTATTTTCATTGCTTCATCTTGCCCTCTCTTTTCTCCATCTTTCTCTTCTTCTTTGGCTCTCTCCCACATAGAAATTTATAAAATTTGGCATGCTATAATGTATTTCAAAATTATTTTCATTAAATGGTTACTATCAGCATTCATCATTATGGTCAATACACACACACACACACAAGTTGATGTAAGTATAGCTTGACGTATGTTCATATTAATTGCACAAAATATACAAAACAGGGAAACATTTTGGTTCCAAAGGGCTTGTGCCCATAGGTTGAGAAGTACTGCTGCACTGTAATCTTATATAGTATTTAAGAAGGATGAAACTGACTTACCTATTCGGGAAATAGGATCGAAAGTAACCACGCCAATTACACTAGTGCTCTTCTAATAGACTCATGTTTCCAGTGACCCAGTGGCATTCATGTCCCAGTCACATCCAAATAAAAACATGCAGACTCTAGCAAGTCGTTACCAACCTGCAGGACTTGAGGGTAATTGACAGAAGGAATTTACAGCTACATGGGTATATGCCTGCATTTAAAAAATATGAGAAGTTTTGTATAAAGAGCTTAAGGTGTACAGAGACAAAATAATATGTGATAAAGTTCTCTAATTTTTCAATTTTCAGTTTCACAGGACTCCTCATGGAGAAATTAAGAGACTTTCCCAATGACTACAGCTCTCTAGAATGAGAGGTGAGTGTGGATCTGTGCCGTGACTTGCATGTGGCAATCTTGTATGGTGTTTCCTCACTCAGACTGATCCCTATATTAGAAATATATTTTCCCCTATATTTCTTTCCCTCAGAAAGAAAGACATGCAAAATCATTAATACCCAAGAAGAAGCTTCTTCTTCTTCTTCTCCTTCTTCATTTTTGTTTTCTGTTTTGTTCCTTTATTTTGTTTGACTTTGGGTTTTTGTTTTAAATTTGGTTTTGTTTGGGGAGAGGTTGCAAGGGCAGAGGGAAGATTCTAGGAGATGGGGAGATGAATGGGATCGGAGTGCATGATGTGAAATCCACAAAGAATCAATAAAAGTAAAAGAATAAATAAAACATAAGTATAAAACATGCCCCCCACAAAGAATTCGGAACTTACATTTTAGAGGTTTAGATTTTGCTTTTCTTCAACACATACACACAACACACACACACCCCGTAGCGAGTGGAAATTCAAATCAACCGATGGGTAGTCCAATCCAATCAATTACTGAATTAAAAAGTGGATGGAGGACAGAGCTATTGATGCTGTCTTTCTAGTAGTCTGATCACCAAGACCCGGGAGAAGCCTACATGGCTCATCTGGTACAACAAAGGTACTCACTGTGGTGTTTCCATGAGTCAAGTTCACAAGACCATTTCTTCAAGTAGACTGGTAATTGTCCTCTGTTCGTTCTACTGTTCTGTATCTTTTTATTATTGCTATTGTTTGCAGTGCTGAGGATCAAACCTAGAACCTCTTCATCCTAGGCAACTGCTCCAATGCAGAACTACCTCCCCACCCATTGTTTCCATTTTCATTTTCTTTTGGTGACAGGGTCAATCTGTGTATCTCAGATTGGCTTCAAGCTTGCAATCCCCCAGCCTGAACCCTCAGAGTGCTGGAATTATAGGTATACACCAGATGAATAGCTGTTCTACTTTTTCGTTTGGCCTCCTTCCCTTTCTTTCTGTCCACTTACAGATGATCTAGAGAAGACCCTGGCATGTGGTCATCCCTGGCCATGCTGGTGAGTGGCTCACCCACTGTGTTCTCTTCACATGGCATACAGTTATGCTTACTAAATTGATGTTGTTTCCAGTTGGGAAGGATGTGACCTGGATTGAAAGGGACTAAATAATGCCAGACAGAAAGGAGAGTGTCAGAGAGCAGTTGGTTCCGAGGTAAATTGTGATGCCATTTTCTCTACTGTCACCACTATCATTGTCCCTGGGGTTATCTTCTCTGATGGTTAATCTTGGTGGTCAACCTGACACACTTGGAGAAAGGGAACATCAACCGGTGAATTCCATCCATAGGATTGACCTGTAGGACATCTGTAGCACATTTTCTTGCTTGCTACTTTATGGGAGTGCCTAGCTACTGTGGGTGGTGGTAATCCTTAGGTAGGGGGTCCTGGGCTGTGTATAAAGACACAGGAGCAGGAGCTAGACAGTTCGTGACCTGGCAGTGTATACCAAATACATTCTTTTCTCCCCAAGATGCTTTTGGTCACACACAGTAGTTACCAGAGCAAGAGGAAGCAAGCCAGGATACCTTCAAAACTACCAGTTACTTGTCATTTTGATGGTTAATCTTGGTTGTCTACTTCATGAGATTTAGAATCACCATGGAAACAAATCTCTGTGTCTCTCTGAAGAGATTGTCTGGTTATTAGACTAGGTGGTATGGAAAGACACACCCTAGATGAAGGAAGAACAGTTCCACAGGATGGGTCCAGGGCTGAGGAAGAAGGAAACAGTGAGCTGAGTATCATGATCATCACTTTTATGTTTCCTAATGGTGAATACATATGACCGCCACTTCCTGCCACCATACATTGCCTGCCATGGTGGAGTGTAACTCCTGAAACTGTAAGACAAAAGTCCTTCTTCTTTGAAGTTTCTTCTTGTAATTGTAAGTAATACAGACATTGACTAGGAGCCAGGAGCCAGGAGCCAGGAGCCAGGTCCTAAGGTGGGTTTAATATTTTACTTACAACCTACTGGGGTGGTGCTATTATTCCAATTTGCATATATGAAGATTTAAGTCCATAAAGCTTAAGAAATTTATTCAAGGTCACATTGGCTAAGAATTGTCTTTCTTGTTTCTGAGGAAAATGGTCTACTGTTAGGATTCACTGTCTGGGCAGGCAAACAGACTGTTATGGTATAATAAGGAGGTGGTCACAGAGTGAATTCTCCCGACAAGCCTTTCCCTCAGTTTATACAGCTTATTAGTTTACAGGAGACCCTTTGGCTCTTTTGAAAGCATGTATTGATTTCGTTGTGTGAGAAGATTTACAGACACACTTTGTCAACCGCAGATGCCATTGAAACCGCCCCTGCTTTGGCATGGACAGGAAGGATGCTTGTGAAAGGAAGGCCAAGTAATGTCATCATTTGGCCTCATTTGTGAAATGAATGGCTGTGCTCCTGACACAGAGAAAGATGCCCAAAGCCGTCTGAAAGATGAAAGGGATAAACTTGAAGCAGGATTGCTGCGAGATCACAACCTAAGCATCTAAAATGTTAGTTTAGATAAAAGGACAGCGGCGACCTGCCAGACGCTTCACACTGGAATGGATCATTAGAATTTTAACACCGTGTAAAGAAACTTTCTTTGCTCAAATCTTGGGAATTACTGCGTGCTACAGGAGAGAAAGTTTTCATACCTTTTGGCCATGGATATGGATATTACGTAGTGACTCTGATGTTTTCATTTTGTCAGGCCTTGCTCTCTGGATATGCATGTTTGTTGTATTTTATAGTAAAAAATCCTTTTTAAAGCTCTAGGCTGATTACAGTATAAATAGTAAGATTGTCCTAACTTAAGTAGGCCATTAAAATAACATCCAGTCATTAGCTGCATCAGAAACAAAGGAGCACAGTATATCGGCACTCCATCTCAGGTATCAGCCTGTGGTGGGGATTTTGTTCCTCCCCAGTCTGAAGCAGCTGTTAGTCTGAGTAACTAGGTTATAAATACAGAAGGATCAAGTGCTATCCTTTAGTCATACCCAGAAGGAATATTTCCTGCAAACTTCTACTAATGTCACCAATCAGATTAGGAAATTATAAGGATGGATTTTTCCAGGGGTGATCAGCTGCTGTGTAGTGCATGGTGAAATATAATAATTATGTTGAAATGTTGTCATTTCATACAGTGCTTTCCATAAATGTTTATGCTCCACATAACCTTGAAAGTTGCCTATTGTGGTCTATACTAATAGTGCCAAAAATCTTGATGTCTATAAAATAATTTAAACTGTAATTTTAAAGTTAAGTAAGAATAATTATATAAAACATGTGTGTATGATGGTGGTATCATACCAAAGAGTTAAAGATTTTTGGATGAGTCTGAAGGAGTTTGATTTTTCTCATTGCTTTGCCTCCCTTCTGGAAGCTGCCATAGCGTGCCTCCCTTTGGTAGCACATCTACTGAGCCATCCTTTGGACATGGAAAACTAACAAACACAGGGGATCTCCTGCACTCACTCTGGTCATAAACAGTGTGAGGTGTGAAGTTACATGTGTAATACAGTGGAATTCCTGTTTCCAATCCTACCTGGTATGTAAGAGTGGAAAAGGCAAGAGAACAACGACAGCATCTTGTGATACTAGGAATGGATTTCAAAAACATTCGTTCTTTGTGAACTGAGAGTGTTTTTACCTGCCCATTTCCCACAGAGTGCACTCTCTGCTCTTTCCCATCTCACCTTTGACCCTGCTGATTCTGAATTCTGGAATAGGAATCAAACTCAAGATTTCCAAGAATTCAGTTCTCTAGAGAAGAAATGAGAATGACCAAAACAAAAGTCTGCATTTGTGGGACTGGGATGTTGGCTAGAAGGTAAGATGTTTGCCAAATGATCATGAGGTCCAGAGTTCATATCCCCAGAACCCATATAAAAGCCAGGCAGGCTTGGAGGCTGCCTTTAATATAGCCGATGAGAAGCACAGACAAGGGATCCCTGGTACAGGGGGTTAGCTAGACTACAAAAAGCAGCCAGCTCCAGGCTCAGTGAGACTCAGTGGAAAGTCAATCTGTGGTTGCCATATACATGTGTACATGCTCTTGTGTACGCATGTACACATGTGGACTCACCCATAACCATACCCACCATATACATACATGCATACACCAAAAAAATCGTATCTTTCAGAACTTTGGAAATGAAGTGGGTATTAACAGCAATGACTTTGGTAAGAAGAGCAAGATTTTGTAGTGTTTGAAAACTTGCCACAATGTCACCCACTTGCCTAAACCAAGTGAATCTTGAAAAACACTGTCTCTGCGACTGTGATGTCTGTGAAAACCTGTAGCCAATCAGTCACTGGGAGTGAACATGGCTTTGGAGTCTCACTAGGGCCAATCCCCATAGCAGGTTGGTTGTTCGACCTGTCTGGAAGCCTCAGGAAGAGCTGGCATAGTTAGGGCTTGTTTATTTTGGTCTGATATAGAGCTCATACTACATAGATAGTATCTCCAAGGCATCAGTCATTAAAAATAAAACCCAGAGGCTGGAGAGATGGTTCTGAAGTTAAAAAACTTACTGTTCTTGGAAAAGATCCAGGTTCTGTTCCCAGCACTCACATAACTCCAGTTATCAGATTTGACACCCTCTTCTTCTCTCTGCAGACACCAAGCATGCATGTGGTACATATACATACATACATGCAGATAAGTATTAACACAAATGAGATTAAAATATCTTAAAAAAACTAACCAAACCAAAAAAAATTGAAGACATTTATCAGCAGTTGTTTGACAACACAGCTCTCTGAAGCACAATTATCAATTGAAACCATCAAAAAGCTGACCCACAAACCAGACCCAAACAGAAAACCAACCCCAAATCAAAACAAACACTCCTTCCCCCAAATCTTAAAAACTGTGGAATTGGCTGCTGGTAGGGCCATTAAATGGCTCTGACTCATTCTTGGACTCTAAAAGGTTCCAGAAATTCCAATGAAAGTCTAATAAGTCACAGAACAGTTTTAATTAGGTTGTAGTTCGAATCTGAAATAGCTCCACAGGCTTCTATGTTTGAACACTTGGTCCCCAGCTTGTGGTGCTTGTTTGAGAAGCCATGGAGCCTTTCAGATATGGCCTAGCTAGTAAAAGTAGGTCCCTAAGGATGAGCCTTAGAAGGTTATCCTTGGCCTGTAGTTACTGTCTGGCTCTCTGCTTCCTAAATCACTATGATGTGATTAGCCTCCACTGTATAGTGCCACAGCCATGAATTGACCCGCTTTGCCATTCACTGAGGGTATTTGAAAGGGTGAGTCCAAAGAAATCTTTTCCTGCTTGTTTCTGTCAGGCTTTGTGATCACAGTGGTATAAAAGTAAGTAATACAATTAATAAATGAGTTCAACTAGGTTGCAGGATAGAAGATCAACAGCACCTAAGTGTCATTTATATCGAAAATGAAATCACTAAAGCCATTTAACATGGAAAACATCAAGAAGAATAACATTTTTAGACACAAATTTAATCTAAGGATTGTGGAGGGCTGGACTAGGAAGGTCAAATGGGGATTGGAGAGAGAAGAAGAAGGCAAGGGAAGGAGTACAGGAAGGGACAACTCAAACCAAGGGACATTTGAGAGGGCATGTGGGAATCCAATACAGTAGAAGCTTCTTAAAATGTATACATACATGAAGATAATCGAAATGAAATTGCTAAATAACAAGGGAAATGAAAACCCAGCTGGACATCTCTAATCATGAAATGAAGTGCCCAACACTGGGAATGAGTTAAATCTAATCGAGTTGTTGGCTAAAGGGGTCCTAATGGAACCCCCAAACAACTCAGGTTATTGCTGAGGCTTTTGGTTGCTCTCTGCAAACTGCCAGTAAGGCCCTATTGCAGAAGACAACAGCTCCACAAACTCATTGAACGTAGAGATGCTGAGCTGGTCCCTACACAGAGCTTTCACTCCTACAGATTAGTGTTTCTAGTGCTGGAAGGTATTCAATTCAGACCCTGGCTGCTGTAGGACCACAGACCCTGACATGGCCCTCAGCATCAGCTGGGCCCAGATGACACCATGACCCCGGTTGGCAGCACAGTCCACTCATATCCGTATGGCCCCAGCAGCAGCATGGATCGTTGACCCAGGTACAGGTGAAGGAGGTAGCCCAGGCCACTGGAATCAGCATAATGTTCAACAGCACCAGGAGCAATGGACACAGACCATGGCTACTGTAGGACCAGGGACCCCATATGGCCTTTGGAAGTAGCCTGGCCTGGACAACATCATCATGACACCAGGTGGCAAGCAGATCTGCCCCTTAGTCTACTTCTCACCGCCATCACCAGGGATGAGGTGGCAGGCAGGCCCCCAACATCCACCAGCTCCTCACCATCATCATGCCTTCCTTTCTGCATCTTCCCATATCACACGAACCATTCTGTTTCTCTATTACTTCCAATTCTCCACTACATATTTCCTTATTGTAGTAAGGCACATATGCCCGGTGCCACAAGGCACTGGGTGCGTCCCTGGCTGTCTTCTTGCCAGCCGGAGCCTGGAGGACCCTGCCTGGCTGTCTTCCTGCTGACCAGGGCCTGGAGGACCCCAGGTGGCTTTGACAAAGAGTTTTTCCTCCAAAGAGGGTACACAAATATACAAAAGGCACATAACATGCTCAACACAAGTAGTCATCTGGGAAGCATAAGTTGAAACTATCTAAGCTATCGTTTGATGCCTATCAGGACTGTTAGAATAAAAAAGGCAGTAGCAAGTGTTTGGAAGGATGTAAAGTAAAAAGAACTCTCACACATCGCTGGTAGAATTACAAAACAACAGTAGACCAGTGGTTCTCAACCTATGGGTCCTAACCCCTTTGGATTACATATTAGACATTTCCATTGCAATTCATAGCAGTAGTGAAATTTCAGTTATGAAGTAGAAACAAAATAATTTTATGGTTGGGGATCACTACAGCATGAGGAACTGTGTTACAGGGTCCCAGCATTAGGAAGGTTGAGAACCACTGATGAATTCACTTAGAAGAGAATTTTGATAGTTCTTCAAGCTAGAGGTCTCATACAGCCCAGACATTCTAATTGTATGCATTTACTTTGGAAATTGAAAATAAATATTCACACTCCCAAATTTTTAAATGAATGTTCATGGTAACTAAAAGGCGAGCATGACTTATCATTAAATGGATGGATAAAACGACCTTGAAATGGTATGCTAAATGAAAGACATCTTCCAGGGAAGGCTACGTATTGCAGCAGATATGGTATGGACTACCCAAGATAGATGCCAGTGGAAATGGAGATAAGCTAGGTGTTACCGGGGATGAGGTAGAAGACGAGGTGGGTTAATGGATATGGGGATTCTTTCAGAGGTGTTTAAAAGTTCTAGAATGAGTGAGAAAGATGGACTACTGAGTAAAAGCATTTATGCAAACATGAGGATCTGAACGAGGAATCTGTGTTTTTAAAAATCTGGGCTTGGCTGCATGCATAATTGCAACCCCAGTGCTGTGGGGAGGCATCTGGAAGGTCCCTGGCACTTGCTGGTCACCAGCTTAGCTCTGGATTTAGTGAGAAATCTTGTCTCAAGGGAATTAAGGTGGAGAGTGAGAGAGCAGGACATGTGATGTCCTTTCTGGCCCTGGACTGTGCACACATCCATGTACACACACACACACACACCCTGGAATTGATGGTAATAGTTGTGCAACTTTGCGAATGCTGATACACTGAATTGTATACTAGAGAAAGATTCTTCAGTGGCAGAAGATAAAAGCGTTTTCTATCCATTTGTTCCCAAGCAGCGCTCTCAGGATTGTTGTGGAAGGATGACTCAGCAGAAATCAATATTTTATAATTTACTTTTAAAAGGGAGCCAAGCCATTTTTGTGATACTGCAAACATATTACATGAGCCACAATCACTACACATCACTGTTACAAACTACATCATCGAAACAGGTTTCTTCCCAAACACCATATGGAGATAGGATTCACTCATAAGTATAGCCAAAATGTTTTGGTATTATATGCAGAGCTTGGGTTGGCAGAGACAGAGATGCGGAAAGCATGGCAGATCAACACAGGCCTGTCTACTTTCTACTTCATCAACAACAGTAAAAGGCCCTTCTTAGATCCTTAACTGTCCAGCCTGGTGCTCTCTCCTGATTACTTGTAACAAATAATGGTTCAGCTGCCAAGTGCTGCTAATTACTTTAGACTGTGAAATTTCACTGTGATTAAATTAATTAAAATCTGTCTCCCTGGCATCCTAAATAAAACACCTAGAGTTTAAGCAATCCTTACTTAAATTGGAGAGTGTCTTAAAAGGGAATTGGTGACTCCTGAAAAAGAACATTAAACTCCCAGCTCAGTGTCAATAAAAGATGCTGAACAACTAGAGAGTTGAGCCTTTTGTCAATTGAAATGGTTTCGGTCTCAAGCGGCCAGCCACAGATTTTTGCTGTGATTGTTTGGTCTATTTCTTTTCGGGTAAACATCTTACTTAACCTTCACATTTGATTTTTACTACTAATGTTAAAATATTTCCATACCTTTGACTTCAGGGGGATATATTACAGAAAGACAGTCCGGATGAGCTGATTTCCATTGCTGTTAGAAACAGCAAGATGCATTAAAAGGGAGAGAATGCATATTAAGTCTCAGGTTTGAACTTCAAGATTCTAATTTATATATTCATATGCACATTCATATTTTTACTATTTGCTTGGTGACTTAAGTATCTCAGGCTTGTATGAGGGTGATATAAGCAATGCGGCACACATGATGAAGTGGAATGGTAAAAGTGGATTGTGATTTAAATGTTCCCTGAGAACAAATGATGTGTACTGCTCATTGATAGACTGACAAGCCATTTCAGGAAGAAGTTGAGCAATAGATCAAGCATAATTCTTCCTCCCTGGTGAACCTCTTCGGGCCATTTGAGGTATACATACATTGAATATATTATATNTAATATATTATATTATATTTATCACTGTCATAAGCAAATAAAAGATCTGAAGATTATTTCCAAATAAGATGGAAAGATGTAGTCTGATTTCTGATCATTGGGAAAGTCCTCAGCAGGAAAGCAAATGGGTAGGAAATTGGGATTGTCTCAATTTTAGAATAACTAACTCTGAAATAGAAATACAGTTTGAGACCTGGATCAGAATCTACTTGACCTTAGAGTTTAGGAGACTAACTACTGGCTTATCTAGGTGGTAGATCCCCAGACTGCATGAATGCCTTGGAGTACTGTCATGCCAATCAATAATGGACTAGGACTAAGATTCCTATGAAACCCATAGGTAGAGAGTGCTAGTCTGGCTCTAAGATGCTCCCCAGAGATCCCAGCTGTCTGTGCGCACCCTCACCCTGGTGATATATATACTTCCTTATGTTGTATGAGGCTGAAATTTCTAAAAATAAAATATGATAGGAGTGTTAGTGTATGCTTATGAAGTTAGGTCTTACAATCCATTATGACTATTGCATTGCCATCTTGGGTTACTTCCTCTGGAACAGTTCCAACTTGGTGGTCATCTGAGTGAGCCATCTTGGAGCCACCAAGTCCATTATACCTTCAGTTGACCAGAACCTTCTAACCTGAGGCTCTGAGTAGACCTTGTAATGCAGCATCAGAGTATTTCTTGAGTGTGGTACTATAGGAGGCAATATACGCTATTTTTGTTTTAAGGTAACTCTGGATAATTACATAGCAATAAATTACTGTGTGGAAGGTGATCCAAGGAGCCTCCAGCGAGGGAGAGAGGCACATGAGTCAGAGAGAGGAGACCTCAGTACAGGCCATGCTAGGGAGTTTTAGCTATGGTGTGGACAACTGGGCCCATTCCCCTGGCAATGCACTGGGGCTTGCTTAGTATGTACGTGAGAACCATCTTACCACAGAAGGGAAAACTGTCTCCCATTTGTCTGGGAGCTTCTGTGGTGTCCTTAAATCCTCTACACTTGATGGTCACCTTGCCCTTGGGTTTCTACAGAATCCGAATCTCTGTTAGAGAAGCAGAGCGCTGCACGGGCACAGAACTGGGGAGCTGCCAGCACGTAGATGATCTAGTTACTGAGGCCGAAGCCAAATCAAGGGGGACTGAATGGATCACAGGGCAGCCGATGGTAGGGGACACTGAAGCTCTCTGCTGCATTCATGGTCGCTGTCATCACCACATTTAGAGTGCCACTCCCAGTCAATTAGAGCCGGGATTGGAGATGAAGCCTACTTGTCTTCTTCAGTCTGGAATGTGCTCCCTGGTCTTTGTTCTGGCTCTCCACTCAACACCACTTTCCACCTGGTGTGCTCTTACTTGACTCTCAAAGGTCAAAGGTTACCTGCCCAGTGACCCTTTTCTAAGAAGACCACTTTTGCCCGGTGAGTTTTGCCTCCTTNCCCCCAATCCCCTTCTTTCAATGGTGAGGGCCTACCTGTTTGTTTATCTCCTGCTCACACACTTTTGCTCTTCTTGAACTTCCTTTATGTATTCTGAGTCCAAGTATATACTCTGGCACATATAAACACTCAATGTATGTGAGCTGAAAGAGCAAGCTGAGGGGTGTGAAGAAACACACACTGCCTTCTGTAATCTTTCATGATTACATGGCTTTTTTACAGAGATACTCACAGATAGTCTTTTATTGTGGGTAAAAGAAAAATATTTGCATACTCTTGAATTGCTTGGATTTTACTGTGTAGTAGGAGTAAGCCAAGTGAGAATAAATGGTTCTTCCAAGCTCCCTGGGTTCACAAATGCATACTGTTCACCCACTGGCTATCCAACACATAAATTAACACATGTACTTTTTAATCGCTTGCCTTTGTAAGGATATTTGTGCTTTCAACTAGACTCTCCATAGCAAACAAATCTAGTGGTTATGTTGCTGTGTGAAGTGTGACAGGAGACTTGGTTCCTATTATCAAGGGTTGAAACATAATGTTTATATCTGGAGGGAAAAAGGGACCAGCCCTATTTCAATGCTGGCATTGTTTGTAAAAGTGCCCAGGAATGCACCATTCCTGAACACTAACAGATGTCATTTGTCTTGTCCCGGATTGACCTGAGGTCCTCATCTGCGGTTCACTCTATTGAGATTTAGCCAGGGAGGATAAAGTCATTGTTTCCCTCAGGGAGGTACGAGCCAAAGTGAAGAACTTTACCCTGGTGTATTTTCCTTGGTTTTCCTCCATCAGAGGACTCTGTGCCTTAGATGGAGGGCGTCTATCGGTTGCTGGACCTAGAGAATCCCTTTCTGTCAGATACCAAGAGTTAAGTGGATTTTCTAGGGGGCCTTATGAAAGGTGCAAACAGATGTTGATGTCGACTTTGTCATTCTCCTGAGCCACCTGAAGTCCCTGGGTTAGGCTTTTCTTTCAGCCTTTTCTCATTACACTTTAGCTCTGGTTCGTGAAACAGACCTTTGAAGAAATTTGAGAGCTATTTTGGAAACTCAAGCAAAAGGGAGATGTCTGTAGTTCTGAAATATGCCTTTGACCTTATTGCGTATGCCCATGGGCCAGGGAAGACAAAGGCAGATGTGATTTTTTTTTTGCCTTTTTTTGCTGTGTTCTGAAAGTCTGAAAGTATAATATTGCTCTTTAAAAATTAGCCATTAATTCTGCTACAACTATGAATATTCATAACATTTGCCACTCTGACCTTAAAAGATCCTTAACTTTTGATGTTAAGAAATTCTTATTTTTAATCACAGAACCTCAAAAGTCCATTTGAAATTCCTATCATGTTTGAAACTCTTGAATGCTTTCATTTGTCCTGAAAACGAGGGTATCACTGTCGGGTGCTATCCATCTTATTGCTATTTCTCCTGATGTTGCCTAAACTAGAGACGAAGGACACATGTTTAAGCTTTCTGATTTTGGTTTATCAGTTTAGGATTTAGTTTAGGAGATGGTTCGGGATGCATCTGCCACCCGTGAAAGAGAACCAGCCAGCAGATCTCACTTCAGTCTTGACTGACCCAACCCGGCTTTCTCCGGGCTTGATTTAGCTCAGACTGAGAGTGAGCCCTCACAGCAGGGGACATCAGCTCCGTGGTTTTGAGGATGTCCTTTTGCACAAATATGATAGTCCCACTTCCATCAATTACGATTTATTCCTCAAATGACTGGTCAGGATACGTCTTGTGTTTGTTCATTAAATGTGCTCCTTTTCCTTTCAGGAGAATACCTGAACTTCCCAGTCCACTCCCTATTACTATACCTGAACTTCCCAGTCCACCCCCTATTACTACACCTGAACTTTCCAGTCCACCCCTCATTACTACACCTGAACTTCCCAGTGTACCCCCTGTTACTACAACTGAACTTCCCAGTCCACCCCTCATTACTACACCTGAACTTCCCAGTCCACCCCTCATTACTACACCTGAACTTCCCAGTCCACCCCTCATTACTACACCTGAACTTCCCAGTCCACCCCCTATTACTACACCTGAACTTTCCAGTCCAACCCTATTACTACACCTGAACTNATTACTACACCTGAACTTCCCAGTCCACCCCCTATTACTACACCTGAACTTTCCAGTCCAACCCTATTACTACACCTGAACTTCCAAGTCCACCCCCTATTACTACACCTGAACTTTCCAGTCCACCCCCTATTACTACACCTGAACTTTCCAGTCCAACCCTATTACTACACCTGAACTTCCCAGTCCACCCCCTATTACTACACCTGAACTTTCCAGTCCACCCCTCATTACTACACCTGAACTTCCCAGTCTACCCCTATTACTAAACCTGTGCTTCCCAGTCTCCCCTCCCCTTTGGCCCCCATTACTTTTAGGCAGGATTTACAAGTGGCTTTGAGTCTCAGGTAGGGTGAGTTCAGGCTCACATTTCCTTTCATCTTAATGACTGACCTAGGAACCGGCACTGACTTAAATTAGGCCAGTCAAACCTTCCTAAAGACATTTGCTAGAAGCACCAGGCAAGAATTGTACCTGTCCTCAAGACCTTAAATGTCAATAAATAAGCTTACAGTTGTCAGTGGTTACTTTTGGTGCCAAATGGAGAAAACATACTTTGAAAAGGGGACGTTTCAGAAGAGAACCAAGCCTAGCCAGGGATGGCAAGAGACTCCTTTTTAGATAGAGACATGCTGGGGACAGCTGAGCTTGCCTTGTGACATGAGTTGGTGAAACACCTCTGTGGTTATTATTTAAGCTCTGGGTGTTGGAACTGGAACAGATGTAAACTGCTGGGAGGCCCTTGGCAGAGTGGAGCTCCTGCGGATGTGGAGGGTACCCGGATCTGACCTTGTTGGTTCATGAAGACCTGTCTTTCTCCATCATCCTAGGTCTTGGCAGAGTGGAGCTCCTGCAGATGAGGTAGGATACCGGGAACTGACGTTGTTATGTTCGTGAAGACCTGTCTTTCTCCATCATCCTAGGTCTTCGACTTGAGCACCCTGAATTTGATCACTGATGGAGGTGTGGGTGGAGTAAACCAGAATGGAATCAGGACGAGTATCTAGAGTCTTGTCTCTGAACTGACCCAGGAACTGGTATAAATTGTTTCCAGAGCTAATGCCTCCGTGTTAAATTTTTTACCTTTTCACATTTGTTTTTACTATCTGTTGAGATTGTCACACATGTGTAATGCATTTACATCATTTCCATTTCATAATCTCCCCTTCCAATCCTCCTGTATCTGTTCCTCTCCCTCTTAACTTCACAAATTCTTCTTAGTTACTATTGTAATAGTAACACACACATGTATATATAAATACAACCTGCTGAGTCCATTTAGCCTTGCTCATATGTGTAAGTGTTGAGGGCTAACCATTTGCATAACCTATCAGGGGCTCATCACTGGAGAAGTTAGATTCTTCTTCTTGGCAGCCATTAATTGACTATAATTCTTCACCAAGAGGTGGGATCTTGTGATACTTCTCCCATCCACATTAAGATGTCAGCTGGCTGCTGGCATCATAGGTCTTATCTAGGTACCCATGTTGTTAAGGTTTCACAGCATACATCCTCGGTCTCTGACTCTTACAGTCTTGTGTCCTCTTCTACAATGTCCCCTGAGCCTTAAGGGTAGTGTTGTGTTATAGAGCAATCAAGAGGAACCACATTTTGTTTACTTCACACTGACCTTTTGTGGATCTTTGTGATGGTCTTCACCTGCTGCAAAGAGTAGCTTTTCGATGAGCTATGAAAGCTGCAGTTAACTATGGATAGCAGGGTGTGGAATGGTGGGAAGAGAATCGCAGGAGAAAGAACCCATTGCCTTGGGAAGAAGGATATGTGGGGTTGAGGCTCTGCTGAGAATACACTTGGAGATCAGACCTGAAAATCAACACTTTGTTGGAATATGCATCAACATGCTCAATTTTTCTAAAAAAGGAGAAACTGTGCATGGCATTCACCCAGCACTGCAATCAAGAGATCCTCTACTTTTCACACAAGAAACACTCTTCATTACCTAGCAGGGCCAATGTCTGACCCAAGCCACAGGGCTTTTCTCGCTCCAATGACTTGTGTGTTCCTCTTCTTTCAGAGCAAGTAGAAAGTAAGTCCTTGAAGCTGAAGGGATACATGTCCTTTCCATGTGCAGAGGGAGCCCGGACATGGGGCAGATGTGCTTCTCATTCACACCTGGACGAAAGACCTTACCTTATTTTTGTTAAGGATATTTGGGTTTTGTTTTTTGAGATGGGGTTTCATTATGTAGCTCAGACTGACCTTGAACTCACTAGGTAGTTCAGGTAAGTCTACACCCATGATTCTATTGTCTTGTCTATGGAGTGTTTGATTTATAGGCTTATGTCACTGTGTCTAGGTTAAGGGCTTTGCTCTGGACAGTTTGGAAAGTAAGACTGGAATGAACGTGTTAGCAATTCAGTCCAAATATCCATATGTAGAATGACATCTACTTTAAGCATTTTTAAGCTCCTCATGTGTAGTCTTGGTGAGTTCATGTTAAACTGAACAGCCTACAGCTCAGGGAAACCTGAAGCCTTCATGACTTTCTCAGTCCTGTCTTCATTTCCCCTTTGTATCATGTTGCATAGCTTTCAAGGTCTTTTTCCCCCCTACATAATTGTAAGATGAAATGCCAATTCTTAACTTTGGCAGAAAGGCCAATATTTTCAGTATTTTGAAGGACATAATTTTCTGGAAAAGCTGAGATGCTTCCAGGGAAGGTGTGTACAAGATCAGGGACCATGGCCTTCAGATACTACACACGACGCAATGACCTCCACAGTAGCAGCCATGTAGGAAAGCATGCTGTATGTGACTACCTGCTTGTTAATTCATCCCACAGATTCACACCATAGTGCCTGGCCCATTGCTAGGGCTCTAGACAGTCTTCGTGTCTGGATTAATACATTTGTGCTTATTGCACAAGTAAACAGGAAGCAAGAAGCTCTTATGATTACCAGCATGGAAGGGAGAATCTCAGAACTGAAGAGTGAAGTTTGTTAGTGGTAAGCTACACCTGGAGCTCCCTCTCACACTCACAGCTAGGTTTACAACCCACATAACCTGACTGAGCCACCTCTCTTCTTGATCATGCAGTTGGTGCATTAGGAGACCTCGTCCTAGAGGCCTTTGAAGTGGTGGCAAGCTCATTTTCACTGCTGTGTCATCACATCTTGATGTAGGAGGGTCATCTGTCTATGTGTTACTTTCATTGGTTAATAAAGAAACT